>JADQAV010000007.1:704184-751514 GCA_019775845.1 Myrmaecium sp. VS I D KN 1
GACTCACTCGGAGGTTTGCGCGCAGATGCGCTCCAGCGCGTCTCGTTGGCGACGGATCTCTTCAGGGTCCGGCTGGGCGCCGACGTGGGCGCCGCCCTGACCGAGGCTGCCGTATTGGGGTTGATAGGAGTCGGCCAGCAGCTGGGACGTGTCGGAGGGCTACGGTTCGGTGTCGAGCAAGGAGGAAGAGGAGCAGTTAGTTTCCGTCAGGCGTGGGGGGGTGTTTCGTCGTACAAGCGCAGGAAGGGAGAGAGGGAGAGAGGGAGAGGGTCGACTAAGGTACTTACGTCGGACGGGGAGCCGCGACGGCCGACGCCGAGGCAGGATGCGCAGATGCCCATTGGAATGCGGAGGGATGGGCGGTGCCCGCGGACGTGTGTGGGGTGTTACAAGCTCAAGGACGAGCGGCGAGGTGGTGGAATCGTCATGGAAAGGCTGGGGAGTCGGAGCGGCGGGTGCTGAAGTGCTGGTGGTGGTCGGATGCAGAGCCTAAGGTTGCGCAGGGTCTTGGCACGGCCGGCATCTTGGCACTCCCGTCCTTTCTCCGACGCTTCTTTCAACGTCCGCCCTTCCTCTCTCCTACGACCTCCATCCTGCTGACTATCAGTGAGTCAAGCGCGCAGCATTCCTCGGGATGGCTAGGTGATACGATTGATTCCAGCATCCTGGTTTGTTACGAAAAGTTTGAAACATCTCTCTCGAGGCGTCCACGATCCTAATCGTGCAGTTCACTATCTCTGTTTCCTCCAGTCAGATCAACATGAATCCAATTTTATATCACTCTCTCTGATCCTAAGCCCGGTCAATGGGCATTGCCGCGACTGTTGAACCCGTTAAGCCGCTGTCAAACTGTCAAAATATGCTTCGCGCTTGCGAGGTGAATCTGCAGAAATGCAAGGCTGCGTCCTCCTTTTCCTGTCTCGGCCTCCTAGAGTGGGGCCAAGCAAGGGGATATCAAAAGGGTGTTCTTCACTCATACCACAAATATACCAAGAATGGAGGACCTGACCACCACAACCCTTCGACGCGGTCGCACCTCACCCTATGGAGAAGATATATCGCGACCGACACCGAGGCTGGTAAGCAAGGCGATTGCCATATTGGCCCTACGCGCTCTCCGGATGCTACCCGTGGCGCTGAACGTGCACCGGGATAGGGAGACACTCTGTAAGGCAGGGTGTCTAGGTCGCATCTCCGTGGTAATGCAGCTATCAAGCGATATGGAAGGCAGGGTTAATATGTCTCACCTTCTATGGTATAATAAAGCTGTTTCCTATCCGCATGGACTGCCCTCAACCATACCTTCACATCAGCCCTCGGGTTGCTTGATCATGTTGTTCCGTCATTCGTTGTTGGCCTCCGGGCTCTTTCTTTTCTCTACCACCGAGGCACGAGTTGCAAATCACCTGAACGGGCCAGAGCAGCAGCAGCCCGCCCGTAATGATGTCTCTCAAAACCGAGACGGTCTCTTTCATCATATGTGGAAGATCTTCAGACGACAAGACCTCGATTGCGTCGCAGACGATTATCTTTCGATCCTTCAGACTTTACCTGCTGCTACACCCTTCTGCTGTAGCCTGATCAACATAGCTTCTACTACTGTTGTAGTGGATGTTACTCCTACAAGGTAGGCTCAATGCTACAACGCAGGATCGTGTGACTCTAATACCTTGAAGCACTATACGTTCCATTACCGGTACCGAGACCATCAGTGATATCCGAGTTGTGAGAACAACGCAACTTATAACGGCCACCGCGACGGTCACCTCTACTGCAACCACGCCGGTCACCATCCCTGCTATCACCCCTGGATTGAGCCCTCGGGCTGATCGTGTTATCCTGGAATTGGCTATCCGGGGAATGGTCGATTCCGTCGATGATACCCCCGCTAGAGTTCCTTCAACCTCGGCGGATTTTTATAAGTCATTGCGCACCGGGCTCTCAAGCGCTTGTTCTTGCATGAGGATACCCGCGTGCTCCACCGTGACTTCAACAAACACGGCACCACCGGAGGTAGGCGCGAGACCACAAGGTTTGAAGACAGACACTAACTACCTCCTAGATAACCATACAGAAAGCGTACCGACAGAAGTACGTGTCCGGCACAAGTACGAAGGTTTTCACCGTTACGACAACTACTACTGCCACCGTTGTCGTTGGACAGCAGGGAGCTACTTCTAGCTCTTCGGGTGCTCCTCCTACCCCTTCAGTCAATGGCACAGTATCCACTCGTGCAAGCCCGAGCGGCGTATCTTCCGCTGCCTCCTCGATCGTGGTCCCCGTCTCTGCAACAGTTATATCGGCATCTTCTGCTGCTGCTGCCGTCTCCAGTACAGGACTCGCAGATCCGCGACCAACTGGTCTTCCATTTTCGTGCCCTGCTGACGACAACTCGACGTACACGGTGATTGTGGATGACCAGCGGTATGATTAAAAGATCTTCTGTGATACCAACATCCGGGAAACCGCGGATGATATTGGTGCAGACTACGCAACGCCACAACGATGCGCAGCAGCATGCGCTAGCACCGATAACGGCTTCTCGGACGTCGTTTGCAAGGGGTTTTCATTTTACTCCCGCGAGAGTCCTGCTGGCGCGGATCAAGCCAACAACTGCCATCTTAAACAAGACGTTACCTACTTGGAGCGTGCACCTGGCGTCATAAGTGCAATACTGATCGGAGTATACCTCAACGTCCAGAATGCTACTACTTCCAGGGTTTGGGCGCCGGCAACTGGCACCCGCGTTTGGACTCCGCAGCAGAGCGGCGCTTCCCTAACCTCGATTCTATCCGATACCACCATGATCACCCCACCCCCGGTCATCGACCAGTCCGCCACTTGCTCCGGCCAAACAAGCTACTTCTCCACCGGCACGACGATCAGTGGCGTCTACTTCTGGAGTTGGTACTTCGCATCCGTCGGTTCCTGCACGTGGTGGCAGACCATCAGCGCCGAGTGGTCCGCGGTATACTCTGCCAGGACCCTGATCATCGGCAACCAAACCATCGTCACGAGCGTCGCGATCGAGGCAACAAGCACAGGAGGCACAGGCGGTGGTGGTGGCGGTGTTTATACCGTTGTCAACGGTACCACGTACTACGTCGGCTCGACCTATACCAGCCTCATCGAGGCCTCCGGCGCAGGTCAAGCCAGCGCTACTCCGGCTCCCTCCACACCGGCACCGGCCCCAGCTACGGTAACTTCAGTCTGGTCGTCTGAAACCGTCTACAGCACTGCAGTTGTTATTAGCGGCGTAATATCCGGCGGCGGCGCTAACTTTGGAAATGGCAGCGCTCAGGGCACCGGTGGTTTTGGATCAGGAGCGCTCTCTGCACCCGTCCAGACATCAGTCATCGGGAGTCCATCTATCTCCGTCGGAGAAACAGTTATCGTGGTCAACGGCTCAACCGCCACGTCTACCGAGACGGCTGGCGCTGGGGTGTTGTCCACTGTGACCGGCAGTGCTTTCCCGGTCGTGACTTCCTTGGTATCCGTCGGGAGCACTCACGTCGTCCTCAACGGGTCGAACGCTACATCCACCGCAGCCAGCGGGGGTGGAGCTGCTTCGAACGGCCTACCAGGAGGACCGAGCACCATCATCATCCCCGGCACCACGATTGTTAGTACGTACCTCACGGTCATCTCGGGCGTCACCCAGACCTCGGTGTATACGTACGGTGCTGGTCAGGGCAATGTGACTGTTACAGCGACTGGCCGGGTGGCATCTGCGCCTCTTCCGACGGGCGGAGTGTCGGTCTTTTCGACGTACTCGGTCAACAGTACCCTGGTAGAGGCGTCCGGGGCTGGTAACTTCACACTCCCTGTTCCTACGGGTACTGCTATACCCAGCACTCCTGCCGGCAATACCACGGAGGTCATCAGCAACGCTGTCTCAGCTTTGCCTAGTGCTTCGATTGGTACTGCCGTTTTCTCGATGCTGTCTTCCAATGCTACATCCGTGGCAACTTCGGGCGCTGGGAACTTCAGCGTCTCGGGTCCTGGTCCAACTGGTCTCGCTCTTTCAAGCCAGGCTGCTATCGTTTCCTCAGGCGCTTCGGTGTTCTCTACCATGCTCGTCAACGCTACTACCGTCGAAGCTTCAGGTGCCGGGAATGCCACTCTTCCTGGCCCTTCGGGCACGGCACCTACTCCTGCTGTGGTGACCAGTGTCTTCCCTCATTTCTTCGGGTGTTTCAGTGCTCTCTACCATCCTCGTCAACGCTACTACTGTCGAAGCCTCAGGCGCCGGGAACCGCACTGTTCCGGGCCCTTCTGGCACGGCACCTGCTCCTGCCGTCCTGACTAGGGTCATTCCTATCGTGTCTTCGGGTGTGTCTGTCTTCTCGACCTTCTCGGTCAATGTGACCAGGGTTGAAGCGTCTGGCGGTGGTAATATTTCCATCTCGGCTCCTACTGGCACCCCTGTAAGCTCCAGTATCCCGACCGGGAATTTGACCGGAGTAGTTAGCGTGCCGACAACTGCTCCCATTAGTGCTTCACCGTCACCAAGCGGCAATGCGACAGTGCCGGTGGGTGTGACCGTCACTACTTTTATATCAAGCTCGGTGACGATCATCGTGTATTCCACGGCCAATGCAACTGCAACTGGTGGCTTTGGATCAGGGGTTCTGCCGTCAAGTCCCTCAGCCACCCTACCAAGCGCCGGAAATTACACTCTTCCTTTTGGAACAGGCACAACGGCGCCTCAAACAACCGAATTGCCCTTCCTGAGCGGGAGCACCGGCATTCCATCTCCATCCTTAAACGCCAGCGGAAGTATCACGATCTCCGAGGACGGCCGGGCGGGATCATACTCTCCGGGCGTCTCCGCTACCTTTTCAGGCTCTTCCGTCATTTATCAGAATCTGATATCCATCTTCCTCACCGGGGTGACGGCGCCGACGGGCGCTCCTTCAATCACATCGGGCGGAACTGCTCCGCCTAGCTTGGTGCCATCGCCGTCCAGCAACGGCACTAATCTGACTTCAACTCGGAGCTACCCTCTCACTGACAAGCCTCGGTCCGGAGTCGCGCTGCCGTCCACGTCTGCTTTCGGTAACCAGACTATCGGCTCCGGATCGGGGACTGCACCAGTGGCAACACCCACTGGTAATGGAACCTACACGCCTCCTGGGACTGGGTCACCTTCTGGTACGTTACCGTCGGCGTCCAATGGGACTTTCGCTTCGACTCTTCCTCCGTCTGCCGCGCCATCCGCTTCAACCAATGCAACATCTGGGATCCCGCCGAGCGGTTCAGCACCATATGCGCCTTCCTCTGGGACGGCTTCTCCTTCGTCTAATGGAACATACAATATACCACCAACTGGCTCACTGGCGGGTGCGTCTGGCACGCCATTACCTTCCATGAATGGGACTTCTTCTCTACTGGCTTCTGGCTCCTCTCCCTTCTCCGGACTCCCGAGCGCGTCTGTCACACCGCAGCCGTCGTCAAACGGAACATACAGCGTCCTTGCAAGTGGATCCGCACCTAGCGCAGCTCCGTCAAGCTCGCCTACATGGTCTGGCAATGAAACCGCCCCCTTCCCTACTGGCAGTGTTACTTCAAGCCGCAGTGTCTCCATCACCGACCGTCCACGCTCGGGGACATACGCCCTCTCGGCAAGCAGCAGCTCCAAAGCGACATCCGCGCTTGCGACTGGAGCCCTCACCCCCACAGCAGCGAACTCATGCGCCACCGTCCCCGCCACCACCGTCGTCGTGACCGAAACCGTCACCACAACCGTCTGCGCCACCTCTTGCCCAACCAACTCGCCTGCTTCCTTCCCGGCTCCGCAGGCATCCTCCTCCGCCGCACCCGCCGCGATCCGTCGCCGGGTCGACGAATCCGCCACCTCGGCCCAGATCGCCGCCGCTTGCGCGGGCAAGGCCAACGCCCTGTCCAACAGCGACTTCGCCGACGCGACCTCGAACGCGGATGCGGTCGACTGGACGAGCCGGACGGATAGCGCGAGTATCTATTTTCTCTCCCACGTGCCGTCGTTGTCAGCATCGAGCGGCGAAAGCGACGCGCATACCCGCGAAGGACGCGTGGTGAGCCTGGATCCCGGCGCGACGATCAACGTCACGCAGCCGGTGACGCTGTGTCCGGAGCGAACGTACGCGGTTCGGTTGCAGAGTCGGCAGGATAGTGAGCAGGCGGGGTGTCGGGCGGAGGTTTGGGTGGGGAATCAGAAGGCGTTGACGGATGAGCCGGGCACGGAGTGGGCGTGGGCGGAAGGTGTGGTGACGGTGGAGAGGGATGCGGCGAAGGATATTACGGTTCATGTGGGTTGTGCTGGGTCTGCGGATGAGAAGGGTCGGCGGGTTTGGAGGGTGAAGGGGTTGGAGGTTGTGCCGCTGTGAGTAATGGTAGGGTTTATGGTGGTGGTGGTTCTTTTTCTTGTGCGGTGCTTTGGGTTGATGTGTCCTTACTGATATTGGTGATAATTTGCTGTTTGGAGGTGTTTTCTACTTTGGTTTATCAATTTATTATAGTGGAAAGGTAGCTTAGTTGGTTCTGGATAGAATATATCTTCACTCCTTTGCCTTATCGCTTACAAGGCTTTTCCAAACAAAAAGCCCAAAAAACATAAATAGCGTCTCTTACCACGTAACGATCACCATCCTACCCTATTGGTTTCCCCCTCATACGCGCGCGTCAACTGTGGCGGAGCCCTCCCCGATCAGGCAGCCCCCCCCCCTGGGCAGGGCAGGGGGGCGTGGCTTGACCAGGGAGGGCTACTCTATTTGTCTCGCCTGTGCCTCAGCACTTGGGGGCCCTAGACTAGTTGGATTGGGCGACCTGGGTAGTCTATTTGGACGTCAGCTCAACCGGCCTGCGACGGGGAACAGCCCTTATGCTGCTTTGGGATATATTTAGCGTGGAAAGATAGCAGTTTGGTATGTGAGGGTCCTTTGACTATGTCCTGCATCTCATCTCATCCGTTGTACCTCACAAGAGTTCAAAATTTGCCTCGTCGCTAGGCTCGGACTTCTACAACCCTTGGGCAAAGCGTGATGCATCGCGACGCTCGTCATGCAGAAGAGTAACAATCCGTATCAAGAGCCAGGATTTGAGGGTTTCGGGGGCCCGGGCCAATCCATCCTTCCCTAGAATTGTTTCATGCCTGGTCTAGAAGCATTAGAATCCCCTGCGATCGCCTGAAAGATGGATTTGTATGTGACTTCTGATCAAGACGTCTTCTAGGATTGCAAACTCTACTTAGCGTGCGTTATTAACGTTTGTGTCCAAAGCAAGCCTTGTATTGCGAAGTGTAAGGGAGGTTAGACAAGTAGCCTACCTCTAAGAGAATGTATCTCAGTGAACTTGTTGTAAATACCTAGCTACGTTACCCAAGACGCGTCCACATCAACCTGAGCATCTTATCCCTTTACGTACCACTCTTTCAGCGTGCATCACCTAGATCCGCAGTAGATCGACCGACAGCGGGGATGTTGCGAAAGGGTATGACTGAAAGATGAGAATTTCCGGGAACAGAGATAACAGGCTGGCTGGCCGCGTCTTGCGTTGATCCCTATTCGAGAGTGAAACATCCATTGTATATCTCAAAAGCGGGTGAAGGGGTTCGATAAGGGGGAGGACGTGTTTCGATAGGATACCGCAGGTGATTTTGAAACCCACAGAACGGTCAAGCGTGTGAAAATTGTACGATAGGACGATGGAAATAGTCAGGAGGTTAGCTGAGATAAGTCTTGAACTCGGTGATTAAGGGGATTAAGAGGATAACAGACCATTAGCTATCTTAGAAGAAAGTTCACATCGGATGCAGCCGACTTCGCGACCTTTCCGCTATGCGGAAAGTACGGTGTATTGGCTCAGTCGGGGTAAAAGACAGTACATATAGAATATAAAAGAGAGTTAGAGAGATTAAAGCCAAGCTGTCTAGACAAAAGCAAAGCAGCTCGAGATAGAAAGTTTATATCGATAGGTCATCGCGAAAAAAAAAAAAAAAAGAGAACATTCTATCTTCCGTTTTACACCATACGATTTACAGGGCACATCCATTACATGGAAGATATGTGTAAGAGGGCTCTCACCCCTTTTTACCGGGAATGCAGAGCAGACGTAGCAAGAGCAAAGGGCAAAGACTCCTGCTTATCATCTGCGATGGAAGAATCGAACAGAACACCGGGAGGATTGCGGTCTGCTATTCTATGAAGCATAAGATTTGAGACCCGAATGGGAAGAGAAAACAAACCCTAGCAAGAACGTGCGATACGAGAGTTTGGAGATACAGCAAACGAGCTGTGCAATGACTGTGATCTGGAAGATGACGCTGCGGCAATTTATTGATCGGAAGACAACGAAACAGAATGGAAACCAATTCAGTTTTTGTGATTGCCTTAGGCGTCTAAAGAGGCAGGTGGGGCGGACCAGAACGAGAAGAGATAAGGCTTGGTGATGGTCCCCATTTAAGATCGACGAAAAAGAATACGTGTGCTGTATTGGATTCGCGAAACGATAGTCGCAAACCATTGGAGCGGAGGAGGACAAACATCAGTGTAAACGCGAGAAGGCGCTGCGCATGAGGTTCTGGGAAATGATCGTATTGACTCCAAGAATTCTAGAGTAACATGAAAGTCCCGAGGACGATGGATGACGCGGCACTGTGTCTGAACTGCTGAGGTAAGTCCGAGCGAAGACTCCTACTCGTCGACACGAAGGTTTTGGATTCCGAGCAGTTTGTTTGACGAGCCGGCTGTTGGCTCTTTGGGTGTTTAGTCCAGCCTTGTGCCTGGGCTAGTGATTGGATTTCGAAGATTTCTATGGCATCAAGTGATGTCTTCCCAAACACCGCTTCTCGAGCTGCTATTGGTCGGAGGGCTTCCCGTATCCAAGCATGGCCCCTGCACGTACTGGAATCATGGAAAACCGTCGCACAAGGCTTCAGAAATGCAAGTGAACCTTGAAGATAAGCGCCTAATGGAAGCAGAAACTGAAGAAGGATGTCCATTGAAACGTCGATAGAGTAGTCGATATGCAGTCATGATATCTTTCGGTGGAGCGACCCGGAACGCGAATGAAACGGTGAGAGATGACAATGCAGATTCCGGCATGAACTTAGGACTGGCAATTGATGAAGGAGGATTTAATACCTCGCTGGTGACCGCATCCGCGAATTACATCTGGCCGGCTCAGTCGATCTTCGACTGCGTCAGACCAGTCAGAGACCGCCACGTGGATGCAGCTGGACTTTGACTGACCCTCCCGCCACACGCCTGATATGTACTTTGGGCTCCCCTCTGGTAACGTCAACGGAAAGGCAGTAGCAAAAAAGCAACCTCCTCTTGATACCGGACTGAAAGCACATTGCTGACACCAGAACAGGACCGAAGATACCACAACCAAGACGGCTCACTCAAACCATATCACGATCGATGAACGGAAAGAACGGTTTTTTCTTGAGGATTTGACAACGATAGAGGATGAAGACGAGATGACAGTGGAGAGGGAAGACCACAGGGTCGATGAAAACGGACCTACCTGTTGAGGCTGCTCAGCCAGCTTCCAGGATCTCGACGAGGCGAACAACTCGACAGTCGTGATAAAGCAGGCGGTACCTTGATGCTCAAGATATCATGCCGTGGCTTGCATTGCGGTCGGGATACTGCGACGGACGGTGTGGACAGCTCGCCAACCCTCTCACAGACAGGTCGGCAGCAGGGGCGAGGTCGCGATGGCGGTTCGGGAGGGGCGTTGCGGGGAGAGGCGGAGATGTCCGCTAGCGCCCGATGGTCACGTGGCAGAGTGGATCGCTTACTTCGACCTCCCGTCTACCTTACCCCTCAGCTCTCCCTCACCACCTCGTCCGGTGTCCTCGCACGTCGACCATGGATCGTCGCAGTATGCGATACAATGTCGCAGGTCTTGTCGCTGTGATACTCTGTGCGGCCTCATCATAGGTCATGGCGTCCTGGCAGCATTTGTCCAGGCGAACCCCGGAGGAGCAGATGGAAGCGCTGGGTCCTTCGGAGCGTTCTATTCCGGCTATGCGACCCGCACGGATTGGATAACCTGCCAACCCGGTTGTCGGCCTCAGCGGCTACATAATCAACTGCCCCGGAGAACCAATCATTGAAAAAGAATGGAATTCATTTCATCATACGGTCGGTAACATGAACGCCGGAAGCAAAAAGGAACAGAACAGCGAAGGTATGAGCTGCCGCCGAACTTTCCCGGAACCCCCCTCATCCTCCTCTCCCTTCTCACTTCTCCGTCAACGCTCTTTCCTTGCATCAACCCCTTCTTTCTTCCTGCAAAGCGACTGGATGAATCGCTCGCCATGAAGGAAAGTCACTGTACATGAAACAAAACCGCCACCCGAAACCGGCGATCCTTTGTCCTCCCGCTTCTGTTCGCCGCTCAGTGTCCGAAGCCCTGAAGGCGCTTGTTCCTTTCGCAACTGAGCTCGTATATCTCCAAATCGAGGCTGCGAATCAGTTCCATGGACTTCTCGATCGAAGCCTTGAACTTGCTACCCTCCCGCTGCCATCGGTTGACGCGTTCCACCTCCGCTGCTTTGCGTCGCATCTTGGTGTCGATCTTCTCGCACAGCTTACACTTCTGGCCTACTGGCACCGTCGTCATGATCAATTTCATGCCGCAGGTTTCACCGATCCGGTATTCCTTGTTGCAGTGTTGACGGAAATGACCCCACTTCCAGTCACCACAGACGAAACGGTGCTGATCGAAGAAACACATGATTGTTGCTTGGCAATGCTAGCGCAACCATCAGTATCAGCCTTATGGGATCTTACTGTTGACGACTGGATGTCCTCGACTTTGTCAACATACCTTTGATTGCTTGGCTGGATCGATTGGAGCGGGAGACCTGAACGAAACGATCGACCGTGGAGCTTCAGCAGGACCGTGAAGGAGTTCTCCTCAGTTGACAGTACACCACCGCGTGTGAGAAGTAGTCGTGGACAGGCTAAGGGTCGCGTGTTGACAAGCCAGGTACTTCGGCTGTTTGAAAAGAAGGTTCCGGGCGAATTGAGACTCGGTTTGAATGGAGGACTGGAGATGACTGCTGCTTGCTTGAGGCAATGGAGAGACATTGACGGGCCTCGAGACGGCTATTTATGTCAAAGCAAGACTCAGGGATATCACTCTCTCGCCACGGACTCATTATCTTCTTCGGACACGGCGGCCATCTTTCGACCCTCCATCGGCACGAGGTTATCGTAACCCCACTCCATTTGGTCCAACTATATTGCCACGATCACACGGATCACTCCTCAATGCCGCTAGGGAACCCATGGCCGTTGGCTGCGATGACACCTTCGACTGTGCCGACGGCCCCAATGATGCAGAGTTATCGCATCCGCTAGGGATCACCGGACGTCGTGGCTTCTTTTCCCGCGTATTCCTCCCTGTTGGAAGAAAATCCCTCATCTCCCCTGTTCTGTTCGCGTGACGGCAGAGATTGAGAGGTTGAGATGCTTTGTTTCGGGGTTTCATCATCATCATCCTGTCTCTGGTGGTGCTGGAGATATTCAGCCCAATACTGGTCACGTGCTTTTCTTGATATGCCGGGGCCATGGACGGCCTTCATTGATTGGCCTTCCCTTCCCATTGATTGGATAATGGGCTCTCTCACGTTGTGTTGAACAATCGCTTCGGAGCTTGGGCGGACGCTGCGACGTTTGCCTACGGAAGTGTCACCTTCCTTTCGACCTCCAGTCTCAATCAAGTCCCGGCCATCTGAGAGAAGCATTGGCCATCATTGCTCGAAGCTGTCATTGCGACTCCACCTGTCGCCGCTTCCCACTTCCCTCCGTCGTGCTGACCTTCCGCCCCATCAAGTTCAATTCCAGCACATACGGCTAAGTTAGGGTCAGATTTCTTGTGGATCTCCGCTAATCAACGTGTTCCAAAGGTCCCCCTGTCCAACTTCATTCGAAGCCTGGCTCGGCCGCCCCTCACATGGCTTCTACCGTATTACCTGGCTGACACGGCGTTTGCATCTCTTAGGCTAGCACCCTGACTGCATGCTCGGCTGGTTATCACCCCTTCGGCATGTCAGTCTTTGAAAAGGTTGCCCAAGGGTACCATGCCATGAACCGGCAGTGTGGTGCGCCGCGCGAGCCTGCGTAGAATGCCATGGGGATGCCGTGCTCTAATCACTCAGCTGATCAACTGTTCCCTTCCATGGCTTGGGCGGTCGGCGTCCAGCCTACTGTTGCATCGTTTAGTTCATGCAGGCTGACAGGCTTCTTACCCTAGATAACGACGCTGGCGTGAAAGCGTATGCAATACTCACTCCGTCAATGCATATCGAATCAATCATATGAGTTCTGGACGACGCTAGAATTGTCCGGAGCATGCCCCATCGGAGATCACTGACGTGGCGAACGGGGTTTGGTTGAGAGTTTCTGATGAGCCTGATTTTCTGTGGAAATCCTCGATCCTCGCAACCTTCTCATGGGCATGGTACAGGGCTATTTTGCTTCTCATTCCGCCTCACTGTTTGGGAAATACGCCCCCCTCGCCCCCGCTAAGATCAACCGAATTCCCTCCTCTCCCCAAAAATCCACCATTCATGGAGTAGACAGACCTGCATATCTGTGGCGAAGATCCGATGGCCATCAGCAATTCTTCACCGGTTACCCCGCGAGCCATACCGTTTCCTGACAGTGAGTGATCCCTCTTGACGTCTTCATGGCGGGACTCTTGCAGATTTCAGTTCGTTCCGCTGTTGCCGACCCCCTTTTGCCTGATCTGCTTCGAGAGAAGGCAAACCTTGCACATCCTTCATTCTTTGTCCATACTACGAACTGTCCAGTCGCCTATCACGGCTATTGCTGTTTAATCCTGAGTACACCTCGACGGAAGAGTTTGACCATTCACTTGGTCTTGTCTCTTTGGATGAAGGGGTTGACTGCTCGCATCAGAAATTTTTGCATGCAGTCGTCTTCAGAGTCCCAACTATCTGATGTGCGTGCGCACGGCCCCTCGTGCATTCGGCGCAGGACACACTCCAAAACATCACCAGCTGTTTAGGGCGGAAGTTTATGTAGCTGTTTAGATTGCAATGGAGCCTCGCGTCGTCCGGCAGTTTTGGTGCTTTGCGTGCAGTTAATTTTTGGACTATAGACCGGCCTCTACATTGCCGGGCTTTAACACCGCCGCCGAAGAAAACAACGGGCGACGTTGAGTTTTACTACATGCAGCTGCGCGTTCAGTCAGGGCTCGAATTCAGTCATGTGAATGGCCGTCGATGCTGGGTGGCGCCGCGGGAACGTAGAGTCGCGGGAACCCACACGATCAGCCAGTCTCCTGCTGTTCCGTCCATGCCCTTCACTCCCCACTCTGTCCGGCCACGCCTCGTACAAGAACGAGCCAGTAGGAGGGCAGCACTTCTGGACGGCCAACAGCGTGCGCCCAATCTTGTGCGACGAGACGGCCAGGCGGGGGCCACCTTGCCTGTTCCTTTGGCTTTCGCTTTTCGCTTTCGCTCCACAACTCAGCGCCTGCATTGGTAGGTACTCCCACAGGCCTTTCTTCAGCGCTGGAGCAAAGGCGGATCAAGTTGAGCGCGCATTGCATGAGGGGTAGGGCAAGCCTGGGATTGACCGAATGTGAAAGGTCGACTGAGCGGGTCCAATCGAGCCGCGACGCTTCTTGCCCAGGGGGGGAGGGACGAATGATGGCGTGGCGATTTTTCGCCTACGGTGGGAATGGGTCTCGCAATTCTTCTGGTCCTGATCTGTGACTTTTCGTCCTTCTCTCCTTGCCGTCCCCCAAACGCATTCGCGTCGCATGAATCGGTATGCACCAGGTTTATGCAGCTTGAGGTAGTTGCAGCTGCGGGCGCGCATGGGCTTCAGAGGCCCGGATTGGTGGATTGGGCTGCCGGATGTTTGTTGTGCTGTGGTGGAGGGGCTGAAGCGTGGTACTGTGATGGATCGAGCCGGACAAGAACCGTGACCTCTTCCAGCAACCGTCCTATAGCTCGGACGTGTCCGCCGGGAATATGTGATTAAATCACAATTGAGGCAGGCCCTACCTACGTATAGGGAGCTTCGAGTCCTCCAGCGGAGGTCCAGCCGTCTTCTTCCTTGGGCCAAATCCCGAAAAGCGGACACGCCGGAAAATGCCCCGTCAGACTAAAATGACCTCCGCCTCCTCCGCCTTTCACCGTCAAACTTCAGTGGACTTGGAGAACGCGTACTAGACTTGTCGAAATCACGGGAGGATGAAGGAAAATCAGGCGGTTCTTATGGATAGTGACATGTCAGACACAGACTGGTACTTACGTACCTTGATTGCGTACAGAAAGTTGAGGACTGTACGCTGGATTCATTATAGGCCGCGTGTCAGTAACCAGCTTCCGCTAACCCAGAATTTCCTTTGGAGGTGAGTTACACACCCTTCTCCCCCATTCGTGCCCCTGGTCGGCTCGTGGGAGTTGGCAATAGGGCCGATGTACTCCGTGCTCCATACGAGCATGCGTGACATTGCGTTGGGACAGTGGCCCATCAAAACGCCAAGAAGAACTGGAGAAGGTAGCGCCAGGCCCCATCTTTCACGGCTATTCTTCGAGAACAATGTCCCGAGAGAGCGGTGAAGGGATTGACCTCGGCCACTGCTAGCGCGCTGCTTGGGGAGGTTTCGGCGCCCGTTTTTTTCCCCATCTGCACAGAGCTCTTGCGCAATCCGCGGGTGGCCCATGTTGAAGCCGCTTCCGGTGCTCGGAGCAAGCTTTGTTCCGGGAAACGAGCGAAAGCAGGCTACGAGAGGCAGTTGCGTAGAGTTGAGCGGAAGAGGGAGGAAGTGAGCGATAACAGTTCACCGGCGGCGATTTTCTTGGCGCGAGAATTCTGTCTGAGACACTGTGGTGCGAAAGCTTGTCGTCAGGGCGTCTAAGAAAGCGCTGAGCTGCAGTTGATCGGTAGCTTGGCCGCCTGCTCTTGAGGCCACATCCCAGCTATTTGTGATTCCAAACGGTTGAGAATTGACGTTCAATAGCGATGATCGTAGGAAACATAACTCCAAAGATGACGGTTGATCTCGTGGCCCGTAGTAGAATCTCCTAAGACAATTGGCTGACTAACGGTGGAAACGAAGTTTTGAAAGTCTGAAGAGTATAGCAGAAGTGAAGGGGAAGATGTTCTTGTGTAGTCGCACAAACTTTTGTGTCTCACCTGGACCACCCAGGTGTCAATACTCAGGGGCCCCCAGGCTTCTGCTTCGTCTTTTCTTTGGCCTGACTCGAAGCCTCATAAGCGCCTCGTTGAGCTTATGCGGAAGCCAGCATAAGTCTTCCTGGCCAGTCTCTCGTCAAGGATTCCTTTGTAGTTCGCTTGGTCGAGCGTTGGGGTGGTGATCATGTAGGCGGTAAGGCGCGAGCCATGAGTCTTTCCCTGGCCGTGCCGTCGTGCCGTCGTAGCGCTTGTGCTCACTGACAAACACGCCCTGTGAATCACACGGAGTGGACGTGGGATGGGAGGCGAAGGTGATCCAACAGCGAGTGTGGTGAGAAAACGATGGGCGGCGGTCGTACAAAGGATGTGGTGAAGTTTCTTCTGGTTCGCCGTAGCATGGACGGATGCAGTTGCCCGCAAATACCAAATGTGCAGTCAGGGTAGGGGGTGGGCGTCGCCTCTTCTCATCAGCGTAATTGCTACTACATAGACACACAAACACTGGAAAAAAAGCCCCAATGAGTTTGATACTAAGGTCGTACCGACGCGAATTATAATTTGGTAAGTTCATACCTTAAAACAACTTGAATATCACTAATCAGAAAGCCCGAGGCGGAAATAAGGCAACAATGGATTTGTATATATCGAGAAGATTCAAAGAAAGCACCAAGGAAGCCCTCCGACGGCGGAATATACTAAGATGGACTGAGCAACTTGCGAGGAGGCTCAGGACTGCCATCCCTTCTCACGGAGTCTACTGTTCCTCTCTGTCCACTCATCGATGCGTTTCCTCTCTGGTCCATCAGCTATCATGCTGGCGGTACCATACACCTTGGTAGAGTCGATCTCCCAGGACTCATCCGCTGCTTCGACCATCGAAATATCATCCGGTCCGCACGTCGTTCCATCCGGCAGAATCACCTGCCGCCGCCACGCTTCGATGCGCCCGTCTTTTGCCGACGCGATCCATCGCTGCTCTCCGCTGAGCCTATAGCCATCGTCGGGATGGTCGGGGAAATGGCAATCTTGGAAATAATCTGCCTCTAGTCCCGCCTCTTTCGCCTCCATCGTGGCAGCGTTGACAGCTTCATCCGCTTTCCGCCATTGCGTGGTAGCGTCCATCTGCCTCCGGAGGAACATAGGATCGAATTCGGCCTTGAAGTCGACATTTGGTCGGTTTACTTGGGCCTTGACGTACTCTTGAAGCTCTCGGCCGTAGTTCTGCTGGAGTGACTCGAAAGCTTCCTCCGCACGTCGCTGCTCAACCAGTGCCTCTTCAAGTCGACGTTGGGCGATCGTTTGCCTTGCGTCCCGTTGCTCGGCTCCGTCGTCTTGATTGTGCGCATCCGCCGCGGCAGTCTCAAATTGTGGGTAGAAGGAGGCTGTGCTCTCTGGGCCGCCGTTGGTGGCATCCTCATTGTCCTTTTGGTTGTCGTGTGCATAAGGCTGATAGCCCTCAAGGCTTCCGTCGCCATACTCCGTCCAACGACCTTGGCCTGTCTGAACATGAGTCTCGGAGGGACCACTTGCCTGGCCGTTTCCGGATGGATGCCGGGAGCCTGTGGCCAAGCCAGGGTCTTGGACCCCCTGCCACGGTGGGAGAAGGCAGCACGCCTCGAAGACATCGTGCATTATCCGGTCCACGGCAAATTGGAGCTCTCCCTGAACCCACCTCTTGTGATTGAGCTCAGAGATCAATCCTTGCTCTCGTTCAGCAAGCTCTGCACACTCAGCTTCGTAGGCTGCAATCACATCCCGAAGCCCTGCGATTCTATCCAGATCCGCTTCGGAAAGCGACCGATACTCTCCGTTATCAGACACCTCGATGTCCTCGATCTCCATCTTTGCTTGGATTATCATTCCTCTCCGTCGCTCAATCTCGCGGTCGAGCCTCCTACGTTGGTAGTCCACGTCCGCTTGTACCTGAAGCAGTTCTCGGTTGTGCATGAGCGCCTTTTGGATGTTCTCGGAGAGTTCCCAGGACAGCATGAGAGCCACGCATTTCCTGCCGTCTTCGTCATATACTCCTACCATTTTGGCCGGACCCCTCGTGTAATCGGTTTCATCCTGGCCGTCGAAGTAGTAGGTTTTATTTGTCTGTGGACGAACGCATTCCGCCTCGGACGTCGTGGCCACCGGAGCTTCTGTACTCCGCGGTATGGGTGAAGGGGAAGCCCGGGTGACATCTATCACATCGACGTACGGAGGCCGACCCGCTGTCGCAAGCAACTGGGCCAACAGGGCATAGCTTCGTGCGAAGCCCTGCTGGATCCTGTTCATGGCGTCGGATTCTGATATGGGGGTACACATTAGTGGAAGGGTCGTTGGTTTGACTTGAAACCGTACCAAGTATGGAGTGTTCTAACAACGGCAGTAAGCTCAGGTGCGTGCGGTGTGAGAGTGGTTGAGGTTTCGTTACTACTTTGGAGGTGGTTGAAGAGGGTATGGAGGCAAGGTACACGGCGCTGACGCTTTATCTAGGATTTGGCGGAATCGAATTTCTTTGTTACATCCGACCGTAACTCAACAATGGTACCCTTCAGGATGCCATCCCACCGCTTCCTGAAAGCCGGCTTTGTTTGCTTTTGTGAATTATAGAGAAAGAGAGTGTGAAAGGTGCAAACAAAGTCCTTCACCGAGTTACGCCACGTGGTAGGCCGACAAAGAATATTAACATAGTCACTTACCTCGATCTCTATACTCGATGTTTTATAAATATAAATCTCAGTACAATCCTCACCAAGAAGATGTCAAAACCTTTCCATCGATTCCGTTGTGCACAATTTTGCACTGTTCAATGTTCTGTCAATTTTGCTTTTTGTTCTAACAAATATGCCTGAAGGTGAGTGGGTTCCAAACCTCAATTTAGCAGACGCATTACTTACCTGTTTGGATAGCCTCACGTACCCCTATGGGCGGACGTAGACATTTTGGTCCTCAAAATACCGATCATAGCAACCGTAACCTCCCAGATCGATGGGAGCCGTACCCCAAGTACGTGTCTCCTTCCCAAGCCAAGCGAGGTTCTATATATGGGTATAGCAACTATGGCCCTTCGGTGGCAATGGCCGGAGTGAGCCACTATGGGTTCAAGGACCCCAGCAGGGCTGGCGTTGGATATATGCCATCTGCGATGGGCAGTGCTATCACAGTCCAGCGATACCACAGACTACCCCGTCGTCTCTTGCGCTCGGAAATCAAACCCGGAATGGTCATCTGGAGCGCCCATTTCGCCAGCCTGAACAACCAGAACGTCCCAGGGACAGACAAGACTCGTGTTGAGACCCATCTTGGCCCTTGCTCCGTCAAGGGTCGGTACATGGTGGTCTTGCAAGTCTTCCATGGCAACCTGATAGCCATTCCGGCATACACGTTCGGGGGCCAGGGAATTATCAATAAGCCGCCCTTCAAACGCCATGAGTATATCGGATTCAAGAATGCCGATAACCAGGACTTTGTCAACGACTGTCCCTATCCTCCAATCGAATGCACGAACCTCCATGGATGGGCTGGTCCATCCCCCAAGTGCGTCCTGAACCTGGCGGAGACCGTCACCATCAACTACACGTTTTCCTCGACGGTTATCAAAGGTAACGTAACAAAACAAAGCTACAAGACACTGGTCGAATTGTATGTACATCTCATTCAGGGCGAGGTCGAGGGAGGGAAGGAGGCGAAGGATATCGGGAAGCCTTAAGCAGTAGACGTATACGGCCGTCGATGGAGTAAAATAAGACGGAGAATCATACATAATCATTACTTATTGTTTAAAGTATCTCGGCAGTTGCTTTGTATTGTGTATGGTTTTGCTCTGGGGTTTATATCGCGTCACGTAGTGGGCTCTGTGGAATCATCTTCCCCGAGATTTCACCTCCGCAATTGGAGTCAGCAGCAGTAGAATCAAATATATGCTATGCCTCTCCTTCGCCAATAGAGACCTCCGACTCCTGGATGCTGCTTTATGTATTGGAGGATATGGTCGCAATGAGCGATTGATTCTGGACCAACTCCATTGAGAGGGCGTGCGGAGGGTATCTATATCATCTCGCCATGGATATATTCATTATCTCCCCGGCTCTGGATTCAGAATACTCCACGACTCAAACGGTTAACTGGAGGTCACATCCATTCATCCACTTTCAAATCGACTAGTTGATCTTGCTTTCCATGGACCACGACTTCGATAACCACCTAAGAAGAGGAAGGAGAGGAGGCTGAGTGAGTTCAACCACCTTCCATCTAGTTCGCCGGAGGAATCGAATGATACGGAATGATTGCAGAGAAACCTTGCCGTCCTGGGGATCACCTGCAAAGTCCCGTCACCGGAACATATCATTTGGAAGTTAGACCGCCTGAGCCATGTGCCACGTGGCCTTGAAATCTTCATCGGCGTCGCGCTATCAACTGGCGGCGATCATCTCTTTCTTCAGGGGAATGACATTTGACTCCACACAGAAGTCGGCGTTCGGCCAGTTAATCTGCATGGCCTCGCACACTTGGGAATCGCTTTAATTATGGGCGTCGAGGTCGCAAACCGCCTGCTCGGCCAGGATACCGGCTTTCTCCTTATGGTAGTATTCCTGGTAGGCATCGTAAATCTTAAGAGGTTCTGTAATTACGCAATTAGCATCATTCAGTGATTTACTAATCATCTCGCAGCCGTTATGTGTTTACCACATGATCTGCGTCGTACGCGAAGACCGTTCGATCGGGTGGAGGAATGATTTGGCAGTGACAAAGCCGTTCTCCAATACCTACTCGATTTGCTATGGCAACTCACAATGTCGAGTTTTCCCCATTCCAAAAGTCTGATTCAAGCTCCGAGGCAGCTAAAGATTACGCACAGTTATTAATATCCAGAGTGTCCAAACTGCCAGCTCTTGACCTAACAAAGGCTGTGGACACGGTCTTACGTCACACCAACAGTGGAGAAAAAATGTTCAGTCTAATAAGAGTGGCCTTCAGCGTCCACGACAGACATTCCTTCCAGGTATCCCCACAAGAACGTCAATATTGTCTCGCGGATCAGAAAAGGGAACAAACATCAGCCCCCTCAGCGCCTGCTACCGGCCGCCCGACTCCGAAGAAATCTCAAGCGACGTTAACTGGAGTTCTGCGAGGCGATAATCATTATAATCTCGGCACGCTCGTCTACAGCTGCCGCGTAGTGCCCTTGAAGGACTCGGCTACAGTCGTTAGGACACAGCTGGGCAGTTACATCTACAGGGGCCGGCCCACGGTTACAACCCCGATGTATCACGGCCTCGTGGTGGCAGCCCCAGTGTACAGCCAAGAAGACCAGGGCCTGGAGAAGAACCACTGATTAAACACTATGAGTCCCTCTGGATACGCAAGCAGAATAACGTCGCATGGGTAAATTTTTCGCACAATGAACTACTTGAAGCCATCAATAGGACAAGTAAGAAGGCCGCGTGGCGTTCACACGCCGAGGGGTTATGCTTAGACATAGCCATGAAGGTAATAGAAGGCCTTCAGGCACAGACAGCAAAAGAATGCGTATGAGAGCAAAGAAGAATCGCCGACGTTCCCAAAGGCCAAGAAAGCGAGCTAGCTGAATAGGCAGCTTGCAAAACTTAGTTAGGTTAGGAGACTGCAACAGCTTCGCAAGCTTAGAAAAGGCGTTAGGAGCTATGACATCTCGCAGCAACCGCACTCCATGAATACCTAACATCTCCAACTACCTTCTCGCACTTTCCGCGCACCAGCGGCTAAGCTAGAGTTGTCGTTTATCAGACGAGTCGCCAGAAGCGTCTCGCGAAGTAGCATTACTGTTCCCTACGAGTCCCGGGCTACTGACGCTTTCTATGACCCTTTAAGTTTATCATAGTCTCTGCGGCTTCCTTCAACTCACAAGTGACCTGTGCCTCCGATTTTCTCATGGGAAGTATGCTTCTGGATGACGCATACCATGGAGAGGCATAGCATATGTATGTTGTGTGGGGCTTTGGATGGGTATATCTGAGTGAGCATTCGTTTATCTTATAGGTATCAAGTACTCCGGCTTGCAATTAATCAATTTGACGGTACTCTGTCAGGCCTTATTTTTATTTCCCTTTGGTTGTATGTATGTGGAGACAATGTTGTCATGTAAGATATGTGGAAAGATACGGGTCGGGTATTCTCGATAGACATGAGGTTGGGGGAGATGATGTACGTTGACACGTATGATATTATACACTGCCGTAGGTGTATAAAGGTGTATATATACCCTTATTTGTATTCGAAGCTGCTTCTAAGTGGCAAGCTGAAGCTGAGTAACATCATTAGATACTATTCTCATCAGTTCGTTACACCGCTTGCCTATAGTATGTCAACTTCATACACCACCCGGAAAGAACATTTTCCTTTCAGTGATACGAGCTCTATACTCAATCACAGCACAATCCTTTCTCGGGGAAAGCAAACAATCGAAGAATAAACAGAGGAGTGATAGCGACAGTAGTATTAGGAACCACAACAAGTATAGGAATCCCTAAAGGGCTCTAGTATAAGTGGGTACCTACGAGAGCTTGATGTCTTCTACGTAAGAAGCTGAGCGGCAGCGCTGTACCATAGCAGGCGGAAACGGCGGGAAAATGAACGATAATGATATGTACTCTAGAAGGTAAAGAAGAAGTGAACTCGAGCTCTACGGTATATACAGATCCCATCCACACCCATCCACTCTTTCTCCTCGCTCCTCTAGTAGAGAAATCCCAAGAAAAAAGCAAAGCCCCAACAACCTCACGCCGAATCCAACGCAAAACACCGCTCCACACTCACATCGCTCCGATTGCCCCACCACACCGGCATCGTGACCACCTTGCCACTACTAAACGCCACAAAAATCAACAGCATATTAATATTAAACGCCGCATCCGCCGCCGCCGCCACCAAAAAATTATACCGCCGCCAAACGTCAAACCGCCTGCGGTAAAAGTAATACATGCAGACCCACGCGACGAGGAAGCGGCTCGTGTACCCCGTGCTCAGGTTGCCGTAGAACTGCGACATGCCCGCGGCGAAGATGGTCACGTTCCAGAGGTGAAAGTGGAGACGGCTGCGGGGGAAGGCGCGGTGGAGGGCGTAGATGACGCAGGGGGCGGCGGCGCCGAAGAGGAAGCCGTAGAGGATGGGGTGGTAGGGGCCGGCGAAGAGGCGCTGGGGTCCCAGCAGCACGTACTGCACGGCCATGGTGTTGTAGGAGACGAGCTGCTGGCCTGTCCATTGGCCGAGCGGGTCGGCGACGAGGCCGAGGAGGTAGTCGCGCTTGGACCGGATCACCCAGCGGATGATGCCGTAGTTGATGGGGATGCCGATGAGCTCGCCGAAGAGCTGGGAGAAGAAGACGGCGCGGGGCGGGAGGTGCATGTAGTGGCCGATCTTCTGGTCTTGGAGCATGTACTGCGCCCGGTACCAGACGTCGCCGGCGATGCTGCCGTACGTCGACGCGCCCGCCGGGTGCTTGTGCCCGGCCACCGCGTTGATCATGTAGCCGTACATCAGCTCGTTGAAGGAGCCGATGGCGACTTGGAAGTTGGAGAGCGCGTACAGGTAGCCCATCGGGATGATGCAGGCCGCCCCCGTCAGCAGCGCGATGATGTATGTCCAGATGGGGATGAAGAAGAGGCCCTTGGCCAGGATGATGAGGATGGTGAGGAAGGAGGCCACGAACAGGACGACGTACCACCAGACCGGGACCTCGGGGTAGGCCCGCATGAGCACGTTCAGTCGGTCGGTGTACTGCCGCGAGATGCTTTCGCCGCCATTGGTGGTGAAGCGTTTGTATATTTTATGGGCGGTCGCTCGGATCTTACCGTGGCCAAACAGTGCGATCCAGGTGAAGGCGGAGATGTACGAGGCGTAGTCGAAGAAGAGACCCCATGCCAGCTGCGTGCCCATGTAGGCCGGGCCGTATTCCTTCAGCGCCGTCTCGTTCAGGCGAAGATCCGGCGTCATGAGCGCGGTGACGGGGTATTCGGTGCCGTTGGCGAGGAAGAGGTCGTTGGACATCAAGCCGTACTTGAACGTGCCCAAGCTGCCCCACTTGGCCGCGGGGATCAGGATCCAAGAGTTGAAGACGTATGCGGCGAAGAGCACGGCACTGGTCCAGAATGGCATGATCATGGGGTTCCCCAGGTTCTCCGAGATGGTGGACCAGTCGAGAGAGAGGTTAAGCACGCCCATGCCGCCGATGCCGGCACCGACGAAGTTGGCCACCGCGTTGTGAGGAGCCACCCAGCAGAGGAAGGAGAGCGAGCTGACGAAGGGAAAGACGTATTCCGGAAGAAATTGCCACAGCGTAACGCCCACGAGGATGATGAAGAAGACACGCTTCTGTTTACGAGCAGTCCGCGAGTTGTCCGCGCTCTTCCTCAGGGTCTCGAACAGCGACGTCTGCATCAGGGCTTGCGGCCAGAGGAAGTCGGGGTCATAAAGTATGAACTGGCGAGCCATCGCAGCCAGAGAGTAGCCCAAGAAGACGATGGCGAACATGAAGAAGATGCACGCGGCCGGGTGAATCGGATCGTTGTAGTACAGCTCGGCCAGGGCGATTGGCGTCCAGGCTGCGTTCGAGGTGGCGCCGCTGGACGCAGAGATGGTGACCATGACGTGCTCCTTCACGCTCCAGGGCCCGGGGTTGAGGCTGAATATCCAGCGTGTGAACGGCACCCGGATCTCCCACGCGGGCAGGACGGCGGCGAGCCACTTGCCCAGATAGTGTGTCATCACTTGCACGAAGAGGACCGAGTATGGCGAGGAGGTTGTGCGGAACTGGCCCATTTGGTACAGGAAGGCCCCTGGGGCTATGAGGACGATAGAGAGGAGGAAGTAGCGGAAGGTGATGACGGGCATGTTGGGATCGTCCTCGAGACTGACCGTCTTCCTCACCTGCAGCGGGAGTTCGGCAACGTCGGGGTCGAGATCCTCCTCCCTGGTGGCATCGTCCGAGTCGGAGGAGTGAATGCCCACCTCGGGGTCGGTTTTACTCTTTGTCCCAAAGGCATCGCGCTGCGCCGGTTTCTCAGCAGATACGGGGCCGTCGACCTCCACGTTCGTCGGTTGTGAATCCGCAACGCTTTCCGATCCGGCAGGCTTGCGGGCATAGCGGTTGAACAATGAAGCCATCGTGCGGGGAAGACGGGTGATCCGATGGGGGGCCAAGGCGGTTAGGGGTGAAGATAAAGGCAAAGAGGACAGGCGGTCGTACAGACCATATCAGTGTAGAGCGTTAAACCAATCTTCCTACACCAAGGAGCAGAGGAGAAAGAGGCGGTCATCCGCGCTCTTATGAGCTCTTTGAATCCATCCCACCACACCCGCACCCCCGCCACAACGTCGTATCGTAACAGTGCAAGAAGTTGCATCGATCCTCCTTCTCCTCATCCTTTTCTTCTTTTTCACCTTGCCACTTGGTGTGAGGGGATGCCGCAAGATAAAGCGGCGATCGCGCAATCGGATGTGCTATTCCCCCTCCGTCCTGACGGCCGCGGCCGTGCCCCTCCCCTAACGACCTTCCGCATCCCGCATAGGCCCGTTCGCTTCCCCGAGCCCGCGATTCCCACCGCGCCAGGGATTTATCGTGGCTGCATGGTGGTGGTGGTGGTGATGATGTGGGGGATGGAAGCTTGTTCCGACAATCCACCCTGATTTCGTAGAACGAGCACCTTGCATTGTGGCCGGTGTGGAGGAGAGGTGAAGCGTGCAAGGGGTGCTGTGGCAACTGCTCCCGCTAGTCTTTCCTTTGACAGAGTCTTGCACTGAAGTACCAATGTACATATCGAGCCATGCTATCAGACCGTTTCCCGCCGCTTTTTATGATCCATGGAGTTCGGTAGTTCGGTAGATCGGCTCGGTCGGTTCACAAGCGAGTCTCCCCGACACTGCTCGGAGGAAGGATCCACGCACGAAGGAATTCTGGAACATAGGAGTTCTGGCACATATGTACACATGGATTCAATGCGCAAATACCCAGACATCTTGCGCCATCGGATAGGTAGCATTATCTGAGGAGTCAGGGGTACGAGGTGATGGGTGGCAGTGTATCCTCTTGCTACTACAGACAGTTATATTCGCAAGTATAGTCCTGGGCCATGAGTTCGAACAGTCGTAGGTACAGTAGTATACTTGCTCAAAAACGCGCCTACACAATGAGCTTTTGGAATACCGAATAAACGCAGGTCTCATACGTTACACCCGTAATCCTCGCTCCCGACGCTTCCAACAACCAAACATACCGCGACCATTGCTTACCTAGCATGATATACCGGCTGTTTATTCATTTCAGCCAGCGCAATCCTTTTATAATCAGAATCAGAAGAAGAAGATATCTATGAAACCGCCAGATAAAGTAGTTTAGACAGACATCCTCCAAATGAAAAATATATCTAACTGCATCTCTATATAACCTCGCGTTCGTCTGCATTAGTACTACGACATCTCCGCTTAGTCTTCGCAGAACTATCTGAGAGTGTAATCCCGCTAAGTGTACGAAGCAGGCTGCAGCCTGGTATCAGATACAGGTTTATATTCTATGGATCACTCCACGACATACGTATACTACACGCGCAGGGGTTAGACCTCCACTTATAAGTATTATGGAAAGTAACTCTAATTACTATCTTTCTTATTCTTTCCCTTCTAATCTCTTATAGTAATGAAAAAACGAACCTCTACCTGGAAAAGCAGTATGCTAACCTCGACACGCTAGAATACGATATTATTATATATCTTTCTGGGGTAAGAAGAAAGACTAATCGATTAAGAGTGGGAACGCGGAACAGCTGCTCTGAAGAGAAAAGAAGGAAAGAACTAAGAATGACGAGGAAGGCCACGAGGGCGGAAGCATAAGAATAAAGAGCCTGTACTCGACTTTAGCGAAGAAAATATAGCTATAAAAAACAGCGGAAAGCTATAATCACGCTCTTTCCTTATGGTAAAACCTTCTTAAGCTGCCAGATAGATATATATAAACGCATCAGGCACCGCTTGATGCTGCAGCAGCATATCAGATTTCCCAAACAGCCAGTTGACATCTCGTAACACTCCCAAACCACCCCATCACATCCCAGAAGTCTCTGCATCCTCACCCTCAGCCTCATCTCCCTCCCCCTCCCCTTCACCCTTCCCATCCTCATCTCCATCCTCATCTCCATCCCCCTCCCCATCCCCACCACGCGCCGGCACATCAGCAAAACACCTCACCCCCTCCCCCACCGCCCTCCTCCCCGCCCTCACCCCCTCCAAAACACTCACCGCCATCCCCAGCCGGCGCCTCCCTTCTTCCTCCTCCTCCTGCTCCTCCACCACCATCCTCCTCTCCCGACCCCGCTGACCAGCACCAGCCCCAGCCCCAGCCCCAGTACCCCTACCACCCCAAACAAACCCCCTCCCCACGCGCGCTTGCTGCGCCTCCGCGCCGCCGTGCAAAGGGGGGTGGCCGCCGTGGGCGTACGTCTCCGCGAGCCAGGCGTCGAGTTCTTCGTTCGTTGTGAGGCCGGCGAGTTTGGCGAGTTGGGTTGTGGGGGTGGTTGTGGGGTGAGGGCGTAGGTGAGCGGAGGTCCAGTGGGGGAGGTGGGAGGCGCTGTGTTTGTTGCTCTTTGTTGTTGGTGGTGGCTGTTTGGTGATTTTCATGGTTGATGCCCCCGGGGCGGATCGATGGTGCTTTAGGGGGTTGTGGGGTTTCTTTGGGGTGGGCTTCTTCAGGTTGGTCTTTTCTGTGGGGGAGGTGGATGTGATGTTCGACGCATACGTGGATGCTGTTTGGCCGGTTGGTGAAGCTGCGGAAGGCTGAGGAGGTTCTAAAGCTCGAGGAGCTTGAAGACACGCGTTGAAAGCAGAAGGCGCGTGGGAGGAAGCGGTATTGTCGCGAGTGCGCTTGCTGCTCGAACCTCCAGCGTTCCTCAGCGATGGAGTAGACTTGGCCCGCCTTGCATACGGCGTGAAGCGACCAGAAGCATCACGCTGCGAACGGTTGACCAGGTCGGTGCGACGGGTGCTCCTCCTCCGCAGACTGCCTTCGGTAACGACTTCATCAGGGTCATCCTCCAGCTCGGCAAGGTCCAGTGGTAGGTCCGCATTTTCGGTCATGCGCGGCCTAAAGCGACCTGAGAATGTGGGCTTGGGTTGGTAGGCCTCGTGGTCTTCTTCGAATGGGGCTCTTGGTCTGATGGGCGACATGGCTGCTGAGCCTGATGTCGACGGGCGTTCGTAGCCATGGAGTAGGATATGCATGCGCAAGGCATGCCCCTCAAGAGCAGTGACAGGAGACCGGTTTGTGTGACTGGCCTCTGCTTCATCGTCCTCTTTCTTGATGTGATCGTCCCCAGCGGGCGCAGTCGCCGAATATCCGTGCCCAACGTTGGAAAGAGGGTTGGGTTGCGGCGGAAGAGGACCGAAGGGGTTGACGGCATTCGAAAAAAGACCAGAAGCCCGACCAGCCGGAGCGTGATCGGTTCCTCCTCTTTGCTCGATGCAGTCAGCGCAGGCTTGCCAGGTGCAATCGGTGCACCTCTTCATAGGGAGTTCATCCGGTCGGCGAGCGAACTTCTTGTTCGTCTTTCGATCGCAGATGATGCATGTCGCTGATCCAATGTCGACGTCTTCGAACTTGGTATGTCCAGCTGCTGGTGGATTATGGTGCGACATGGTTGTGTTGTGATCGGGTTCGCAGAGGTAGACTGCGTTTTCTTATATATAAAAGTCGAAAGATGGTATTGGAGTGGATGCTTGAACTCCAAGTCGACTTTTCTGGTATGTGTGTATTGTTGAAGAGAAAGATTGGGGAGAGAACTTTCCCCCTTATATATAGACTGTGAAATATCGTGTTGACTGGTAGCTGGTGAGGTGAAGTGACTTCCTGTGACAGCTTCCACTGACCCAGTCTAACTTCAGTCACAACAACAACCTCTTGCGAATTAGCCTAAACACAATATCTATTGAAGGATCCGTGTAATGACTTACAGTACAGATAATATTCAGGCAGATGTTTCTATAACAGGGTGAATACTTGGAGACGTGAGTTAAACGCCTTTCTGGTTCCACAAGGTATATAAGGGGAGGCTGGATGTGAGATTTGCCTTGTGATAATTGTTCTATATATAGATTCCGAGAAGGAAACCTGAGGATGCTACTGAGCTCAGTAGCGACGGCAGTCCTAGGGCTTCGGGACGAGTGAAAGATGAGGATTGAGATATAAGGAAGTCGAAGTAACGATTGCAACGAAAGGCATGAAGCAAAGAAGCAAAGGTAAGACTATAAGTAGGCAGTGAACAAGTCAGGAGACAATGAAGTACACCGCTATGGTTGGACACGTCCGTTTCTTTGTTTTCCAAAGGGGAAGCGGGAGCCTGATGCTTGCACCGCACGTAACTAATGACGAGAGCTCAGAGATACTACGCGGTAACGATCTATATAGTACAGCACACCCGCCAGGTCCAAGTGGGTAAACGGCAGTCTGATTTCACACAGCAAACAGCAAGTTGCGCCAGCGCATCGTGAAGTCAGATCCAGGCTGAAGAGGAGTCTAGTGCATCGGCAGGTGAAAAGGCGGGGAAGGGATCCGTCGATGCCAACGAACACGTGGAGTCTAGTCAGATGCCACCAGTGCCTTGTACCCGGAAATGTCAGGACCCGGCTTATCTGCATGTTCACAAGCACAACAGGGCTCGCGAGCAGGGCTGGGATGTAACAGGATGAGTTTCGAGGGGAAAAGTTGAACGCAAGATTAGCGAGGAGATCCTAGAAGACATCGGCCGCATCCCAGCTATCCTTCCATATCCGATAGGGGCAACTCCACCGGATCCACGAAAGAGCACCGAACAGCGGTTCCTTGAGCGAGTTCCTTTCCCGGCTATCAGCACAACGTAAAAATCACCATGTTCCCGCCAGCACGGCACTCGGCGAGCTTCGGCCATTCGCACGAAGGGCCATGTTGGCCCGGGCGGCAGGTGATGACGGGGCATTGCCCGGCCTGTCCGAGTACGCCAACGGTAAGACGGCGGTTGTAGGCAACAAACGGATTGCCATCGAGGGCGCTGAGGTTGCACCAGACCCGGCCGCCGCGGAAGGCGAACTCGATCTGATAGGGGTCCGCGACGTCATGGTTGTCGCTGACCTTGATGGTGATGCCCGTTTGCTCGCTGACCGCCTCCCGCGCGGACACGTAGATGGAGAGCGGCGCGATGAAGGTCGTCGGGCTTTCGCCGCCGGGTCCCCACGCCGTTTTGCCGTAGATGCCGAAGGGACAGGCGTTCACTACGACTCCGCGAGTTGCCCTGACGGGGATGGAGAACATTCCGAGCGTTTGGAGTATCGTGACTATGCCGCGTTAGGAGACGGTTTCGGTAGCTAGGAACAGCGAAAGCTCGCTTACTGCATCGTATTCTTGACAACCACTTATCGGCAAACAGACGCATGGCAGTTGCGATTGCACGTGATGACAGCAGAGTACGTTGGCTTCCAGTACCTAAGGAGGAGTTCAAACTAAGGTATAAACGGCTTGCCACATTCAGAGAAGACGCAGAAGAAAAAGAGGACGATGGATCCGGGAAAGGAGATAGCGAGCACCTACTACAATCGAATTGACCTCCAGACATTTCGGAAGGCGCAGCTGCCATCTCCTGCCATGATAGCCGACATCCTCTCACCGTAGCTACCTGCATAAGTACTACTCCTACAGTATCATCTCATGTACTTCGACCGAGATAGAGGAGGTATATTAGTACCACAGAGACCAACGCATAAAATTCAACGACAACTCCTGATCACAGACGACGAGCCGATGAGATGCTATACCAACACGCATAAACCGAAAGACAAAGCATTAACGAAAAGGCAAATCAAACTCGAGCTGGAAGAGACGACGCTTCCCATGGGGCGGCGGGGGCTTGAGGGCCTTGATTCGAGTTCACAATGGACACCGTTGCTGCATCACTGTCACGAAGACTATGCCTGACGCCAGCACCTCCGCAGGCCGCCCCGGAATTCAACCACTACGGAGAAAGGCTGTCGCATCCGTACCTCATAGCGGACTCGGGAAATTCACTGAAAGATGATGTTAGATCGGAGTCGGGATGGGAAAACTCCGCCCGTCTCGTCTCCCCGCCCCGCCCCTTAGCCACGGCCCGGGCATCCCTGTGGCGGCGGGGCGGACGGGACTGGAGAAACGGAGCCGGACCGTGTGCCAATCCCGTTCCTTGCCTTAGGTCGTGGGGAATGGCGCAGCGACGACGACGACGACGGCACGCAAGTTGCAGCAATTCCATCTTGATTTAAAAGGGGTTTGAGATCCCATCTTCTCGCCCTCACGCATATTTAGATATCATCGGACTGTCTCACGACGTTGATCCTCGCCCGCGTTACCTACCCGTTCCCCCGCTGCCGTACAACCCCGCGGCCACCGCTGACATCAAGGCATGGGTGCCCCCACCGGCGTAATCGCGGTCACCGCATTGGCCGTATCCTTTCTGCTGACCAGGAACGCATCCGCGGACTCTTTCCGACGCTCATATCTTGTCACCTATATTGTTTCGTTTATTGGCATCTGGATCGCGAATCTCATATGGCGCGTCATCATCTACCCGCGATATTTCAGCCCGATCCGCCATCTGCCCGCGCCCAAGGTTCGTCTCCTCCACCCCGCAACAACACACCATGCGATCAGTATTACACGTAGTTTCGAGCTCGGGACTTGACGACTGATCAACAATCCAGGGCGGCTCCCTCTTAACGGGCCACATGCGCCAGATCCTCACGGCTGAGCCCGGGGAACTCTGGACGAAGTGGGTGGACGAGATCCCCAACGATGGGCTGATCCGTTATCAGTTCGGCTTCGACTGGCGGGTCATGCCGACCACGCCCAAGGCGCTGGCCGACGTGCTCGTGCATAAGAACTACGAGTTCGTCAAGCCGGCGCGGTTCGCCAAGGGGTTTGGCAGGCTTTTGGGGTTCGGCATCCTCTTCGCTGAGGGGGATGAACATAAGGTGAGCAGTATTACATCTTCTAGCACCTACCTCTCAGTCCTCATGAGTGTCTTACTCAATCATGACAGCATCAACGAAAGCTCCTCGGACCCGCGTTCGCATTTCGCCACATCAAAGAGCTCTATCCCCTCTTCTGGAAGAAGGCGGTCGAGTCCGCCGAAGCCATGTCGGCCGAGATCAAGGAGCGGTCCTCCGCCGACGAGAAAGCATCCGCCGTGGTAAACGTGCGCGACTGGGCCAGCCGCACGGCGCTGGACATCATCGGCCTGGCCGCCTTGGGCCGAGACTTCGACGCCATCCAAGACCCGCAGAACGAGCTGAACCAGCGATACGCCTCCATCTTCACGCCGACGCGCGCGCAACGCTTCTTCTTCATCCTCAGCATGTTCATCCCGCAGCCGCTCCTGCACGCCCTACCCCTCAAACGCAACGCGCAGTACCGGCGCGCGATCGCGCTCGTCCGGCAGGTGTGCAGCGCGAGCGTGCGGGAGAAGCGGGCGCGGCTGGCGCAGGGCGACCGCCGGCAGAAGGACATTATCTCCGTCGCGGTGGAGTCGGGCGGCTTCGACGACGACGAGCAGCTCGTCAACCAGATGATGACCTTCCTGGCCGCCGGACACGAGACCACGGCCGCGAGCATGCAGTTCGCCATGTACCACCTCGCCGCCAACCCGGACGTGCAGCACCGGCTGCGGGCGGAGATCCGCGCCGCCATCCCCGCGCTCGCCACGCCCACCACCATCACCGCCGCCGACATCGACCGACTCCCTTACCTGAACGCCGTCACGAACGAGGTGCTCCGGGTCTCCCCGCCCGTGCCGGCCACGGCCCGCGTGCCCACGCACGACGGCAGCACAGTCGCCGGCCTGCCCGTGCCGCGCGGCACGCAGATCTGGATCGCGCCCTGGGCCATCAACCGCAGCCGGAAGGTTTGGGGCGCGGACGCGACGGCCTTCCGACCGGAGCGGTGGTTGGCGCCCGGCTGCGCGAACACCGGGGGTGCGAGCAGCAATTATGATTTCTTGACGTTCTTGCAGGGCCCGCGCAGCTGCATCGGCAAGGATTTTGCAAAGGCGGAGTTCGCGTGCTTGTTGGCGGCGTGGGTGGGGCGGTTTGAGATCGCGTTGGAGGATCCGGGGTATAGGTTGACGATGTCGGTGGCGGTGACGGCGAAGCCGAAGGATATGGTGGTTCGGTTGAGGGTGCTGGAGGATTGGTGAGGGGGTGAGGGGGTGAAGGGAGACGGATATAGACATTGGGGTTCGTAGGTACTGCTTCTACCGTACCGTACCGCTTTGCTTTTTCTCCCGTGGGGTCGGCGGAAGCGCATGTTGGACGATGGCTTTTGCCAATCAATCAGTCAGTCAGTCCGTACCACCTTTCTTCCATCTTGCATCTCCGTCGCGCGGAGAATGTGTTTATTTTTAGGCGTGCGTTCCTAGTCGGAGATGCCCTTTCGGAGATGTCCTGCTTCGTTTCGGAGAAGCTGAGGGGGTGCTGGATTACTAATTCATCTCCAACACCCGCCGGGCAACCCTTGCGGGCAGATCGTTCGCTCGCGCGAGATTCTCCCGAGAGGCTGCGGGCGCGGGCGGCCATCATGGATCGGATCCTTCAGCCTTGCGTTAAGTATCTGATTGATCATCAAGGATGCTGTAGCTAATAGTATAGGAGGACAGAGAGGAACATTGGTTCGGCCGGGATAAAATGGAGATGTGAACCAGAGTGGAACATCAAGAACTGAGTGCAATATTTTGTGTAGGTATGCTTACCTATACAATCCGAAAAGCAGAGAAACTGCGGTAGGTACCCCGCTCAAGTGTAGCACCACCATCGCCTCACACTCGCCGGTTTCACCTTGCTTCCAGCGGCGGGTGTTGTCTTTTTTTCTTTGACCTTCCACCTAATCCTATAACCCACAATACAGTCTTCGTTTCAGAGATCTGCTGAAGAAAGAAAAGAAAACCAAAAGAATGTCTATAGGTGAATAATGACCTTCAGTGACTTACGGACGGAGAAATGCGTTATTAAGCTTAAAAGCGAGCCAACCGGACACATTAACGTGCAAAGGTACCATTTCCTTGCTCCGCGGGCAGTGCAGGTGTGCAGTGGTTGCTTTTCCGGTCCTAGTCCGGGTTTAACGCTTCAACCCCCGTTGCCCCTCCGTCTTTTCCGCATGACGCAACTGCCGAACTCTCATGGAAAAAAATGGACGATAAGGTGCCTGACGGGTTGGATGCCGCCACGGGTAACCGGGGACCACTCCCCCATGTGGCTCTTGCTGATGGACTGTCTTTGGCAATTAATCAGCAGCTTCTTTTTGGGGGGTTTGAGCGGTACCTGCTAGTAGCTACTACGGGAGCTCGCGGTGTGATAAATTGTCCCCGTCTCCTCCTCCCTCTCTCTTGTTTCACCGCTTAACTTCAATTCATCCTTGCTTGCTCGCTGCTCTCCTACATCTCCACTGCTTTCCTACCTGCGATTCATCGGTTCTCTCCTCGCTTCGTCCACGACTGAAGAAAGTGTTGTTCTTCCACCATGACCGGCGGATCCTCTCACCACGGCGTCACTGAGCCCATTGCCCAGGATGATCACATCACCAACAGACCCGCGCCTGGGGTACGTACAGCTCTGATCCTAGGCCAATGGCTCCAACGATCCATGTTAGGCGCAGTTGAACTAACAAAAGCAAACAGATCTCCTACTTCACCCCGGCCCAGGACCCTCCCGCAGGCACCGCCTTCGACCCGCAAGAGAGCGGCAAGCCGATCCCCAAGCTCTTCCGGCCCCTCAAGATCCGGGGCGTGACCCTGCAGAACCGGATCATGCTGTCGCCGCTGTGCCAGTACTCGGCCGAGAACGGGCACATGACGGACTACCACATCGCCCACCTGGGCGGCATCCTCCAGCGCGGTCCGGGTCTGACGATGATCGAGGCCACCGCCGTCCTGCCCGAGGGCCGCATCACGCCTGAGGACGTTGGCATTTGGGATGATAGCCACATTGCGCCGCTCAAGCGCGTTGTTGAGTTTGCCCATAGCCAGGGCCAGAAGATTGGTATTCAGCTCGCGCACGCCGGCCGCAAGGCGTCTACCGTCGCTCCGTGGTTGAGCAGCGGTGATGTTGCGCCTAAACATGTATGGCAAACCCTCTTTTCTCTCATCCCGTCCCTAGATAGGCAACAAAACTGACATTGCAACCCTGCAGCTCAACGGCTGGCCCGACAACGTCAAAGCGCCCTCAGCAATCCCCTACAACAACCGACACGCCTCGCCCAAAGCGATGACGAAAGACGACATCACCCAGCTCAAGCTGGCCTGGAAGGAAGCCGTGCGGCGCGCGCTGGCGGCGGGCTTCGACGTGATCGAGATCCACAACGCGCACGGCTACCTGCTGCACGAGTTCCTCTCGCCCGCCTCGAACCAACGGACGGACGAGTACGGCGGCAGCTTCGAGAACCGCACCCGCCTCACGCTCGAGATCGTGGATGTCGTCCGCGAGGTCGTGCCCGCCGACTACCCGGTCTTCCTCCGCATCTCGGCCACGGATTGGCTGGAGGGCACGGGCATCGCGGGCTGGACCCTTGATGATACCGTGCGGCTTGCGCCGCTGCTTGCTGAGCATGGTGTGGACTTGCTCGATGTGAGCAGCGCGGGTTTGCACGAGGCGCAGCGCATCACGCCCGGTCCCGGGTACCAGGCGCCCTTCGCCAAGGCGGTGAAGGAGAAGGTGGGCGATCGCCTGCTCGTGGCGACGGTGGGCAGCATCACCTCGGGCGTCCAGGCGAACACGTTGCTCGAGGAGATGAACCTTGACGTCGCCGCCGTCGGCCGGCTGTTCCAGAAGAATCCCGGCTTGGTGTGGTATTGGGCGGAAGAGCTGGGCACGGAGATCCAGATCGCGAATCAGATCCGTTGGGGCTTTGGGGGACGGGGGAAGAAGCGGGTTGAAACGACGTTGAAGAATTAGATGGGTTGAGTCGTTTCTTTTGAGATTCTTATGACGACGGTAATGATCTTAAATGCTTAGATGCATAGACATAGAGAGAATAGACCACTTTAGAAGATCACGCAGCTCCTTTCCATTCTATTGTCTATTAATCTCTCCTCACGTTGAAGAAAACAAGTCCTCCACGTGGTCTCATCTCCATCATCATTCATGCATGTAACCACCACGCATTACCTTACCGAGCGCAGAGGCGAACAAAAAATGCCGGCAGAAAAGTCGCAAAGGACAGATATGTAGCAGCCACGCTGTCCTTTCATCGAGGGTTGTCTCACATCGTGAGTCAGATCGTGGCGAAGCTGAGCCACTTCATGGAGGGACAGAGGTAGGAGTATTGATACCTATGAGAGCCTGAGGCAGAAAGGTAAAGCGTGGTCACGTGGCTGCGGGCACTTCGAAACGCACGCGCCCTTCTCTTCGGAGAAGCTTGGGCCGCTCGCTGCTGGAGAGGGTCGTTCCGTCATCGATGCGGTTTCGGTCTGTTTCTGGATACATGTGATGGGACCATCGTATCAAGTACTAGTAGTCAATGTGAATGGCAGGAGTAGGAGAGCTCGTTGCAAATGTGAATAATGGGAGGATTTGAACGCTGAGGTAAGCAGATCAGATACTTTGAGATACGATCTTGCAACTTGCCATTTTCGGTCCCCGCCCATTGTTTGCTTTGTGACGAGAATTGATGAAGGAGGAGCACAAGGAGGACCTTCTGGAATGTTCAGCGAATGGAAAGTCCTCGGGGCGGGCGTGGGGAAAGAGGCCAGGTTGCGGTTGCCCTCATCGCCCCACGCGCCGCTGCCGGAAGCGTGCAAGCCTTCCAGTTGGCTGGCTGTCCTTTGGTTGGAAAGCTCAGGCACCCTCTCTGCCTTCCGGTCCGCCACACCCCCCAGGTAAATGCCACCTTTGCATCTTTTCTCTTCGTTCATAAAGGCGAAAACGCTGCTGCTGCTGCTGTTCTCTTCCACTTCCACTTCACTTCACATCCCTTTCACATCCTCCGACCTCCCTCCCCGTCACCCTTTCCCTTTCCCTTCCTTATATACACAGTTCGCGTCTCCTTCCCACCGAGACTGCTTTCTGTTTTCCCCCATCCTCTGAGCTCGTTTGATACCCCCCCGACCTTTCGGAGTTTGCCTGCCTTTTTTCCTGTTCGCTTTCTGGATAGACCGCGTGCGAGCTACACTCGGCTTTCCGTCCCCCTTCTGCGCAGCTGCACATACCTCGACGTGTTCTATTGAAGGAACGTCCGCAGCAACTCTACACGCATCCTACCTTCCCTGCCGATTTCCTCCAGGCACATCACAATGGCTTCCCGCTCTCGAGGCGGCCAATCGCGGTCGCTATGGTCGATAGCGGCCTACCTCCTCGTCGTCCTCTGCGCGAGCTTGATGTTCACCAGCGCAAAGGCCGATGAGAGCAAGGAGACCGCCGTCACCGGCCCCGTCATCGGTATCGATCTGGGTACCACATACTCGTGTGTTGGTGTGATGAAGAACGGCCGCGTGGAGATCCTCACAAACGACCAAGGTGAGTTGGGCAACCCATCAGCACAGCGGCAGCGGAAGCAATTGCTGTCGGATTGCACGCGATTTGTTGAACGGTTGGACATGAGCTGACTTTGTCTGAATAGGTAACCGTATAACGCCTTCCTGGGTCGCTTTCACCGATGAGGAGAGACTTGTCGGCGACGCGGCAAAGAACCAGTACGCCAGCAACCCCCACCGGACCATCTTCGATATCGTAAGTGCCTTGAGCTGCGCCATTCGAGACTGATTCGGATGCTAACAACCTCTGCAGAAGCGTCTCATCGGTCGCAAGTTTAACGACAAGGACGTCCAGAACGACATCAAGCACTTCCCCTTCAAGGTCATCAACAAGAATGGTCAGCCCCGTGTCAAGGTCGAGGTCAAGGGTGAGGAGAAGGTCTTCACCCCCGAGGAGATCTCCGCCATGGTCTTGGGCAAGATGAAGGAGGTCGCCGAGAACTATCTCGGCGAGACCGTCACCAACGCCGTCGTTACCGTCCCCGCCTACTTCAATGACGCCCAGAGAGCCGCGACCAAGGATGCCGGTACCATTGCCGGTTTGAACGTCCTCCGCGTTGTCAACGAACCCACCGCGGCCGCTTTGGCTTACGGTTTGGACAAGACCGACAAGGATGAGCGCCAGGTTATCGTGTACGATCTTGGTGGTGGTACTTTCGATGGTAAGCTTTCTTCGATACTGACCGCGGTATGAATAACGAATTTCTAACATGTTATAGTTTCCATCCTCACCATCGACAACGGCGTCTTCGAGGTCCAGGCTACCGCTGGTGACACCCACCTTGGTGGTGAAGACTTCGACAACCGTGTCATCCAGTACTTCGCCAAGAAGTTCAACAAGGAGAACAACGTGGACGTCACCAAGGACCCTAAGGCCATGGGTAAGCTGAAGCGCGAGGTTGAGAAGGCCAAGCGGACTCTCTCTTCCCAGAAGACCGCCAAGATCGAAATCGAATCCTTCTTCAACGGCAAGGACTTCTCTGAGACCCTTACCCGCGCCAAGTTCGAGGAATTGAACAACGATCTCTTCAAGAAGACCCTCAAGCCTGTCGAGCAGGTTCTGAAGGATGCCAAGCTCAAGAAGTCTGACATTGACGATATCGTTCTTGTCGGTGGTTCCACCCGTATTCCCAAGGTTCAGCAGATGCTCGAGGAGTTCTTCGGAAAGAAGGCTCGCAAGGATGTCAACCCCGATGAGGCTGTCGCCTACGGTGCCGCTGTTCAGGGTGGTGTCCTGTCCGGTGATGAGGAGACCAAGACCGTCGTCCTCATGGACGTCAACCCCCTGACTCTTGGTATTGAGACTACCGGTGGTGTCATGACCCAGTTGATCAAGCGTGGTACCACCATCCCAACCAAGAAGAGCCAGATCTTCTCTACCGCCGCGGACAACCAGCCCACCGTCTTGATCCAGGTCTATGAGGGTGAACGTTCTCTTACCAAGGACAACAACCTGCTCGGCAAGTTCGAGCTCACCAACATTCCGTAAGTAGCCATTGTCCCTCTCTGGTGAGCCTTCTGATGCTAACGATACTTGTAGTCCCGCGCCCCGTGGTGTTCCCCAGATCGAGGTCACTTTCGAGCTCGATGCGAACGGTATTCTCCGTGTCAGCGCCGCTGACAAGGGTACTGGCAAGTCGGAGTCCATCACCATCACCAATGACAAGGGCCGTCTGTCCGCCGAAGAAATCGAGCGCATGGTCCAGGAGGCTGAGAAGTACGCTGATGAGGACAAGGCGACCCGCGAGCGCATTGAGGCTCGCAACAGCCTGGAGAACTACGCCTACAACTTGAAGAACCAGGTCAACGACGAGGATGGCCTTGGCGGCAAGATCGATGAGGACGACAAGGAGACTCTTCTCGAGGCGATCAAGGAGGCTCAGGACTGGCTGGAGGAGAATGCCTCCACCGCCGAGGCCGCCGACTTCGAGGAGCAGCGCGAGAAGCTCAGCAACGTCGCCTACCCGATCACTAGCAAGCTTTACAGCGGTGGTGCCGGTGGCATGCCTGACTACGATGACGAGGAGCCTGCCGGTCACGATGAGTTGTAGATGGAGAGTGTATAGTTCCTTCATGTTCTTTTTTTTCACTTTTTGTTTCGAGGAGAAAAATGAGTCGTCGAGGGGATCGAGATTATGATTCACTTGGAGAAATTTGGGCATTATCATCACTTTACTCTAGAGTTATCGGACGCTTAGCTCTACGAGTAATTTATTGGCGTCGTGCATGATGTGCAGTCTGATGCGAAGTGATATTACTGATGGTATCTTGTGCATCACAAAGCCCTCAACGTGTTATGGATCCGTAGAGCTTTATCCTGGATGAGTGTCACGTCTGGGAAACTGGTTCGGCAATCTTCGGCGGAGGATCATTGATCGGCAGGGGCCGATAAAGATAGAAGCACGGGGCCGTCCCAAGCGAGGACGAATCAGTCGTCATCGCAGCTGCGCAATCTCCTCCGACCACGCAGCACAGCCTCTGCACCTTCTTTAGACGGCCCGCGCCCCTCGTCTCTTGCATCCACGCGTTTCCCCCTTGTACCGATTTTGCTGTTGCTGTCCGTTTTTCGTGATGCTCGACCTGCTTGACAGTGTCTTCATTCCTTGCGTTCCCGCGACCTGAACGAACATCTCGAATCGGTTGCGTTGATCGAACAATGACACCATGTTAGACGAAAATCTACCCAGTGAGTGGCCATGCCCGTCTGGGTTTCTGCGCTCCGTCCTTTCTCTAACGTTGGGTAACAGCATTCTTCCTCAAGCCGTCTCAGGACAAGGTCAAGCACCACCAGGCCTTCTACCTCTCGCAATATGGCTCCGAGCCCGAAGCGATCTACTCCCTCCGCAAACCGGATCCGACCTCCGCCGCCGCGAGGAATTGCTACGCCGTCGCCCTCTTCGACTCCTACAACCCGGACGTGCTCTTCGGCGAGATACTCTGCCGACCAGACTGGACCCAACCCAGCCTGTCGCAGGAGGAGATCCGCAAGAACGGCGGCGTGCCACCACCGCCGACGCCCATCATCCCCGACTCCTTCACCATCCAGCTCTACAACCCGGACCAGCAGGTGGCCGTGTCCCAGCATACGGGCTTTTGGACCGGGAGCAGCTCCTTCGCCTTCAGCCTGCCCCAGACCTCGTTCCGGACGCCCTCCGCCTCCGCGCTGGATCGCGGCCTTAGCGACCCGGGCGCCGACCCGGTGACGCCGCAGATCAACTTCGTGTGGCGGCGGGAGAGCCGGCTCTCCAAGGATCTGACCTGCTTCATGACGGGGAAGTCGACCGACCCGGCCCCCGCCAAGAAGCGGAACCGCGATCCGGACATCGCGATCGCGCTCTGCAGCAACGGGCTGCGCGAGCTGACCGTGCTGGAGAGCAACTTGTGCCGGGTGGAGCTGGAGGACTACAAGGGCTTGGAGGTGGTGTTGCTTCTGAGCGCGGCGGCCATCAAGGATATCTACTTTGGCAATGTGAAGGAGACGTTCCACATCGGCGTGGACTCGGGCGTGCCGCGGAAGAACAGCGCCGGTGCCGCGCTGGGTCTACTGGGCCGTAAGATGAGCTCCCCGCTCGATCCTGCGGCGACGGCGGCGAAGTCGACCCCTTCGCCTCCTGTGCCAGGTCCGCCGGTGGCTCCGCATGGGAAGGGCAGCTCTTCCCCGTCGAACCTAAACCAACACCATCCCCAATCCTTCGCCGCCCGCACCTCCGCTGCCACCTCCGCCTCTGCCTCCAACCCCGCCCTACCGCCACTCGACCCCCTCGCGCAATGGGCCTCGGACGCCGAAACAGCCCGGTTGCGCCAGGCGGCGGAGGCCGAGGAGCGACAGCGGGAGCGCGACCGCCGGCGGCGCGCGGTGGAGGCGGAGCGGCAGACGCGGAAGCTGCTCGAGCAGGAGGAGCGCGAGCGGCGCAGGCGCGAAGAGGAGGTCAGACGGGAGACGGAGCGGCTGCGGAAGGTGTACGGGAGTGGCGCGCATGGGGTGGGGAGTCAGCCGATGCAGCCGATGCAGTCGCAGCCGCAGCCACAGCCTCGTTGGGGAGCGGCTTCGGCTCCTGCGCAGCAGCCGCCGCCACCGCGGTGGGGATCGTCAGCGGCGGCAGCAGTGCCGATGGCCCCGCCTCCATCTGCGCCTGCGCCTGCGCGTCCGCTTCCACCGCCGCCGCCACCGCCGCCGGGAACGGGACGGTGGAATACCGGACCGTATTTGCATCCGGGATTGACGGCTGGGAGTAGCGTGTCGTTTTTTGGCGGTGGGTCGCAGTATGGGCAGGGGCAGGGGCAGGGGCAGGAGAGGAAGAAGATGGCGAGGAAGAGTCTGTTTGGGTTGAGGAGGGAGGAGGAGAGGGGGTCCGGAACGGGGACGGGGTCGGGGAGTGGGGTGTTGAGGAAGAAGAGTAGTGTTTGGTGAGTGGAGTGGTGTCTGGACGCGCTCTGGATGATGGGGTTGGGTGTGCGGGTATGGTTACTTGATTTTTTGTCTTTTTTTGGAGGGTTGGTTGGTTGGTGTATGTACTATATATATATATATATATATATATCTAGGTGTTTAGGATACCCTGCTCGATTTCTTCTTTTCCCTCTTCGGACGCTGCGAGAAGAAATGGCGATAGATGTCAAGACTCAATCAAGGGTGTGAATTTCTGAACTCAGGCAAGGCTATGAGATCTCGTACGTATCCCTTCATCTATCTGATCTTCTTCTATTTTCTCTTCTATTTTGTCGCAGTATTCATTACTAGTACTTTGATAGCGTCCGGTGATAGCGGAGGAGGGAGGAGGGAGACGAGAAGATCATATGAAGATTGAGAAAATCTTGGAGCAAGGCGGAAAAGGCTTTTCCGTGCTCGGTCGCCGGGACCGCCCGGTGCGGGAGGACGATTGCGGGCCGCCTGCGGTGGATAAGGTAAGGTATGGGGCCCCGTGGACTTCAGCGGGGACTGTGGGGGGGGGGGGGGGGGGGGGGGNNCCCCCCCCCCCCCCCCCCCCCCCCCCCAGTCAGTCCAGGGTCCTTCCCGTACGGGTCAAACAAGCCCTTCGGTTGCGCGACCGCGACGTCTCTTGCTGCTCTCTTCTTCTTCTTCTCCCTCTTCTCCTCCACTCTTCTTCACCTTCTGCTCATCTCCCCAAGGACTTCCGACGACATGCTCGCCCACGTACATGATGTACGTGGATATGGATCTGCGAGCCTCGCAGATGAAGGGGCATCAGGCTGATCACGAGTCGATGCTGGATGGCTGCAGCCTGTGGCCTTGGACGTCCCTCACAAATGAGTATCCGCAGGTCAGATTCGATCCGGGTTACCGGTCAAGTTCCAAAGGATCGTCGTCCAGTCTCTCGTCGTGGGCGTAATCTGAGGATGCATTTCGACCTCGCGTAACCCCGCATGGGGCGAAGGAAGTCAGCATCGCCGCACCATTCCAGAGATGCGCATCCGACGCGAGAGTCGGCGTGAGCGACGGGGTACAGGGCAGCCAAGGGGCCGGACGGCCATTCTCACTCGAGGAATCCATGCAAGGCCTCCACGCCTTTCTCCAAAGCCAAGGCCGGCGTCTCCGTGAGAAACCCCCCGGCTCTTTCTGCTGGTGGCTGAGACCTCTGCATCCTCACTGGTCGGCATACTCGTATCTCAGCCGTGGCTGGCGAGCAGGCTGCATCCGAGATGGGCCTACCAATACTTCCAAGTCCAGCGCGATTCTCAGCTGTAGAAGCCGGTCCCCCCTCCCCCTCCCCCTCTCCCTCCGTGAACCCGTTCTCTTTTACCTCGCGACCTGCCCGCCGTCCAAGCTCGAGCGGCCAGTCGCGAAGATGACGAACTACTTCACCAAAAAGCTCACCAAAACGGCCAGGGAGCTTTATGATCTGGCCAGGACGCCGGATCGCAGCAACGATGCGAGCTATCGTCCCCCGCCTCAGCCTTCCTATGGGGTCTCCCAGCAACAGAGCTACCAGGCGCCTGCGCTTCAGTACCCGTATCAGCCCGGCCAGTCCTACCCGCTACCACAGGGAAGTCACCAAGGGTTTGGGATCCAACAGCTATTTCCAGGCTTTCCTCAGCAGTATGGGCAAACATCTCCAGGCGCTGCGTATCAAGTGCCGGCGTACTCACCGGCGGCGATGCATTCACAATGGCCGCCTGGCCAAATAGCCTCACCTCAATCATGGGCTTCGAGCTCACCGAATGTGATGTCGCCGGTACAGCATACTCCGACTCCACCAACCTACCTCGGTCAACCTGCTACGCAGCCATCCCCTGCGGGACCGGTGGCAGCTCCATTCTCGCCTCAGCTGGGATCGCCACAGCAGATGAGCGGCTCGCCATCGCCGCTGTCTACCCCCGATACGCTCCAAGCGCAACAGCAATCTCACAATCATACCTCATCCCCTCCTCTCCAGCAACCAGGTACGGGGCAGGCGGACAGTCACACGTATACGGGGAACCCCACCCAACAACATACCGCCAGTCCCGTCCCTCCGGAGATAACCATAGCTGAGCTTTCTGCCGATTCGCATTCAGCGGTAAATAGGAAGCCGGTTGCGGGAGATTCGAGCGAGCTTCCAGGCTCCCCACTTGCTGGCCAGGTCGAACCTGGGCTTGCTGCGCCCCTACAGGTACCTCAAGTAGCGAGTTCCAGCAGGCCAGCGACACCATACTCCCCGCACCCAAATCACCCAGAGCCGCAAGTAGAACGACACGGGTCTGCCGCACCTGCAAATGCTGCAGCACCTTCGCCGCAAGGCCATATCCCGCCTCTAAGCCCGTCGCCGGCCCTCTTACCAGCATCATCTGGCCCTTCCGGACCAATGCCTCCTACGCGATCCCCAGTTCCGTCTAATTCTGGTTCCAATACGCAGCAGCCGACAGCGGCACCCTACTTCCCCCCACCACCACCTCAACATCCTCAACGGAAGCTGCAGAGCTCACAGCCGCCTCCACTTCCACCACGGCAGACATCAGACCCTGCCGCTGGAAGGGCGGCGACTCACTATGACCAGAACCCGCCGTATAATCCCAGCACGCCATATGCGAATGCACCGGCACCACAGCCTCAACAATACAATCCATACAACTTCCAAACCATGGCCTCGGCCTTGCCCCAGGTACACAGTCCGCTGTCTCCAAACGGGCAAGGCTACAATCCTCCCTGGTCTCCGAGCTCTCACCAACCCCAGATGGGCGCCGTCCCCATCACCACGTCTTCATATCCAGGTCAACCCAGTCAGGTCATACAATACGCGAGCATACCACACGACTTACAGCCGGCTCCAACCTCCTTTTCTCCTCCGCCAAATCCGCCCAGTCCGGCCGCTTCCCGGACCCGAAAGGTCACCACCGCGGACGGCCCAATGCCGAGGAAACTGCGTGTTCAGGGCAGTCAGAACGGTCCGCGAGTGCGCAAGATCCTCTCGCTGGACGGTGGCGGCGTGCGCGGCTATTCGTCCCTCATGATCCTCGACCAGCTGATGCGGAAGCTAGGCAAGCAGCGCGGCGAGATCTTGCAGCCTTGGGAAGAGTTCGACATGATCGCGGGCACGAGCACCGGCGGGCTCATCGCCATCATGCTGGGGCGGCTGCAGATGTCCGTCTCCGAATGTATCGAAGCGTACCGGGATCTGTCGAGCCGGGTATTCAAGGAGCGACGGAACGCGCTCAATGCCATGGCCAAGGCTTCGGACTTGGTGCATCTGAAGGGGCGGTTCGACCCGCAACCGATGGAGGACTGCGTGAAAGAAATGCTGGCGAAGAAGGGGATGTCGGCGAGCGAGCTCTTGAGGGAGGAAGACAATCCGGATGCATGCAAGGTGTTCGTCTGCGCGGTGCAGGCGAAGAACACGGAGGCTATCTGCATCCGGTCGTACGAAGGAACGTCGGACTACGACATGCTGTACGATGTGTGTCAGGTCTGGGAGGCGGCGCGGGCGACCTCGGCGGCCTCAACCTTCTTTCCGCCGATCCAGATCGGGCGACAAAAGTTCGTGGACGGGGCGCTGCGGCATAACAATCCGGTGAAGTTGGTGGATCGGGAGTCTCGAGGTAGGCTTGCTTACGGTGAACCCTAGCCAATATCATTTGAATACTCATCCTTGGACACAGATCTCTGGCCCGGAGAGGACCGTCTGATCATCAGCATTGGCACCGGTGCTGCGCCCGGGCCCGACATCTCTGGCGATCTCAAGGACCTTGCGAAAGCGCTTGCGAAGATTGCGACTGAGACCGAAATCACCAATAATGAGTTCCGCGAGAGCCACCGGGACATGATCGAGGAGGGCAGGCTGTACCGATTTAACGTCCAGCAAGGGCTCTCGGAAGTCGGACTGGAAGAGCACCGGCACACGGACGCCATCGAGGCGCACACGATCTCATATCTTAATAACTGGGACACGAAGCGCGATATGGAGACGTGCGTGCGGTCGATGAAGGATTCCGGCCAGAGGCTCGATATCATCGCCGGTGAAGGTTAGCTTGTGATTGCCCCAGGTTGGGTAGCCTAGTCTTCGCTCCCTTCGGCCACGATTCTCAGACGGCCCCGTGCTGACTTGATCGTGACAGAGCTGAAGACTCATCTGCGGATCGAAGAGCTCTCGACCACCTTCTGCGAATTCTGCGAGAACTGCACGCAAGGTTCCTCATCTCGTCCGATCGCCTATGTGGGATAGTCTAACCCACCTCTCCAGGAATCTCGTACAACTCCGCCTCCTACCTCTGCGTCGAGTGCCAGATGGTGTGCTGCGAGGATTGCCACAGCGACCACGACCGCACACACTTCCCCAAGATGATGCGCTTCGAAATCCGGCAGTGGATGCCGAAGCTCAAGGACATCGATGAGGCGGTGTCGTGTCGGCATTGCGCGAAGCTGTCGCGTATCCGGTGGGAGTGCGTGGATTGTCATAAGGCACTGTGCCGGCAGTGCGTGGGCGAGTTCGATGTCCGCACGACCTTTTTTACCCAGCATCAGGGGGAGCATCCGGGTGGTCGGGCGTTCATGAGCTTATATCCTCCCTACTGGACCACAACGGCAGCGTGGATTCGTTCGAGCGGGTGTCCATGTACGACGGTACAACCGGGGTGTCTGGCGCATTGTGAGAGGTGTCATGAGGGTACTCAGCTTTAGTCTTGACTGTCTGCTGTATGTCACATCGCTAATCATCACCCAGTACTTTACATCGGCGCTCGGAACTACGACTGCGCGACATGCAAGAAGGAGTTCGGCTACGCCCAGACTCTCTGCGGCCGGTGCTTCGAGGAAGAAGATCCCAAGCACAAGGCCTTACACGAGTTTATCAGCTGGGATCTCTTCTACGACGCGTCTTTCGGTTGTGACGATCCTAAAAAGCTTGACAAAGACGTGTGGCGCTGTCCACAATGTCCCGGTTTGCGTACGCGGGCCCCTACATCCCGTTACCCCCTCATGTCCCCTTTCCATTCCCTAGCTGACTTCCTCCCAGGGATCGCCGATGGACAAGAACACCGCCACCCACACCGGCAGCTCCAAGTCATCATGAGCCCTCTCCTCCTTGAAGTGACTCACATCATGAACTACCGGACCTGCCACCGCAAGGAGCTCACGGAGACGGCGGTTGAGCCGGCGGACCCATGCGCGCGGTGGAAGTGCAACTTGTGCCAGCACTTGTTCGGCTTCGACGCCAATACGACCATTGCCGTGTGTCCCAGCACCAGGTGCTTGTGGGGTTTCTGCCCGACGTGCGTGCAGATGGGCCGGGTCCGACACCGACACCGCACACTCACGGCTACGGTCCAGCGGCCTCCCCAGGGCAACATCAACTCGGTGACCTGCCAGGTGTGCAAGAAATGTGCGTGTTTCCTCCCTATTGTCTTTACCTTTCCACTCCCCTCATACTCTAACCCTGTGCTTTTCGAAGAACTACGTCGGCTGACCTGCAGAGCAAAAGTGATCATGGTCATGATTTACCAAGGTCTCTGGTGCGAGGACTGCGATTACTACAACGTGTGCCTGACGTGCCTGGCCAAGGTGCAGGAGGGCAAGATGACGCTAGCGGAAGGGCTGGCGCATCCGAAGTTGCTGAAGCCGTGCAAGGCTCGTCGGTGGATCTTGTATCGTTTGGAATGAAATCCTTTTCTCTTTTCGGTATCCTCACAACATTTATACAGCGTCGTTTGTTGATTAAGTTCTGATAGAAACATGTAACAAAACAACAGTGATTTAAAGTGTCGTTTTCTTGGCCAGTACCTCACTTCGTAGAGGAAGGTTTATTTCGATTGCCGGTTCTGGCCTCAGTGGTGATTGAGAGGCTGAAGCAAGCAAGATGGATGGACTACGGACGGTAACGAAGGGTAAGGGTGAGTGTAGCGCCGTTCGAATAATGACCCGACCGGGACTATATCCGGGAGAGCACAGCTGGGAATCGACCAGCGATGTGACCTGGTATTGGTGGCCACGTACTTACGTATTGTGATGGAAACGATTCAAGTACGGATATCCGCATAATACACAACCCCTCACGGCTGATCCGATCCGATCCGGTCCATCCAACTTGTACGGCCCCGTCTCACAGTAGGTTTGTCTGTTGTATGTATGCGTGTACCGCGTTCCTCGCCCGCAGCCCGCCGTCCATCTCTTCACAGTTATAACATTATGTATGTATAT
>JADQAV010000070.1:0-42705 GCA_019775845.1 Myrmaecium sp. VS I D KN 1
GGGTTGGCGTGGGCGTGCGCGGCGGCGGCGGCGCTGGCGGCGCTGGCGACGGGGGTGGAGGGGTGGGCGCGGTGGCGGTTGGAGGTGGAGGGCAGTGGCAGTGAGGGGAGTGAGAGTGGGTATACGGATTCGGAGGGGTCGTTGCGGTTGTCGGGAAGTAGGGACCGGAGAAGGTGGCCGGAGAGTTGGGTGAGGAGGGGCAGGGAGAGGAGTCCGTCGGGGATGGAGTACGGGGGGAGGAGGGTCCCGGGGGTGGTGGAGCGTGGGGTGGAGAGGGACAGGGACAGGGACAGGGAGAGTAGTCCTTGGATGGAGTACGGGGGGAGGAGGACCCCGGTGGTGGTGGAGTATCGGGTGAGGGGGGACAGGGGGAGGAGGGAGAGGAGTAGGAGTAGGAGTGTGGAGGTGAGGAGGGACAGGCTGAGGAGGGAGGGGAGGCGGTGATGGGGTACGGGTTTACTTCTGATGTTTCGGTTTAGCGGGAGGAGGGTGGGAGACAATGGGAAACATACAGAATGAAAAGGAAGATGAAGAAGGGAAAACAGTGAAGAGGAGAGAAGAGAGAGGGAGAAAGCTACTATAGTTATCAAGCAAAGTAACAAGGTATGAAAGAATGCAATAAAACCCATACCTACGTGCGTGCGTGAGTGAATTAGGGAAACGAAGCCAGAAAAAAAAAACCCCCAAGGAACAACAACACCGCCACCCATCCATCCATTCATCCACCCACCCACATTCCCACCCACTAGCCCACACAAACCCATTTCCCAGTTCCAGAAGAACCCCATATCCCATACCCCAATCCCACCATCCCATAATCTATCCCCCACAGAAACCCCACCCTCACGGCCCAAACACCCAACAAAACACCCCCAACCCAACCCCACAAAGCACCGGAATCGTCAAATTATCATCCAACCCCCAGAGATCCACCGCCTCACTCGCGCTCGCCACCACGCCCGCCCACACGCTCATGACACCCAGAGCCCACGGACCACCGACACAGGCCGGCCGCGAGGGTTCCCAACCCAGCAAGCCGCGAAGCGGCGCCGGCACGCACAGCACGCCCTCAAACGCAAACGGCTCATCAGGTCTTCCCTGGCGGGGGGCGAGGTAGCCCCAAAAGAACGCCGCGGTGGCGACACCCACGACGCAGGCGGCCAGGGAGCCGGCGAGCGACTTCCCCCGGCGGAGCTGGGGGGTGTAGCGGCCGCAGGCGCGGCCGACGGTGGAGGCGGCGGTGTCGCACCAGCTGAGGAGGAGGATGCTGAGGACGGCGAGGTCGAGGGGGAGGAAGCGGAGGACGGCCCAGGAGCCGGCGAGGTAGCCGAGGACGCCGGTGTAGCCGTCGACTTCGGACTCGCGCATCAGCGCGCCGAGCAGGCGGATGTAGAGGCGGTTGAGCGGGGGGTAGCGGTGGCGGAGGAGGTCGGTGGTGGCGATGGGGAGGAGGGCGGTGAGGAGGATTGGGTGGATGGTGGAGGGGGAGACGTGGTGGGTGTAGAGGTGCAGGGTGATGAAGCCGATGGAGGTGTGGAGGAGTTTGCGGGGGATTTCGTGGCGGTGGATCTGAGTGGGTTAGCGGGAGGGAGGTTTGCGGGACGGCGAGACTTACGAATGAACGCCACGTGCTGTGGATGGGGATCAGGCCCAGCGGACTGGGGCTCCGACTTAGCGAGCGCCAGTATTCCTTCGCGGACGTCGCGCTGTCCGGATGCAAGTGGCCATTGCCGTGGCTGGCCGCGCTGCCGTTGGGCAGATGGAGGTTCTTGCTGTTTCTCCTCTTGGCTCCCGTCGGCTTACCATTTGCTCGCTTGGGACTGTTGTCGATCTCGACGATGGGGCTGCGGCTCCGTGGTCGGGCACGCTTCTCAGGGTCGCTGCCGGAGCTGCCGCTCTCCTGTTCGTCTTCATCGACGCCGTCGAGATCCTCGGTGATGGACGAGATGGGTGTCTGACCGCGCCGTGCGGCGGAGCGGGTCACGGGCGGGTCATAGTCTGCGCTGGTTGCTCTGCTCCTGCTGGGCGTCCGGGGCTCCGCAGGCGCCGGGGAGGGCGAGATGACGCGGGTGCTGGGCACTTGTGATCGGGTGATCGGCATGGCTGAGGACCAGCAGGCGTAGAAGGATGGGAAGGCGGAGGTGCGGATGAGGCCGGATGGATGAGCGCGCGTACGGATGAAGGACCGGAGGAGGGAGAGGAGGTCGTAGGAGCTTGTCGGGTGCTCAGTGACTACGCGGTGGACGTCGGACGGTACGGTGGTCGAATTCGAAGTGACAGTGGGCGCGCGGAAGGCTGCATCTGGTTGGGCCAGATTGACGGCGGAAGGGAGGAGCTGAAGTGTGTGAGTGAGAAGTGAGAGAGAGTATGTGAGAGATGGGGCTGGGGGATGCTGACTGCAGCGAAGTTGGATGGGCGACGACCGGACAGGTTTCGAGCAAATTCAGGTTCCGGTTGGCTTCACCTCCAGCGCGATTCGGCCGGCTTGGCATACGCCACGGATCGGGGAGGGAGAGGAAAAGTGGAGCGGAAGTCCGTCATGATGGAAATCACTGGACAGTGAGAATTGAGGAGTGAATGTGTTGAACAGATAGAGTAAATTACATAACGTCTAGCTGTTGGATCTTCTATGATGAGCGGACGGATTGGCCGACAATCGACCCCGGCTTGTTTGCGTGTCATCATCCACGACAAGGCAGGTAAGGCATATGAGGCATGACAGGCAACGACGAACTGATGTACTTGAATTAGATAAGATAAGATCATGATATGAGCCCTTCCCGCTCTTTATCGATAAGATTTTTTCTGTCCGTCGCATCGACAACTTGAACCCACCACATACATCTGTGCGACTGTGCGACTGTACAACTCACAACCTCGACACCATCCCTCCTCCCCACGATGGCGCCTGTCGTCAAGAAGGAGGCCAAGAAGGCGCCGGCCTCGCGCTCCTGGGATGCCCTCAAACCCGCCTTGTCGCCCTGGATCCTCGACGCCGTCTCGACCATGGGCTTCGAGAAGATGACCCCCGTCCAGGCTAGCACCATCCCGCTCTTCATGGGACACAAGGACGTCGTCGTCGAGGTATGCGCCTTCGCTGAAATACCCATTTGATACGACTGCTAACTTCGACCTTCCTCCCAGGCTGTCACCGGTAGCGGCAAGACCCTCTCCTTCCTCATCCCCGTCGTCGAGCGGCTGCTCCGTCTTGACGAACCCATCAAGAAGCATCACGTCGGTGCCATCATCATCTCCCCGACCAGGTAGCACTCCGCCCACACAATACCGCCGGTCGCTGGTAGCTAACGATCCTCTCAGAGAGCTGGCTTCCCAGATTCACTCCGTCCTCCTTTCGCTGCTCCAATTCCACGGTCCCTCCGCCGCCGCGCTCAACCTTCAGCGAGAGCTCCTCAAAGAACCCACCTCCGACGACGATGACACTGACGCACCCGCACCGGCCGAGCCCGCATACCCGTCCTCCACGCTCAAAGTCCTGCCCCAGCTCCTGCTCGGCGGCACCACCACCCCTGCCCAGGACCTCTCCACCTTCCTCAAAACCGCCCCGAACCTCCTCATCGCCACCCCCGGCCGCCTCCTCGAACTGCTGTCCTCCCCCCACGTACACTGTCCCACGTCCTCCTTCGAATGTCTCGTCCTCGACGAAGCCGACCGCTTGCTGGATCTGGGCTTCCAAGCCACCCTTCAGTCCATCCTGTCCCGCCTCCCGAAACAACGTCGGACCGGACTCTTCAGCGCGTCCGTCTCCGAAGCCGTCGGTTCACTGATCCGGGTCGGGTTGCGGAACCCCGTCCGCATCGCCGTCAAAGTCAAGTCGCCCTCCACCGGTGCCCTGGACCGGGTGGTGCCCGCCTCCCTCAGCCTTACCTACCTCACCACCCCACCCCACCACAAGCTCCCCACCCTCGCCAAGCTCTTCCACGCCCTCCCCTCCCTCCCGCAGAAGAGCATCATCTACCTCTCCACCTGCGCCGCCGTCGACTACTTCCAGCACACCCTCCCGCTCTTCCTGCCCTCCACCATCTCCCTCGTCCCCCTCCACGGCAAGCACCCGCCGCAGGTGCGCACCAAGAACTTCGCCCGCTTCGTCGACAGCGCCTCCCCCGTCGTCCTCCTCACCACCGACGTCGCCGCCCGCGGCCTCGACGTGCCCCAAGTCGACCTGGTCATCCAACTCGACCCGCCCACGGACCCCAAAGCGTTCCTGCACCGATGCGGCCGCGCCGGCCGCGCCGGCCGCAAAGGTCTCGCCATCCTCTTCCTGCACACGGGCCGGGAGGAAGAATTCGTGCACTTCCTGCAAGTACGCAACACGCCCGTGGCACCACTTCACCTCCCCGGGTCGCCGGACCTGCGGGTGACGGACGCAGAGGCGGCGGCGGCGACGGAGCGGATGCGCGCCGTCGTCCGGGCGGACCGGGCCGTGCACGACAAGGCGCAGCGCGCGTTCGTCAGCTGGGTGCAGGCGTACCGCAAGCACGAGGCGCGCAGCATCTTCCGGGTGGAGGAGCTGCGGTGGGCGGAGCTGGGGAGGGGATGGGGTTTGCTCATGTTGCCGCGGATGCCGGAGGCGAAGGGGTGGGAGGGGGATCGCACGCTGGGGGTTAGTATGGATTGGGAGGGGTTTGCGTATCGCGATCCGAAGCAGGAGGCGAAGCGGCGGGCGGAGATGGAGGAGAAGCGGCGGGCGAGGGAGGCGGGGGAGTTGGTGGGATCGGGATCCCGGGGCGTGAAGCGCAAGAGCGAGGCGTGGAGTCGGAAGAAGGAGGAGAAGAGTTTGAAGGAGGTGAGGAGGGAGAAGAAGAAGAAGCGGATGGCGTTCCAGCGCTGGGAGAAGATGCCGGAGGAGGAGAGGAAGAAGCAGGAGGAGCTTGAGGGCTTGATTCGGCAGGCGAGGAAGAAGGTCGCGTTGGCGGAGGAGGAGGGGGAGTGGGAGGGGTTTGAGGATTGAGGGCGAGGGAGAGTGTCATGCTTTCTGCTTTCCCGTTGCATATCTTGGGAATGGCGTTTGAGGCGTGAGATGGTGAAGGCTGAAGGGGGAAAAGTATTGTACGGTTAGGATATCTTGTTCACCCTGATCTATCTATCTTGTTGAAGATACTTGCCCTTTCCCTACATACTTCCCCCCAAATGACTTCTATCTGCCGTATAGTAGGTACCCATGTGGTTGCGGCCCGGGATGTATAGTCGTCGGATTATGTCAGCGAGATCTCTCCGAGGTCGCCTTCGTCTTCGAGTCGTCTTCAACTTCGACTTCGACCTCTTCTCTCCAAATAACACCACACTAAACAAACACACAAACACACACCGCACGCCATGCACACAGCATGCACCATGCGGCAAAGCAAAGCAAAGCAGAGCCGACAATGGGGGCACCTCTACTCCGTAGATCTCCTCTACATAAGCGCCCGCGGCAATCGACGCATGCCCATCGATCTCTTCCTCATTGGCGCACTTTGCCGCCGCCTTGAGCGAGGCTGAAACCTCGCTGTGCCTCTTGCTCCTCCTCCTCAAGCGCCCACGTCGATGGCCCCAGATAAACATAGCTTAATGTGATCTCACTAATTCCCTTTCTCTCTCTCTCCCCGATTCTCGTTTCTTTTCTTCTCTCCCTTTTTGCTTTTCTTGCATTTTTTCAAAATTCATTGTTTTTCTTTTTGCTTTCTTCTTCTTCTTCTTCTTCTTCTTCTTCTTCTTCTTCTTCTTCTTCTTCTTCTTCTTCTTCTTCCTTTCCATTGTGGTGGGGGGAGTGTGCTGCGCACTCGCTCACTCACACGCTCATACGCACAGCATGATGCTATTTTGGAGGGTCGTGTATTGCTGCTGGGCGGCTTCGATTGTTGTTGCATCTTTGGCTCCTTCACCGCGGTCGTTGTTGTCGTCGTCGCTGTCGTCGTCGTCGCTATCGCTTCACGAGCGCGATGCGTTTGTGCCGTGGAAGCCGATGACGAAGAATCTGGTGTCTTGGGTTAATGGGAGAGGTATTTGTTCTTCTTCCCTTCACTTGTTTTTTACATGGAAATACGGAGAGCTCAAACTGACAAACCAACACAGCCGGCATCGTCGGCAACCAGATCTTCTTCGTGAATGGCAACTACACCTTCACCGACGACGACGACAGCGGGGCCACCCAACCCTACCTCTTCACCGTCGACCTCAACACCAGCTTCCCCGTCAACGGCCTGCTCAGCAGCGGGAACTGGCAGTACCTCCCCGTCCCCTCCTCCGCCCAAGCGACCCCCGACCGCGCCGCCATGCTCACCGACAACACAACCCTCTACCTCTACCCCGCCGCCAGCACGAGCGCCGACAACGCAACGTCCACCCACTGGGCCTTCAACGTCCTCAACACCTCCTGGTCGCAAGTCGAGGTCCAGGGCAGCGGCCGCGACATGGCCTCCCAAGTGCTCAGCGTGCCTGAAGCCGGTCTGGCTTTCACGTCCGCCGGCCTAGACGCCAGGTCTACGGACGCCGAGGGCATGTTCATGCTCAACACCACCGGCGACACGCTAACATGGACGCAACTCATCGAGGCCTCGGAGGTGGCGGGTTTCGCGGGCAGCGGGTCCAGCCCCGGTCCGTTCCGGCGGGGCGCGGTGGCGGCATATGTCCCCGTCGGCGAGCAGGGCGTCATCGTTATATTCGGAGGGTACAACGTAGGTCCCCCTTTTCCCCGCCAACCCACTGCACACACTTCCAACCACTCATCGTTCTTCCGCAGGCCGCCAGAAACGGAACCGAGTACGGTAGCGGATGGCGATGGGACGACGCGCCGCTGACGGCGATCGACGTGTACGACGTTGCGACCGGGACGTGGTATGCGGTCAACGCGACGGGCGACTACCCGTCCGCGCGGAGCGAGATGTGCCATTGGGTCACCGCGGCCGCCGACCTGTCTTCCTTCAGCATCACCATCTATGGCGGTTGGAGCTTGGAGCAGGGGCGGGGGTTTGAGGATATCTGTAAGGCTGCCCTCGCAAACGCCCTCCCTTCCCCTCTAACCCCACTCCACCCCCGCAGACATCCTCACCCTCCCCACCTTCACCTGGCTCCAAATCAGCGCCGAAGCGACATCGAACATCGAAGAGCAGCAAGGGACCCGCATCGGGCGGCACGGGCAGCACTGCCTGCGCCACGGCGCCACGGACGCGGCCTTCGTCCTCGGCGGCTTCGTCACCAACCTTACCGCCAACCTCCCCAAAAACCCCCTCTTCCCCCCCCTCCGCCTCCTCAACCTCTCCACCTACACCTGGCAAGCCAGCTGGGAGCCACCTCCCAGCCAAACCCACACCACCACCACCGCCATCCCGGTGCCCAGCCCAGTCATCGCCGTCATCGGCGGGGAGTACGTCTTCCCCCACCCCCCTCTTTTTTCCCTCCCCCTAAGCCCCGCTGACACACCCATCCATCCAGCGCCTCCGACACCGCGACTCTGACCGCGCCCACAGCCGGCTGGCCTGACGCGGCGCGCGTCGTGCGGCCGACGGACCTGTTTCATTCCGCCGCCGCCGCCTCTAGCAGCTCGGCGAATACGGCGATGGATCAACAGGGGGAGGAAGAGGAGGAGGGGAAGGCGAGTCTCACGACGGCGGCTATCGCTGGTATCGTCAGCGGCGTTGTTGTTCTCGTGCTCTTGGTGCTCGGGGGGTGGTTTTGCGTTGCGAGGCGACGGCGGAGACGGCGGCAGCAACAGCTGGGATGGGTTTGTGGTGATGGTGTGGGTGGAGGTGGAGGGGGAGGCAGAGGGAGTTGGACGAAACCGGAGCTCACGGCGGAGGAGCGGCGGGTGTTTGAGATGGAAGCTAGGAGGAGGGTGTTTGAGATGGATGCTGATGCTTGTGAGGCGGAGCTGGATGGTGGAGTTGGGGAGGAGAAGAGAAGGAGGAGTAGGAGGGGGACAGTGGAGGTGTGGGAGATGCCGGGGTAATCTGGGGGAGGGGGGTAATTTGAGGACAGTGTGTGGATGATGCCGTTGGTATTGTTGGTAGTGGTGGTGATATGTACGTAAGTACAGTGTGGCCGGATTTTCCAAACCCATCCATCCATCCATCCATCGAAAGCAACCCCAAACCCTCCCATCCCCCCTCCCCCCCCAACTCAGTCATCAAGCACATCCTGATCCCGATACAAATCGCACGCATGGGGATGCATCGCACAATACCTCGGCACCAGCGGGGCAGCCGGTACCCCATTCGCCACCAGATACTCCCGAAAATTCAAGATCCTTGCCGTCATGCGGGTGGTGCGCTTCTTCCCCGTCAGGGGGTCGCGATTGCCGGACCAGACCAGCTCGGCCAGGGCCGCGGCGCGGGGCCAGAGCTTCTGCGCCAGCACGGCGTCGTCGACCTGCTCGCTCCAGAGGGGGGCCTCGGCGCCGAGGATGAGGGACGCTTGGGCAGGGGAGGAGGACAGGTTGACGGGGACGATGTCGAAGTCGTAGATGCGCTGCCAAGTCTTGTAGGGGGCGCACCAGGAGCCGCCCGGGCCCTGGTAGTTGAAGGAGGGGGTGGTGCCGGACGGGTCCGGGTTCGTTTGGACGTCGTAGCGGGGGTCGTTGGTGACCCAGCCGCCGAAGCCGCAGTCGAGGTAGAGGAAGTCGCTGCTGGAGACGATGACGGGGTGGCCGGCGGCGGTGAGGCGGGCGACGTTGGCCGCGCCGTTTTGCCAGGATTGGAGGATGATGGAGGTGGGGAGGGCGCGGGCGGCGGCGGTGGGGGAGAGCAGGATGTCTTCCCACATGATGAGCTGGCGGTGGGGACGTGACGGGGCGCTGGTGAAGATGGGCAGGGCGTGGTCGAGCCAGTATTGGGCGAGGTCGGAGTAGGTGGCGGCCGGGTGGGCGGCGAAGTAGGCGCGGATGCGGGTGGAGAAGTTGAAGCAGTTGGTTTGCAGCTCGTCGCCGCCGACGTGGAAGAAGTCGTCGGTGAAGAGGGCGGACAGCTCGTCGTACACGGTCTGGACGACCTCGTAGGTCTTCTCGTTCAGCACGTCCAGTTGGCCCGGGTTCGGCTCGACGGCGGTGTGCTCCGCCCAGATGTCGTTCGACCAGAAGCTGTTCGCGCACGTCACGATGGATGGGTCGACTTGCTTCCAGCCGGAGGAGGCGTGGCTGCGAGGGATGGGACGTTAATTCACTCGGACTGCTCCTACGATTCCACAAGAACCCTTTACTCACCCTGGCATATCAATCTCGGGAATCACCCTCACGCCTCTCGCGCGCGCATGCGCCAGGATCCTCCTGATATCCTCATGCGAATACGTCTCGCGGGGCGAATACGCATCATCCGTCATACGCGGATAAGCATGGATGCGAACCGGCCAGCTCTGCGCATCCTCAATGTGCCAATGCAGCACGTTCAGCTTCGCCAGCGCCATCGCATCCACCTGCTCCAGGAGCTTCGGCACGCTGATAAAGTTGCGACCGGTATCAAGCATGATACCGCGGTGGGGGTACAGCGGCGCGTCCACAATCGTCACCGGCTGCTCGATCTCGAACCCGCCGCGGCCGTCGGCGATGACGAGCTGCTGGAAGGTGGCGAAGGCGTGGAGGGCGCCCCAGACGGTCTTCGCGCCTATCGCGACCGCGGAGGACGTCTGCTCGATCGTGAGCGTGTACGACTCGTCCACTCCGTGCTGGAGATCCGCGTCGTAGTCCTCAATCGTGACCTCAGCCGCAATCAACATCGGACTTCCCCGACGACGGGTGCGACGCCGCCGCCCGTCCGTCGCCGTGGGGAAGGGCTCGAAGCTGGGAAACGGCGCGTCGGTGACGGACGGCGTCCATTGCAAGGTGACGATGGTGTCGAAGGCGCGGTTCCAGGCATCGCGCACGAGACGGTTGTCGACGAGGGTGCCGTCGGCGGTGGTCTGCGTGAGGGTGAGGCCGGCGGAGACTTGCTTCGGGCCGGAGGTGCCCCAGGTGATGTTGCGCGGGGCCGGCAGCGGGTTGACCCGGACGGCGCCCGCAACGGCGGCGATCGAAGCGACGGCGGCGCCGGCGCCGGTGAGCGGGTGGAGGCGCATCGGGTGCGGGGGGAGTGGAAGAGGTGAATGGACGACCGGTACTGTCTCGCCCACCTCCTCACGGGTATAGGAGGATATATGGGTAGCAAGCAGGAAGCAAAAAGCAGCCAGCAGGAACCAAAAGCAAGATGCGTAGCAGCAGCTCCACCTCCTTTTCAATGCGACCCCATCCACCACCTTCTCCTTCTCTTTCTTCTTCTCCCCCACCTTCAGCGACATGCAGGATGCGCGATGCACGACGCACGATAATCCCAGCCGGGGGTTGGATGTGCACGATGAGGTGGGGTGCGTGGCGTCGAGGGGAGGAAGGGAGCCAATCGCAGGTTCCGCCGTTCGATGGAAGGCTCACGGATTGGGTGGGATTGATAGGAGGAAGTACAAAACATGCATACAAACATGCATACCGCCATGCATCCATCCACCTGCGCTGTAACGGCAGCACCCGAACCAAGGGAATGGAGGGGGCGGAGGGGGAACAGTGACTAGTAAACTACCGATCCGATGTTTCCCCTCCTCGGACTCCATCCATCATTCACCTTTCCAACCCCGCATAAACCAAGATCTCTGCCTTCGTCCAGTATATACCTTATCCCATCGCAGCGCCGCGCCGCAAACCAACAGTGATGTATAGTGCAGTATTCATACTACATACATCCTGTTCGTGTACATGTACACTCCGTTGCCCCTCCACCCTCGCGATGGCGCGGACTTTACTACGACGGTCCCCATCCAGAAGAGTCACGATGAGATGTAACCATCTGATAACCACCGGAAAGCAATGATGGAAACGAGGCCATCATATGCGCAAGGTAAGCACACAAGCAAGGTAGTGGGCGGGCATACGAGAAGAAACAATTCGAAAGTTAAGTCGGACCTTCTCCGCTCCAACTCCAGTCACTCAACCCCCCCCTCCCCTCCCTCTCCTCCTTTAGAACTCATCATCATCCCCATGAAAAAACCGCAACACCGCACCCGCAACCAACACCCCATCATGCTCCCACTCCGCCCGATCCATCGCCTCCGCAACCTGCCCATCACGGTCATCAATCGCGCCGCTCTCGACACGCTGGCGGACCTGCGCCCGCACCATCTCCTCATCAAAGCCCAAATGGCCCTGGCTCGTAAACAGCCGGCGACGGATGTACACGCCCTGGACGTGGGTCAGCTCGCTGCGGCCCCAGACGTGCACTTGCGTCTCCGAGTCCAGCAGCGACGGCGCGATCGCGGGCGAGGGCGGGTCCGCGACGTGGTCGACGTGCATCTGGTGCAGGTGGATGTGGTCGCTGCTCGTGTCGAAGAGGCGGCGGCCGAGCGGCGTGAGGGCGATGCGGGTGTGGCTGAGCTCCCACGTTTCGCCCGGCGTCGATGTGACTTGGGACCCGAGCAGGCGGCAGAGGAGTTGGTGGCCGAAGCAAATGCCCGATAGGCGGATCTCTGGGCGGTGCAGCCAGATCTCTGGAGAGCAACGACCGGAGGTTAGCTGGACGCAAGGAAGGCCCGCAACCGCGGCAGGCATGAAAGGCCTACTACATACCCTTCAACAGCTCCAGCAGCTTCACAATCCACGCATTATCCCCATGCGCATCATACGTGCTGCCAGTGAGCAAAATCGCCTTGACATCCAGCTCATCCACCTCCTTCAGACTCGGCACCTGGCCCCCCTTCCCCTCCTTCCCCTCCTCCTCCTCCACCACATACCGAATCACCGTCTCGATACCAAGCGAGGGATCGTGCCGGTCGCCCGCCTCCTTAAACAGCGTATCCAGCACGTCGCCAAACGAGCCGTGTCGCCGCTTCGTCGTCGGGTCTGCGTCGTCGGTTTCGAGCACCAGCATGCGGATCTTGTCCGGGTGCGAGGGGCGTAGGCGCGCGTCTGAGGAAGCCATCTTTGGAAAGAAACAGAGAGCGCAGAGAGGCGCTGGGGGACGGTGTAGCGATCAGGGAGATGAGTCGCTCCGCAATGCGTATGAAACCTCAAAAGGAAATGCTCCTTCGGTGTGAAGAAAACAACGGAGAGTCAAGCAAAAAGCACAAGCACGTCCGGTCCAAAGAAGAGAAGGAAGAAGTGCGAAGGGACTGGAGAACTCCCAACTCCCTCAATCAGAGAAAAGGGTAAAGAAAAAGAAAAAGAAAGGCCTCCCCGGGAGGACGCTGCTGATGACATCGGCAGGTACCTACCTTACCTACCTACTCCTACTTACGTATATCCATAACTACTCGCTTGGCAAGCCGAGCATCGCGCTTCCTTCGCGCAATAACTTAAGCGCAACTCAAACGTCCCTTTGCGGGGCCGTCGGCGTAGGCGTGGAGCATAGCAGGTGCATAGGTAACATCGGTATATCTTGGCAGCTACCTACATAGGTACGGAGGAGAGCCATCTCGTCATCCCCTCTCTCGTCGGGGGCGGAGCCGGACTTGGCGGACTCTTGGCCGTTGTAGTAGGTAGCTTGCTCTTGCAGAAAGGCAAAGTCACCTGTACGGGTCACGGTGGGACCGCGGCCGCGTCCGCAGCCATCGAGCTTGAGGGTATGACGGTGTGATGGGAGAGCTGCCCGGAGTGACGACGTCAGAGGTAGGTAGAGGAAGGCTGGAGAGATCTGTATTACGTAACTTTCCTCGGGCTTCCCGTCCTTGGCAACGCTAACCGGAAGGAAGACAAGGTGTGAATCTCAGGCCAAGGTAAGTAGAGTGTTGCTAGACGGGAAGAGGGATAGGAATACCCAGATACTGAAGTATGTAAGGAGTACCTAAGGTACTGGACAGCAGGCAAACGCAGCATAACCCGTGCGCGAGGTACGGCGACAGCGGCAAGCGTCGTGATGTGAATTTTCTACAGGCGATATTTATTCTATAGCGAGTTCTCAGCCTTCTCAGGTAGGTAGACTCTCTCCTTCCGTTCCAGAGTGTAATCGTACCCGAGTCATGTGGATGAAATGCGATCCATTTGTTTGCAGGAGAGGAAACGGAGCATGAACATGGAGATAAGTCTACAGACACATTGAAGTTGCGTCGTGATTCTTTAAGACGGGCTTAGCCCGGCTCGAGGGCAAAGATGGCATCGCAATATATCTAAAGTATAAATATATACCTACTGTATATAGGATAGAGTGTATATCCTGTAAGGTATAATACAAGTGCGTGACGGTGGATCGATGCAGAAGCAGCTTTCGTCGAGGATATTTGAGAAATTTGATATAATATACAGAGGTACCTTCCCAACCAAGTAGTTCATATCCCTGCGCACCGCCGCTCCTTCCCCCCTAGGTACCTGAGATCCCCAAGATTACGTTAGATGATAATTCATATATACAGTCGTCGCTTCATCCCCCTTCCTTCCTTCCCCTCACCCACCTACACCTCACAACCTCCCCTTCGCCGCCTCCTCCAACCGCGGTTCCAACGGCTTAACCTCCACCAACAACTTCCCCACATTCACCCCACGATACAGCTCCACGAGCGCCGTCTCAGCCCGGGCGATCCCACCGGTGACCACCGTCTCACGGCGCTGGATCTTTCCCTCGGCCAGCCAGCGCGCCAGGGCTTTGCGGGCCTCGGGGAAGCGCGCGGCGTAGTCGAAGACGATGAAGCCCTGCATGCGGATGCGCATGGTGACGATCATGAGGTAGTTGGCGGGCCCCCACTGGGCCCGGGCGTTGTACTGGCTGATGCCGCCGCAGAGCACGAAGCGGGCGTGCGGCTTGGCCCGCGCGAGCGCCAGGTCCAGCACCTCCCCGCCGACGTTGTCGTAGAAGACGTCGATCAGGGACTCGGTCGCGGCGCGGAAGTCGGCGGCGAAGGTCGGGGATTTGTAGTTCAGGGCCCGGTCGAAGCCCAGGGTCTCGGTCAGCCAGGCGCATTTCTCGTCGCTGCCCGCGATCCCGACGACGCGCGCGCCGTGCAGCTTGGCGATTTGGCCGGCGACGCTGCCGGTGGCGCCGGCGGCGCCGGAGACGACGACGAGCTCGCCCGGTTTGGGTTGGCCGATGTCGAGCATGCCGAAGTAGGCGGTGAGGCCGGTCATGCCTGGTTTCGAGGTGTTAGTTGAGGGGAGGCGGGAACGAAGGCTGGCACTTACCCAGGACACCCAAGGCGTCGGTCGCCTTCCCGTTCGGCGGGAGCTCCACCTTCTCCAGCTGCTTCTCGTTCAGGACCTTTTGCTCGGTCCAGCCGCAGATGCTGACGGCGAGGGAGTTGACGGGGAAGGCGGCAGAGCGGGAGGCGCGGATGCGGCCGAGGCCGGCGCCGCGCATGATCTCGCCGATCTGGACGGGTGGGAGGTAGGAGCGGACGTCTGAGTGGAACGGTCAGCCACTGGGATGTGATCTTGGGACTGGTGTTGGCGCATGCGCTCAACGGCGGCTCTCCCTGGTATACTTCCTCCGGAGATACCTCCGGGACTCCATCCTCAACAAGAAGCCGGCACAAAGAACTCACCATTCAACCAACTCCGCATTGTGGGATCCAAGCTCAGGTAATTTGTCTCGAAGATGACCTCGCCTTCCTTCAGGTCATCCTCCTTCGGTATCGGGTGCTGCTTCGCCTCGAACGTCTCACCGGGAATGATGTCCCCCGTCGGCCGCTTGGCCAGGTGAATGGCGGTGTATGTCGACATGGGAGGAAAGTATGTATGGACGGATGGATGAATGTGTGAAAGGGTCAAAGGGGATGGATGGAGGGGCGTGAGAGGGGTTTTTCAGGGACGTATCAGTGACGTGTGAGAGAGGGATATATGGATATATATACACACAAAGGGAAGAGAAGGAGATAAGGTTATGAGCGGATATTCACAACCGCAAAGGGCAAAAAAACCGCCACTCCGGAGGAAAAAAAGATGGGGTAAAGACGAAAAAAAAAGGGCCCTCACGAAACACCAGGGACAGCCCGACACGCAAGCCAGCTCCGCTCCGCTCCGCGGGCCTTCACGATACGGCCCCGGCATCTCCATGCACGAACGGAGGAAGCAAAGGAGGATAGGAAGAAAAGGGTAAGGAAAGAGCGAAAAAGGCAAGGAAAGGAAAAGGAAGTGAAACAGACACAGAAGGCCAGCCCTCCTGTCTCGTCTCAGCTCACAACCGGACGCGGACGGACGAGAAGAAGAAAAGATGGGAGAAGATTGCAATTGGGAAAGATACCTCGGCACATCCGGCCGGTCGACCCCGATTCAGAGCATCAGCTCCGTCCGCCCCGCCCCGCGGCGCCCGGCCGCGAACCTAGGTACGCCCCTCCACCTCAGCCCCACTTCCCTCTCCGTCCCCCCGTTCTCTCATCCCGCCCGCCGCATCCCCATCGTTCCAGGACGGGGAGGGGCCGCGCCCGGCTGGCTCGTCGGAGCTCTTTCCGCTGCTGGTAACCGTGCGCCGCGGGAATGGCTCCATCCTTCGGCCGATGATGAGATCAATGCAGGTGACCGCCACGTCCCGCTTCTGCTTCAGCCTCTTCAGCCTCTTCAGCCTGGCTGGGCTGCCATGCCCGTGTTTCAAGGCTGCTTCCCCCGCCCCGGGACCCCGATAGAGACTGGTAGTCAGACCCGGAGACGGCGGGGCCCATAGCCAGGCGGCGTCAGATCTCCTTGCCCTGTCGACCGACCTCGGCACGCCGGCTTTCTTTTGGGAAGGGGGCTGGCTTGGCTGCTTCGGCACCGGGATTTATTATTCTCTGTTTCACCCGGACGCGGCGCGGCGATTCGGCTGGGCCGAGGAGGGCCAGTACCTACTCTTAGGTAGGGGAGATATCAGGTGCGGCTGAGTGCCCAGGCGCATCATGGTGGACAGTAGACAGTGAACAGGGCTGGCTGGCTGGGGAAGAAAAGTAGGTGAGTGAGATCTTCGTTCATTCGTTCGTTCGTTTGTTTCAGAAAAGTAGAAAAAAAAAAAAAAACCGGGTACCGGTATCCGTACTGCATTGTAGGTAGGCCGGCCCGGGCGGCGGCGGTCCACACGGATGGGCGCTCTCGCGGGATTGTCTGGATGGGGAAGTTGTACCGTGTTGACGGGCCCTCCCGGGGTCCGTAGGGAGGGGGGGTTGATTGATTCGGTTCAGCCGCGTTCCATCGACACTGGACGGGACGGGTTTTTACCTGTTCCGTCTTCTTGCTGTAGTTGCGGAGAGTGCATTATTTAGTTATCGAATACCAAGCACTGCTTTTTTACCGGCCTACGAACGTGATAGAGTTTAGAAAAACTATAAGCCGCTGCTACTTTTATTGAGAAATATAGATATAAAAACGTGCGCGCATCGCTGGTATATCATGAGAGAAAACCCATGACAGCTGATCTCGATCCCTAATAATAGACAAAAAAAGGATATATCTCGAGGAAATAAAAACTCTAAAAAGAGCGCAAGAGCATACTATAAGGCAGAGAAAGCGGGCATAAGTATCATATATAAATCTTGCTAAAAAGAATATACTAAGGTAGGTATCTCATCGATCGTTACAAGGCAAACTTGGGATAAGGCGGCGGAAAAGGAAAGAAGGGAAGGGAAGGAACAAACAGCCACCTCACAGCAACACCTCCCAGCCCAAGCAAATAAGAAGAAAAACGAAGACATCGTCATCAAATCACCATCGTAGTCGCATCCGCGCCGAAATATAAAAAAAAAGAAACAAAAAGAGGAAACAACAGCATCCGCAAACCCCCACCGCCATCACTCACTCCCCCACCACAACCCCACCCATCCCATCCTCCACCGTCCCATCCGGAAACAGGACCCGCATCGGGCGCTCCCTCCTCACGCGCTTCCCCCTCCGCTCATCCCGCCTCGTCTCCTCCCCCACCAGCACCGTCACCAACCGCGTCAGCACCTCGCGCTCGCCAATCCGGCCCTCCATCGCCACGGGCCGCACCTCCCCCCACTCAATCCGCCTCCCATGCACCCGTTCAAACTCACGCGCATCCGCCAGGCGACAGACCCCCCGCAGCCAGGCCACGCTCATGACGAGCAGCTCGGCCTTGACGGGCACGGCGTAGCCCCAGACGCGGTAGACGGCGTTGAGGTAGCGGGCGTGGTCGGGGAAGCGGGTGAGCAGGGCGGCGTTGGTGGTAGCGTGGGGGGAGCGGGATGATGGGGAGAAGAGGTGCCGGTTGTGCTTGAAGAGTTTGCGCAGCTCGTCGAGGGATTGGTAGTGCGTTTTGGTCCAGGGTTCGGAGCGAGGGAGCGGCTCGAAGGAGGAGAGGGCCGGGTGGACGGAGGGCGGATCGGCGCGCGGGGCTTGCGACACGGTGGATGAGAGGCGGGAGGAGGGGTTGGTGGCGATGGGCGTGCTGTTAGCCGCGGCGGTGTTGGAAGGTGCGGAGGAGGTGGACGGTATTCGTTGCGTCGTCGTCGCGGGCTGTGACACGCTTGCAGACGGACGTTGCGGGTTTGGCTCCACGACCGCCTCGGTTCTCTTCTCGGTAAAGCGAGGCCTAGAAGGGCCCGCCTGTACTGGTTCAGGCACAGTCCGTTCCCTGGCGTAGGACTTTGCAGCTGTAGGAGCACTCCATTCCTCCGTCCGGGTATATTTCCTCACTGGGGAGGGATCGGTGGAGGATGATGTATGCTTGTTTGGCGGTTGTTTGGCTTCCGTTGGAGATGAAACGCGTACACGAGGTGTTTGCTCTTTCTCTTCCACTGCGGTGAACTTGTAGGTCGATACAGCACCACCCTTGTCCGGAGAGGATAATTGAAGGGTTCCCTCGAAACGATTCTGGGCCTTGGACACGCATTCTTCGTTGGTAAGTCGATACAGATCGGTATTTTTGTTGTCTCCTTCCCGAACTGACGAAGGTGCTATGGGGGTTTGCTTCGCGGTTGAAAGAGTCGATTGCGATAAGAAATGATGCTCATTCGATACAGCAGATGCACGAGCGATGGAGTCTCGGGCTCCCGCCCTCGCTTCAGTCTCGTTCCGAAGCTGCCGAACATCCGAAGCAACACTGTTGTCAAGCAGAGAAGAATTGCCCAGCTGAGAGTAGCCTTTCTCTGACGGAGCTGCCACGCTCGGACTCCGATTGGCCACCTGCTTCAGCGGGCTGGGATTCCTTGCTAAGCTTGGTGTCCTCGAAAACTGCGGGACACGGGTATCCCTTTGAAGGCTGGAGGGCAGTTCATCCTTCATGGGCGTCGAACTACCGCCGAGCAATGCGGAAATGTCAAGCGGTTCAGGTTGTGTGGCGTACGTTGGCCGTTTGATAGTTGGCTTTGGGTTACCGCGCCAGAAAAGACCACTATCTTCGCCTTCTTCTGATCCTGCCTGTTGATCATGAGCAGGTCGCTTGGATGAGGCGGAGTCTCGTGCAGATCGACCCGGTTGTTGGCGTAATTCGGTCCTTGGCTCTGGACGAACCCCTTCCGTGATCTTCTCGCTACGATCCGAGTTTGCTGTCCCCGCCTCCGGCGACGTCCGACGCCAACTCGTTCGCCTCGGTTTGAAGGCTTCTGACTCATGGCGGAGGTAGTCTTTCACATCTGGCGACTTGACGCGTTGCGAAGGAGCTGATACTTCAGGGGAGGGCTTAAGTATTTCATGCTCGGAGCTGCGGCTGGCTTCCTCCTCCCAAATGTCAGAGTACTCATCCTCAGCGGATTGGCTGCTGTCCTCAATCGTAACTGTACCCGCTTGTTGGGCCTCTTGTATGACTCGCTGCCGCTCCGTTTGGTACTCAGCCTGCAACTGGTCAACGTAATGCCCAGCCCGGGGCTCCTCGACCGCCTCATTGCCAAGATTCGCCGGGCGCTCATCATCTCCCTCTTCTTCAGTTGAGGGCGGCGTGTCGGCCTGCCAGCTCATCTCATCGCTCTTAATAGGGCTGGGGAGCGATGGAGGTTGCTGACCTTGCTGGGCCATTTGGAGCTTAGCCGTAACGTCGGGATAAGAAGTCGGGCCTCGGGTAGTGTTGGAGCGGGTGAGATCCATCCTATATTCCGGTTTATCCTCAGGGGTTGGATACAAAGCAGAGTCCGCCGAGACATCAGGCGCCAGAATGGAGGAAGGATGATCATTTGCAGCCTTCGGTCGTTCCTGCGGCGCTGGGGAATTATGCGTGCTCGAACTGCGCTGCTTTGCGAGTTGCTCTCCCAGCCGAAGGCCGGCTTGCAATTCTCTTCTAGTCCCCTCTCCGAATCCGCTAAATATGCCATCAAGCCGGCTCTTGGTCTCGTCAACGGCCTGTTCGGGTGTCTTAAAGCGGTCCCTTCTGTCAGCTAACTTGTTCGTACTTAATACGCCATTGAGAGCAATGCCTGCCTTTACCACGTTGCGCAGCTTCGGAGTTGAGGTCGTTTCCGGATCGAAATGAGGAGCCTCAGGAGGCGGGGGAAGTACAGGCGAGCTGGGATCAATAGGTGGTGTAACTCGGGGGCGTCTCATCGTCGGTGGGGATGATCGCATGAAAGAAGGAGTAGGGCGGGTAGGCTCGAGGTGGCGTGGTGGGTTTGGTGTAGGGCCGAAATCCTGCTGCTTGGAAGTTGCCGGCGAATGGTGCGATCCGAGCCTGCTTCTGTCCGGGTTATTGCTGAAAGAGAGATCCTGCTGCTGCACCGCAGGGCTACTGGACATTGCTTGCATGCTCGGTAATGAGTCGGGAAAAACCATGCTGAAGCCTTCGCTCTCAAGAATAGTTGTGTCGTTCCCAAAGTCGAAGTGACCACCACCGTCGGATTCTGAACCGTCATCATCCCCTTCGATGACTATTGAGTCACTGTCGTCATCGGTCGAATTGGCGATTTCATCTTGATCACCGGTTGAAGGCCCGACCATATTCCGCCACATTTGTCTGTCTTTTTCCATGGCGTCTAATTCACTCGTATTCAATGGGGTCGAGAGTTGTGAGGTTGCATGGCCCGCAGCGCCAGGCGTGTTTTGACTCTTGCCTCTGAAGTGAGTAGAACTAGGCTCTTCCTGTTTAACTGCTTTATGAGGCGTACTCAGTTTTCCGGTTCCATACTTCGAGACTGACGCCATTGGCTGGGCCGGAGAGGACGAAGATTCCGGGAGCGGAGTCAGATTCGCTTGACCCCACTCGACAGGCTTTCGTGGAGTCGGCTTTCGCTGCTTGACATTCGGCGTAAACGAGACGTTGGACATCCCATCTTCGGTCCACATCTCATCAAGTGTGCCCAAGCTCTCTGGCTTATTGTCGCTTCCCATATCATTCAGAGGGACCTTATCATAGGCCAATGCAGCGGCGATAGGCTGGGCAGGTATATCGTGATCCCGTTGCGCACTACTACCCCTAACTCTGCGAGTCGGCTTCGTCGGTTGAGCTACCTCGATCTCATCCTCGTCTTCTGAGCCGGTGAATTTTGCTACGACGCTCCTCCTCGGCCGACCCGGGCGTCTTCGTCCTGTCTTAGCTTTGGTTTTTGGCGTCCATCCTTGCTCGTCCGCTGGATCCGCCTCGATGCTTTTCCTCGGTCGGCCACGGCGTTTCGGAGGTGACTGAGGCTCGTCATCTATGGCCGAGTTGCTCATGTCTACCACTATCTCATCTAACGTACTGGCTCGCGATTTGTCCCGTGCTGGTGTAAGACTTCTTCTGGCTGGGGTAGCACTTCTCCTTGTGGTCGGTCCTGTGCTGGACTTCCTCGGTCTGCCTCTGCGCCGCACTGGTGAAGACTCATCCGCATCTTTAAGTGGAACGCTTATCGTCCTTCCACGATCCATGAACCCTCGTGTTGGCGATCGCTTGATGTCGTCGTCGTCGCCGTCGTCGAAAACAGGTTCGGCATGCACTGTGACCTTGAGCTTGCACGGACTGGTTCCGCGGTCTCCGAGGGGTATAACAAGGGATTTCGACGGCGACGGACCTCTCAAGTCCGTAGTGAAGCTGGTCTCTGCGAATTGGTATCGCGACGGCTTCGGTGTGATTGACTGTCCAGGACGGGTTTCGGGAGGCTGCTGGCTCGGCCGGCGGGAGGTGTAGCTGGTCGGGGAGTCGTTGAGCGGGTCGGGAGAGGACTCCAGTTCCTCCCTACGCAAAGATGCGGACGCGACTCGCGCTCGTGTGGCGGTCATGGAGCATGTGCCTTTTCGCGCCTCCGAGTTTAGGTAACTTTGAATGGGGACTGGAGATGACAGTCGGGAAGGCGCGGTAGGGCTTAGTGTTTGGCCCGTCCGGCTCCATTGTTGTGCTTGGTAACAGCCGATGTTCTCCCGGCGCAGCTCTGGACCGGAGCAGCATCACAACCTCGCCGGAGAGGTGAATCAGGCAGGCTGCTGTATACGGTGGCCATGCCATACCGACTTTCGTTACATCTTTGCTAGCATGCGGTAGCTATGGGTATCCAGGGGTAAGAGAGTCCAGTCGCTGCTTACAACATTGCTGATTCTCCCTGCAGGATCTACAAGGAGATCGGTCCCGGCGAACGAATTGCGCTTTCGAAGTTTGCTATTCAGAAGTATGAGGAGACCGGCAGGCCATTGCGTATTGCTATCGATGTATCCATATGGCTCTTTCAGATACAGTCCGGCAAAGGCAGGTCGCTTCAAGCTCGATCAGTGCGCTTCTTGCTAACTTCGCTCAGGCGGCACGAATCCCGCTTTGCGCACATTCTACTACCGTCTCCTCCGCCTGATCTCCCACTCGATCCACCCGGTCTTCGTCTTCGATGGTCCCGACAAGCCCCCTTTCAAGCGTAACAAAAGAACCGGTCCCAATGTCGCTTCGATCCCGGAGTTCCTTGCGAAGCAGCTGCTCAAGCAGTTCGGTTTCCCCATCCATCTGGCGCCAGGTGAAGCGGAAGCGGAATGCGCTTTGCTGCAAAGAGAAGGAATCGTTGATGCTGTCTTGAGTGAGGATGTGGATACTCTCATGTTCGGAAGTGGCACCACCCTGCGCAACTGGTCGCCAGAGAAGACATCGAGCAAGGTGCCGACGCACGTCAATGTCTATGACGCTGCCAAAACAAAGGCGGGCTCCGGACTGGACAGAGAAGGGATGATACTGGTTGCGCTGATGAGTGGGGGTGATTATGTACCGGAAGGGATTCCTGGTTGTGGGCCGAAGCTGGCGTGCGAAGCGGCGAGGGCGGGATTCGGTCACGACCTATGCAACATCCGCCGCAGTGACTCCGCCGGCATTCAGGCTTGGAAGGACAGACTTCGCCACGAGCTCAAGACCAACGAGAGCAAATTCTTCAAGAGGAAGCGACCGGGCCTTGTCATCCCTGACGATTTTCCACGCATGGATATCCTGAAGTACTACACGCATCCCGTTGTCTCAGGCCAGGACGGATTGAATAGATTACGCCGCTCGATCAGATGGGACCAAGACCTCGATTTCGCCGCGTTGCGTTCCTTTACTGGAGATGCTTTTGATTGGATCCGGTTGGGCGGTGCAAAGAAGTTCATTCGAAATCTTGCTCCCGCGCTGCTTGTCCGCGAGCTGCGCATGAGGGCAACTCGGGAGCCCTCCTCCGAGGACGTAGATGCTGTTCAAGCAGCGGAGTCAGAGGTCGTTCACAGCATCCATGGAAGACGGAACCATGTCACTACTGATGGTACGCCGGAGCTTCGAGTAGCATTCACTCCGATAAGTCTGGTCAATATTGATCTGGACGCCGAGGATCCGGACGATGTCATCCCCGAAGACGACTCAGAAGACGAGGCACCCGCTGGTGACCAAGAAGAGGAGGTGCCCTCTTCAACACAGACTACCAAAAAGCGCGCACCATCACAGTACGATCCGACCAAGCCGGAGAAGATTTGGGTAATGGAGAGTATTGTTCGGGCCGGCGTTCCACTGAAAGTTCAGGACTGGGAAGAGGGCTTAAGGAAGAAATCAAACTCTAGGAAGGAGAAGCAAAAAGCGCCCAAGCCAACCGCCAGGTCAAGGAAGGCTGTAAATGATATGCCTCGAGGAGCCATCGAAGCCTATACTCGAGTCACCAAGCCTGTTGCAGCGCAATCCAGAAAGTCTGTTGAGCCTCCAGCACGTCAATCAACCGAGCCACCGCGAGGATCCGTCGATCCTCCACGACGTCCTTCCGCCGAGGCGCGAACGTCTGTAGAGCCTTCCAAATCGATTGAGACCGAACGAGCTTCCCAACCACCACCCAAGCTGCCACAGAAACGTTCACGCTTAGGTATTAGAGGGACAACGCCACTTGACCACATCATCGAGATAACATCATCACCTTCATCTATTCGATCTCGCCAACCAAACATCAAAGAGTGGTTCGGGCAGGGACGGCCAGCTCGCTCACATAAAGCACCCTTATTCGAACTCCCGCCCTCTCTTCCAGAGGAATCGGAAACGATCACGCCCCCGCGATCTCGAACACGCACTCCAGCGCCAATGGCACCCGGGGACGACCTCGATCCTGCTCCGCCCTCTCCTTCTCCAATCCGCAATGACTCCCGAACACGGTCACCTACATCCAAACCTTCCACCGCTCCTATATTCCTCACCATTTCTTCCTCACCACCACCTCCAGAACCCCCACAAACCAGATCAAAACCACCAACTCGCCGCTCTCTACCCCAATCCACCGACTCATCCGAAACCCAACAAAACGAGCGAGAAAACACCCCACCTCCGCTACCCGCGCATCGCGTCACGACCTCCACAACACCCACACAACTCCTCTCCCCTACCGTCACCATGCGCAAACGCAGCACCAGAAGCAGCAAATCCAAACCCTCCAGCAGCAACAAGAAGACTACCAGCCAGCAAGCAGCAGGAGGGAAACTCACCTCCCACTTCCGCGCCAGCAAACCCGCAGCGGCAGCAGCCAGCGTCGCAGCATCCGCAAAGCCCTCTCCTCCTCCTCCAGCCGCATCAGGAACGCAGGCGAACACGCGCAAACGCCGCTCCCCTCCTCCGTTTATCAGCAAGCAATCCGCAGCTATCGACTTCGAAGCCCTCGACCTAACGCTGTCCTCCTCACCCCCTCCCATGCCTCCCGTTCCCCCGGCCGAAGCCGAACGACCCCGAAAGCGACGCTCCGTTACGCCGCCGGGGAAGAGCAACGGTAAAGCGGTGGCAGCGGGCGAGAGGAGAACGGTGAAGCTGCGCCAGAGCATGGAGGGCTGGACATGGCGGTATGGGAACGAGGGGAGTTCGCCGGCGGGGCCGAATAGGCGGACGACGACGTGGGTTGATGTTGAGGTGTTGGATTTAACGGCGGAGTGAGGGTGGGGAGTGGGCTGGATGGGTGGATGGATCCCCTTTCTTGTTGATTTCTTTTTTTTCTTTGGGGCGTTCTTGTCTTCTTTGTGTTTTGGCGCTTTGGAGACGTTTGAAATGGGATGCAATGAGAGCGCAGGTGTGCGGTTTTGGGTCATTGGTTACTGCTGGATATCATGGTCTGTTGGTTGACGTTTAATACCATTTCTTTCTTTTCTGCTTAACGTGGCCTTTGCTCCTGACGGTGCTGGATCTGTTTACGACAGCGTGTTTGTCTGCAACCGCCGTCTGTCTTCGAGTCGTGTGATGTTCCCCTTCGGCTCCCCCTTCTGGACTATATATGTTGTAGTTATATCCTCAATTCCAGCAGCTTTCGTGAATCCATCCGTGGTTTTTCTCATCATGCTCTTCTATCCCTTCCTCCCTCCTTCTCCTCTTTGAAAATAACATCTTCACCACGCCACCACAGGAAGAAAATAACTACCACCGCAGCACGAGCCCCATCTCACTCGCACTCTCGCTCGCCGCGGCGGTTCCGATCCGCTCTTCCGCTCAGGTGGTATATAGTGAATCTTCAATCGCCAACGGACGTTTTTCGAAACGTCAGATCGCCTGTTTGTGCTCTCTCCTCACCCATGTCCCTTCTCCTGTCCTTTTCCTTGGGGATGATCATGTCGCTGGGGGCCGGGGGTATTGATACTTCAACGTGACGCAAGGCATGTATGTGCACACACACAGCAAGCAAGCAAGCCGCCCAGCACTCTGCAAAAGGCCCGGCCGGACATGAACGCAGCATGTGCGCAGAATCAAAGACCTGGCGCCGCGCAGGCGAGGCACGATCAGCCTCGTCCCCTTCTCCCCCTTGCACGGCGACCACCTCGTCCGCGTCCCCCTCTTCCACCGCGTCCCCTCCCCGACGGCGTCGCCGTCGGCTCCGAGCTATCCTCCTTCCCATCATCTTCCGCCTCACTGCTGCTGCTACCACCGCTACTGCTACTACTCCCCCCACTCTCCGCCTCACTATCATCCTGCTCCTCACTCCCACTACTCTCGCTCTCCATCCCCGCCCGTCGCGCCTCAGCCTGCGCCTTCGCCGCACCTCTCCTCCCACCACGACCTCCTCGCGCCGCACGACCACCGCGACGACCCCCTCTGCCTCTCGCCGGCGTCGCAGCAGCCGCCGTCGACGGCGTCGGGGTCATCCCATCGCGGTCGCTCTCCGCGCGCTCCCGTCGGGCTTTCGCCGCCGCCGCCGCCCCGCCCACCGGCGGCACGCTGCCCTTGCGCGCCCGCAAGCTCGCCGGCATGACGGCGGGACTGCCGTTCTCGCTCCCCTCTGCCGGTGCGCCGGGGAACCGTCGTTCCCATATAAGCCCGCCGAACTCCTCCCAGGGCAGGCCAAACTCGCGCATCTCCACAGGCGCGTTATCGCCGTCGTCGCCATCGTCGTCGCCGGCCGCAGCTGCTGTCGGGCTGCCGGCCCCGAGCCCGGTGCTGCCGAGCTGGGCGAGCAGCTCGCGCTCGTCGAGCGCGTCGAGGTCGTACAGCTCCCGCAGCTTCGCCCAGATGCCGGGGATGCGGGTGTGGGGCGCGGCGTAGCCCTGGGAGCGCAGGGAGAGGTGGATGGCGACGATGCGGAGGTGCTTGTGGAGCCCTGTCGGCTTGTGGTGGACGAGCGCTTTGAACAGCGCGGTTTGCTGCTCGTCGGTCCAGGGGTCGGCGAGCAGGGCGGCGGTGGCCGAGCTGGTGTTGGGGGAGGGCGGTTGTTGATGGGTGAGAGGTGCGGACGGGCGTGTGAGGGGTGTGGCGGGCGTGGTGGATGGTGTTGCGGCGGCGGAGACACGGGCGCGTTTCTTTGGCGGCATGGCGGTGGTGTGGGATCGGAGGATGGACGAGGGTTTGACGTTGGCTGCGTTTGTGGGAGCTTTGCGGGGAGGATGTGATAGCAATATGGACTTGTGTGTGTATTCAGGAGGCTCGGTGCCCTTGTCGCGAAGCTATAGTGCTTCGTCTACGATGTCCGGGGTGAACGGTGGAGTGTTGGCACGGAGGTGACTTTCGCAGTTGCGCTTGTGACGTGCGTGTTAAGGGGGTAATTGGTTCGCGAGATGTCGGTCGCTGGTGATCACGACTGCTTTCGAAGCTTCTGGCGGTGTTTGAAGCTGTGGATGAGGTTGGGAGATGGACGGTTGTATATTCCAAGAAGTTGAGAGCTGCAGCTGCTGCTCACGCGCCGACGCGGCGGGAAACTCTTGGCGAACGGACGAACGGACATGGTCGCGTACGAAGGTACACCGCGTGTTTGCCTTGCGCAAGACTGAGAACCGCAACACCATGCCCTGATGCCCTGAGGGGCTTCTGTGCTTAGAGACATGGATTCACGTCCGGATGACGCAAATCCATTTGCGGTTCCGCACCTGTGGAAGCCATCGGCCTTCGCCCAGGACGACCTCGACTACGAAGCGACCCTCTTTCCGCCAATCGAGCTTGACGGTGAGCCCGCTTCAGCACCTTTATACCTACGGCAGGCAGTGATACTGACAAACGCTGTGACAGTGAATGCGATCAAAATCGATAATCCATACGCGCCCGCCAAAAGCCTCGAAGATGATCTCCGCTTGCCAGACCTCGACACCTTCGACTTCGCACCCTTGGACGAGCTCTCGACCACCGAGGAGCTCACCGTTTCCTCGCAGATCGAACCGCAGCCGGCGGCGCAGGAGGAAGGAGAGGATGTCTGGAAGGTCGCCTTTGAGCTAGGTCCGGCCGACAAGGACGTGCGCTTTTATACCTGGGAGGCTTTCGAGGATGACCAGCCGCGGGCTGCGCAGAAGGAGCCTCGTTCGGCCTATATCTCGGAAGCGGGCCCGGTGGCATTTGATGCAGCACTGGCAATGGCGAAGCACACAGCAAAGGCAGTAAAGAATGGAGCCGGCAGAATCGTTCAAACGGATGTGCTTTTGAGCTCACTCATCAATCTCGCCATGGGTCAGTCCTCGCTTCTCTTCACCTACGATGTGAAGCGCAAGACCTTCGTGCAAGCCCTGGAGGATGAGCGCATGTCGGGATATAGCTTGAGAGCATTTCAGAGTCTGGCGCATCGCTTCATTCAGTTGGGCAATACATTTCGCTACTTGAGAGACTTCACCGAGAAAACGTACGGCTTGGGCACGGCGCTCCCTGGCAGAGCGGCGATGGCCAACGCGATCTCGGTAATTCTGTCAGCTCTTGAGACGGAGCTTGGAGAACAGGTCCGCGCCGTGCGAAGTCTCATCCAGCTCCAGCACGTGTTCGACAAGCCGCAACAACTGCTGCAGCACGTCAAAGATATGGTGGACTCGGTCAAAATGGTGCGGTCAAACGAAGAGCTCGTGACGAGGTTCTACTACGAGGTCCAGAATCGCGAGCAGGAAAGCGACATCATCCGCGCAATCGCCTCTCGGATCCTCGCAAGGGTTGCTGTCCCATGGCTCGAGACGATCGGCGAGTGGACGGGTCTGCATCGGAATCGGCTGGTCGACTCGGACGCCACGCCGCCCTTCGTGGCGCAAGGAGAGCTGGAGACTCCCAACGGCACTCCTTCGGGCATCGTCGAATACACCTACGTCCCCGAGAACATGCCTTCGTTCATGCCGGAGGACGAGGGCCGCCGCATCTTCGAGACCGGGAATAGCCTGCGGTTCCTCCGCGCTCACCACTCCGACCATCCGCTCGCATCCATGCACTCCGGCGTCAACCCTCCGCGGTTGGAATGGAAGTTTGGATGGGAGGACTTGGACGCCATCAGTGCAAAGGCCCAGAAATACCATGACGAGCTGCGTCAAGCCATCCTCACCTATTCGACCCGCGGCAACGCTTTCCCAGGCACCGGAGCTGCCGCCTCCTTCAACAACCCATCTCAGAGCAGCGACTCTAGTCCCGACCCCTGGCAAGAATATCTCGACGCCTCCGCCAAACTCCTCGACGCCACACCTCACTCCGTTCCCACCGCTCCCGACGACCTCCACAGCCTCATCCTCGCCGCCATCTCTCCCCATTCGACCACCTCTCCATCCTCCTTCTCCGCACCGCCCATCTCCCTCACCCCCCTCCTCTCCCTGACCCCGCTGCTCAGCACGCACGCCCGCCTCACCAACGCCGTCGCCCTCCGCCTCCTCTTCCGACACCACCACCTACGCCTCCACCTCGCCGTCCAACACTCCTTCCACCTCCTCGGCGACGGCGTCTTCCTCGACCGCCTCACAACCGCCCTCTTCGACGCCTCCGACGCAACCGCCTCCACCGAGCGCCGCGGCGGCAGCAGCAGCAGCACAACCACCCGCCACCACCACATCCACCAAACCGGCGCACGCATGGGCCTCCAACTCGGCAGCGGCCAACGCCGCACCTGGCCCCCAGCCAGCTCCGAGCTGCGCCTCGCCCTCAGCGGGCTGCTAGCCGAATGCTGGCGCACCAGCCCCACCTCCCTCGCCCATCCCACCCCCAACCCCAGCAGGACCACCACCCCCGACGCCCTCCCCTCCGACCTCTCCTTCGCCATCCGCACCCACCTCTCCGACGCCGAGATCGCCGCGGTGCTGGACCCGACCTCGCTCGCCGCCCTCGACTTCCTCCGCCTGCGTGCCCACCCCAAACCCCCGCTCCACCTCGTCCTCCACCCCGCCGCCCTCGAGCGGTACGATCGCGTGTTTCGCTTTCTCTTGCGGGTCGTGCGCGTGCGGTGGGTGGCCACGCATCTGCTTCCGCGGCTGGGGCCTGGTGGCGGCGACGGAGGAGCCGGCGGCGCGAAGGGAGGAGCCGGCGGCGCGAAGGGCGGAGCCGGAGGGGGTGATGCAGGTGTCGCAGCGACATTCTGCCACGAATCCCGCACCTTCGTCCTGGCGCTGTCGTCCTACCTCTTCGCCGACGTGATCGGGGGCGCGTGGGGCCGTTTGCAGAACGCGCTGGACGCGATCGAAGAGCGTCTGGACCTGGACTCGGATGATCCCTCCGAGGGCGCCGGCGGCGTCGCCGACATCGCCACCGTGCGCGCGCACCACGACCGCGCGCTGGAGGAGATGCTCTGGGGGTGCTGGTTGCGGGGTCGGCAGGGGAAGGTGCTGGGGGTGGTGGAGGGGTTGTTGGGCACGGTGTTGCGGGGGGTGGGGGCGCTTGGTGGGGATGGTGGGGAGGTGCAGGATGTGAGGGAGTTGTATGAGGGCTGGCGGGCGGAGATGAAGGTCTTTTTGAGCGTGTGTCGGGGGATGAGTGGCGGGGGACGGCGGATGGGTGGTGGTGTGGGAGGAGATGGGGGAGGGGGCCTGGAGCGACTGCTGACGGTGTTGGAGATGAATGGGTATTGGGAGAGGAGGCTGTGAGGGGCGAGGACGGATCCCTAAGATAGAATGACAAGAACGAAACGTGTATACCGAGTATCACATGTTATGCTTCTACAAACACGACAAGTGGAAAACACACATGCTCTCTTTCTCTTTCTCTCTCGCGTAGATATATACACTCCACACACAAACAAACAGAGAGATATATAAAGATTATACGCCTTCCTCCCATCGTCCATCGCCGTCCTTCCACCCCTCCTTCCCGCCCGCGTAAAGTCTAGCCATCCGCTAACCCGCTCTAAACGTGAAAAAGGCAAAAAAAAAAAAAAAAACGAAAGAAGAGGATTAAACGGCCCCAAGCTGAGGATGCGAAGAAGAGTAAGAAGGAGAACAAGAAAGAGAAAAAAAAGGAGAGGGGGTATAAGATGAATGCGGCGAGGAAAGAAAAAAAGAACGAAGGAAAGAAGTCAACTGACACAAAGCCCCAAGAAGATATACACATGCCAAAGCGCGTACACGCTGTCTCCCCAACATAGAAGAAGACAAAGAAAGGCGCGCTCCCAACCGAACCGGAGCACAAGGGTAAGTAAGGAAACGGAATCTATCAAGTGGAAAGACGAGAGACGGAAAGAAAACCCCGGCGCAAGAACGCAGGGACGCAACCATAACCAAAAAAGGAGAAGAGGGAGATGGAAAACCCAAACAAAAGGAGGAACGCACAATCCCAACCTCACGGTCTCTTCCTCCTCTTCTCCCTCGGATCCACAACCGCCGTCGTCGCCGCCACCTGTTGCGCAGCCAACACCGGCTGCTGCTCCCCCGGCGGCTCACCACCCTGCAACGTGCGCACCAGCGCGCGAATACTAAAGCGCACATCGCTGGTCGTGAGATGAACGGCGACGAGCCAGGCAGCCAAGACGTTAGCCGCATGATGAAGCAGATACGCATACGTAACGCCGTAGACGCCAGCGTAGAGAGCGATGGCGAAGAGAAGCAGGTCCGTCACGTGGCGGAGGCGAGTTGTGACGCGCGGGATCATGCAGCCCGTCGTCATCATCTCGACCAGCAGGATGAAGGGCATCACGCTGAGGACGTTGTGGTGGGTGGAGAAGGGCACCATCCAGTGCACCGCCAGGTTGCGGATCCACACCACCAGTACCGGGATGTTGATCGGCAGGATCCAGAGCATCGTCACCAGGATGCTGTGCGTGTAGTTGTAGAAGTTGTAGTGGCCGACGCCGCCCAAGGCCAGCGCGTCGGAGGCGGCCGTGTTCTCGCGAGCGAGGCAGTAGGCGCGCGTGCAGGTAGCGAGCTGGACGAAGCACAAGACGATGTAAGCGAAGTGATAGGGGATGACGAAGGCGACAAGGAACAGGAGGATGGTGGTGGTGATGACACGTCGCCGTGTGGAAGTAACGGCAAAGGTGGCTAGGCTCCGTCTACAGAGGGGGGTCAGTGTCGTTCTGGTTTCCAGACTGGTGAATATCAACCTACCTCGTATCTTCACTCCTCGAGCGGAAGTACACAGACAACGAGCACAAGAAGGCAAGGATGTGCGTGACAGCGAGCGTCAGATAGTTGATGACGACGCAGATGCCAATGGAGATCAGTCCAAACATCGGCACTAAGAACCAGAAGAAGGGATCTTGAGATCCCAACAAGAGGTCGTTCTTGGTGTAGTCGATGGCGGTCTCGGTGGCATTGCCGGGATAGTGACAGGGGAACCAATGCGGCGATTGCGATTTTGGTGCTTCCGTATCTGCGCCAGCAAGCGCCATCCCGAGGAAAGTCAATGCGGTGAACAACACCGGGATCGAGGAACGAAGGCACTGGTTCAAGCTCTCGGAAAAGCTCATGAAGATGCCTGATGACTGATTAGCACGACAAAGTTCCTACGCGAGAAGGGGGGAACTCATCACTCACCTGTATCATCATAAACCTTATGCTGCTTCCTCAAAACAAGAGCGACGACAACAAGTGGGAACGCCGCAAAGATCGTACGGTATCTCATCCACAGCTTGCCCATACTACCCATCGTATCGACCCGCAACGATACGTCCATCGTGCTGTTGCAAGTCGGGTCCGACCAGATCTGCAGCGACAAACCATTCGGTTCGGCCTTTGCCATGAAGGAGGGCGGCATGTAAGGTGCCACACCGTGCAGGTTGATGTTCGCATCCTTCACGTTGACGAAAAACTTGGATTCATGAACCTCGGAGATATACTGACGGAGCAGCGGGGTGAAGAGCTCGCTTCCTCCGTTGCACGACTCCCTTCGGATGTGCAAGTTGTACGCCAACAGACTTGAATAGAGAGCCGGGATCTTGACATCAACGACCATAGGTCGAACGACAGGAAGCTTCACATCCAAGCCCAAGGAGAGTAACCTTTGCAAGCCGACATCGGTACGAATAGTAGTCTCCGAGCCAGAGGCAAACTCGGCAATGACCCAGCCCGGGGTATGATCTCCAGCCTTATCCACAACAGCAACGAATTGATGCTCCGCCAACTCTTCCAGCTTATATTGCAAATACGAAAACGGTCGTTTGTCGCAATAGCGATTGCCGTTGTAATCTTGACATTCTCTGTTCTCAAAAGCATGGGTGGAGTCCTTCGTCGATGCTGGTAACTTGATCACATCGGACGCCGCATTCTTGCAAGCGAGCCGAGTCGAACCGGAGCTCTCCTCCGAAAGATCCATGTTCATCGAAAAGACGGAAGCTGAATGGCCTGCTTGTAGCGGGAAGACACTGCAGAAAAGCACTTCAATATTGCCATGCTCACCCGAAGCGTCCAGCTTCTGATCGGTGAGCAACGTGAACTTCTTGCCCTCCGGTGTTCCTGGAGGTGGAATGGGCAGCAGATAGGCTTTCGGCTTCTTCGAGGTACCCAACTTCCGCAGAACCAGCCGTTCCCCTTGCGACATGACGGAGTTCGAATCGTCTTCGAGAGTGAGAAGAGTTTTGGCCTCGTTGTGCGGAAGGCTCTTCTCCGCGACGTCTTCCAACCCGGTCAGAAACCACCGCTTGAAGATGCGCATTCTCTCCGCGCGGGGTTTGGTTTGCGCCGGTCGGTTAACATTGATGATGTCGTACAGCGCGCGTACAATGCTCTTGCGAAGCTGGTCGCCCCAGGTGATAGCAAGATGGTCCATTCCAGTCCACACTTCCGGAATGGTCGAGGTGAAAACAGTGAAGCCATGTGTCTCCGGCACGAGCGAAGAAAGGCTAGCATAATCGGACGGAACCACCGTGTCCAAGCCACCTCCCGCGATCGAGATAAGGGTTACCTGCCATAACGGGTTGTCACTGGCCCAGGTCTGGGAGTATGCTTGCCTCCAGTAATCATTCACACGTTTGTAGGTGTCAACGATATCTCCGTCGAATGAGATCGGAGCCCTCGCATGCGGCGCAGAGAGCGTGATGATGGTGTTGATCGAGTTCGCCTGATAATTGGGCATCGTCAGCATCGTCCGCGCGACGATGCCACCCATAGAGTGACCGAGGATGATGACCGAGGTGGGGTCTGGCAGAGACGGGTCTCGGATCGATTGCTTCGGGTCGTGGTAAAGAGACAGGATGTACGCGACAGCGTCGTTGAGATATTCCGCCTGGTCTTGCAAGGTCTGTCCGTGAAACGCCGTGATATCCTCATTAAAATCCACCGAAAAGAAATCCAACGGCCGCTTTCCCTCTTGGTGAGCGGCCTCATCGTGGTTTAAGACATTATGGTAGTGGTAGGCGGCTTCAGCCGCAGGGCCGCGAACCTGCTTGTAACTCCCGGCGTTGCCTGGGATGAAGAGGACAGGAACTCCTTTCACCTGCATGAGCGTCAGTAAACCGATGCTGGCTCAGCAACGTTGATGCTTACCCGAGGATCATCATCAATCATAGCCTCCCGATACAAGTACAACGAGTATTTGCTGGCGAAGCGCGTGTGTTCCGTGTCGAAATCTTGGAAATGGATGTAGCCAGCCCGCATGTATGCCATGTTAGACCCCTTGGGGTCCAATTGCTTCGTGAAAAACGACTGTATTATGAGCAAGAAAAGCCCTAAGGCGAGGACGGTTGTCGTCAAGGTGAGCCAGGAGCAGGCCCAGGGGTTTCGTAGCCGCAGGCGACGACGGCTGTGACCTTCGACCATGGCGTCCTGGCTGATGTCTTTGGACAGAAGTTTAGGAGTGGACGGTTCCCTCTCGGAGCCGGAGAGGGTCGCAGTCGCCTGGGCGGTGGTGTTCCATGGTGTTGGCTGTTTGCGGATCATCGTTCTGGAGATCGTCTCATTATTCCGCCGCCGTGTATCCCTTTCGCCAATGGAAGCTCGTCCGCAATCGCTCAGATGATCCAACCCCTTATCCGCATCCCCGATGGCGACGGTGAGTCCGGGGCTCGATAGCTGCTCGTCGTCCTCCTCGGTAAGCGATCCAGACGGCCGTCTCCTCATTTAATCAGCGCGATCCTCCGTTCTCGGCCGTGCCGCTTCCCTGACCTGACTGCGCGATGGTGTGTATACGCAGGGGGGGAAGGAGGGTGATGTCGATGTCCAGCCAGGAAGGAGCGATAGGGTTGGACGTGTACGTAGACGTGAAACAAAAAACGGACTCAGGATGGATAGGGTCCGGTTGGGCCTGGTGGCGGAGGTACTATCGGCGTGCTACAGGATGTGTCCGGACGAGGACCCTTTGAGTGAAGAGGTTTCGCGAGCTTCAGCCAGCTTTTGCCAACCGCCAAGCAGCGAGCGTCTGGAACGGCGGTTGGGGCGCGGTGTCGTGCGACGGACGGGCCTCTTTCGATGAGGAACGTGCGTGCGTGCGTGCGCCGTAGTGTGAACGAACGGACTTGGGCGTAGCAACGTGCGGGTGCGGAAGCCCCTCGAGCTCTCTGTCCTACAGGAGGCTTCGAGCGATGATGGAGAGTTGGCGGAGGAGGCGGCGGGGGGGAAGGAAGGTTGGACGAGCCAAGCGAGAACCGAAGCGGCGCGTGGGCGGTTTGATTCGGTCTGGGCTGACAGATGCGGAAATACACCAGTACAGCGATTGTTCGCGGTGCCGCAGTACCGTACCTGTACGGACGGGGGGAGGATTGCAGCGGCACGACTGGACGGATGAGAATGGAACGCTGCACAGCCAGAAGTCGAGGAGGGGCGGAGAGGGAGAGGACGGCTGTGACGGGGGTGTTGGTGGTGGTGCTGGTCGGTTGGACTGGAACTGGGCAGGACTTGGATGGGACTGGGTCGGACTGGATTGCACCCAAAAAGTCGGCAAGTGGGCAACGGGCGGGGAGCCAAACCAACAAATGGCGAGCCAGGGAAAGCCCACTCACACACACAACTTGCAAGCACTGGAAGGGAGGAAAAACAAGGCTGGGCTATCTCTTCACTCCTCCTACTTTATGACGATAGCCAGGGAGTCTCCCAATCCAGAACGGAGCCGGGAGCGGAGAGGGAGCCGAGGGTCGCTTTGGGTCAGCCCATCGCACTCTCCAGGCTCTCTAAATAGAGCGATGTCCCCTTTGATATACAGTGACTAAACCAGGTAACATTCTACTGAAAGTATTGAAGAGTTTATATATAAGGGTATGTTGCTATTGTCCTCTCACGCTGCGAGCGGCAATTGCCATTGATCTCCCATCGCACCTTCGCCGCATCCGGGAACGGATTGACACAACCCCCTGAACTTGATATCCAATGCAGCAGCGATGGACGTTTTTCTTTCAGGCTCACGGACAACCGCCACACATGAATCCTCACGCAGTGCACACACCGCCGCGGCGTTTCAAGGAGAGGTAGTAAGGTAGTCCCAAAGTCTGCCTTGCCATGTTTAACATTTCCAACACCACTTATAACCAGGACCGAGATAAAAAAAGAGAAGAAGAAAAATCCTCAGTCACCTCAACCATCTCCTCTCCTCAAACAACAGTTTCGCACAGCTTCCCCCCTTCCCCCATCCCCAACGCGAAAGATCTTAATCCCTCATTCTTCCGCCCCCGGCCGGGCCCGGGATGCGCCTCCGGGAGCTGAGCGACCCGAGCGGACCGGAGCGGGAGCGGAAACGCGAGCCTGAGGCCGAAACCGAGCAATCCCATAAAACTCAGTTAGAATGCCCATACGCCGACGGGCATCGGATGAAACAAAATAAATTTCATAGACGGCGTTGCGTCTCGATGGTGCGGTTGGTCATCTGTCCTTGTGTACGTGTTCCAGGAAAGGAAAAATAGAAGAGAAGAAATGTTTCATGGGCGGAGATATCAATATAGCCATAGAAGCCCGACAGTGAAATAAATACAACCAAGAACAACACTCAACATATAAAGAAGAAACAGAACCCTGCTGCCATCCATCCCTTCCCTCACTTCCTCCTGCTCATAACATCCCTCCCATCCATCCACCCCCTCAACACCTCCGGAACCCGCACCACCTTCGCCCGCTCATCCCACCCATTCTCCAACACCGCCGCCAACACCCTCGGCACCGCCAACGCCGTCCCATTCAGCGTGTGCGGATAATCCAACGCACCACGCGGACCCACCCGCACCCGCGTGTTCAACCGGCGACTCTGAAAATCCGTGCAGTCGCTCAAGCTCGTCAGCTCGCCCCAGCCCTCCGCCTTGGTCGCGCGACGACTCGGAAAAAACGCCTCGACGTCCCACTTGCGGCTCGCGCTCGCGCCCAGATCCGCCGTCGGCATCTCGAGCACCCGGCAGTGCAGGCCCAGCCCCTCCAGGATCTCGCGCTGCACCGCGGCCATCTCGTCGAAGACGCGCGCCGACATGGTCGGCGTCGTGCTGCCCGCCTCCGGGTCCGCGACGAACTGCTCGTCGCCCGTCTCCTCGCCGCCCCGATCCGGCAGCGTCCAGGCGAAGAGTTCCACCTTCGTGAACTCATGCACCCGGTACAGGCCCTTGGTGTCGACGCCGCGCGCCCCGGCCTCGGCCCGGTAGCAGCGGCTCACGCCCACCAGCTTGAGCGGCAGCTCCGCCTCGTCCATCACGAGCCCGGCCTTCATGCCCGCCAGTGGGATCTCCGCCGTGCCCGCGAGCACCAGCCCCGGCTTCCCGCCCTGGTCCGCCGGGTCGCGGTCGCGCTCCGCCCCCCGCTCCAACGAGTATACCTGCTGCTCGCCGTTCTGGTCCCGGGGCATGAAGCCGCACGCGGCGGCGACGTGGCCGTACACGATGCTGGGCGGGGCCACGGGGCGGAAGCCATGTTTCCGGGCGACGGCGAGCGCGTACTGGACGAGGGCCTGCTCGAGCAGGGCGCCGTCGTCGACGAGGTGGTACCAGCCCCAGCCGCTGGTCGCGGCCGCGGCCTGGAAGTCGAGGATGCCGAGCTCGGCGCCGACGTGGACGTGCGACCGCCACACCCGGTCGCTCGTGCTCCCCGGCGGCTCCGGGTGGTCGTTGATGTAGCCCAGCACGGCAGGTTCGCGGCCGACGGGGGTGTAGGGGGAGGTGAGGTTGGGGAGCTCGAGGGCGAGCGATTCGATCTCCGCCTGCAGGCGCGACTCGTCCGCTTCGATGGTGGCGAGGCGGTTCTTGAGGGTTTTGGCTTCGGCGAGCAGCTCGTCCTTGCTCGCGGCGCGCAGACTCTCCGTCAGGCGCGGGTCGTCATCGTCGGCGGCGGCGAGGGAGCCGAAGTTGGCGAGGCGGCGGCGAATGAGGTTGCTACGCTCGCGCAGGGAGCGCGCGGACTGCTGGCAGCCGAGCCATTGCTGGTGCAGCTCGGCGATGCGCCAGGAGTGCTTGGCTTGGGCGGGGTAGTTGCGATCGATGCAGTTTTGCTCGTACAGACCGGGGTTCTGGCGGATGTGCTTGATGTCGAGGTTCGGCTTCGGCGCGATGGAGGGCCGTGTGTAACTGCGAAGCGAGGAGATGCGGGGAAGTGGTGAGACGGTGTTGCGGGGTGTGAGGGCGCGGAGAAGACTACCACGGCACCCGCTACACGCGAGGAGAGAGGACCTCGGCGGCTTCATGGTGTCGGCGATGAGGGAGGTCGGTCGGTGAAAGAGTATGTGGAGGTGGTCAAAGATACGTGCCTACAGCATTGCGACAGTGGTGAAGGTGAAGGAGGGTAGTAGTTATTAGCAGAAAGTAAGAGTGAAGACGAATGATAGGAGTGAATGACTGAAGGAAGGTAAGCGTCAGGTTTGCAGCAGTTCGCTAGCTCGGGCCCACTAACGGCCACAGCTCCCCCAAGACGCGGGTGCCACCGTACCGCACCGACGACGCGCCTCACGGCACGTCCGTTGTCAGTCAGCCGTTGCGACAACCGTCCGGACATTGGCACAGTGACGGATCGATCAATCGCAAATTTTCGATGGAACGCTCTCTTGCCTAAGGACTTGAATGGCGCAGGCCGCCTGGTTTGGTAATTCACAGTGAATCAATCCGATCCCTTCTTGGGGTGTCTTCAGGTTGAGTAGTAGTTGGCTGGGTTCGCGCGAATGCCCACAGTGAACAGCCAGCCTCACCTTTCCGAGACACCGCCACCAAGGCGGTCCCGTTTGTACGACCATGGGCTCTTCATCCCCCTTCTCATGTGCCGGAAGCAGTGCGACTCCCGATGGACGAGCTGGCCGACCACCGTCTGTACCACGGCCAAGGCCCGTCTTTGAGGTCCCGCCTCCCTCTCCTCCTCGTTCACAGGTCCCTCGCTCAATGCCGAATCCCTCCAAGAAGCGCAAGCTTCTCGAAGAACCAGTCAAGACGCCAACGCCTGCCCCTCGGCTTCGTCGAGTCGATTCCAAACATGAGGAACCTTCGTCATTTCGACGAGCAGAGTCCATAAACCCTACCGCCTTCTCTCAGGTTACACTAGCTCCGGTCGCCAAGAGAGATCTTTCGGTATCCGCTCTACCGTCCGCCATGTATCCACGCTACCAAACAGCGCCGATGCCAGCCCGCATCTGGGGAAAGCCGCGAAATCGTCCATGGATCAGCCTCCCTCCACTGCTCCGTTACCGGCTCCTTCTCTGTCGACTCTAAGTAAAAGCAGATCGTCCCGTGACTCAAGTGGCCTTTACGACGCCTCATCGCCCAGGCACTCCTCTTCCAAACGGAAATCGCGAAAGAAGTCAAGATCTCGTGCTCGCGCTCCGGGCCCTTACCATCTGTCCTGGGGTTATGATGACGAAGTCGGCTTTGCGCCCTCGACAGCTCCTCCCAAAGCTTCACCTGCCTCAGCGTATCACAGCCTCGGGCAACGCGATGCCCAGTTTGCGCCTCATCGCAGTTCGCACGACCTCTCACTGAAGAAGCCTAAGCTACGGGAGGATCATGAAGCATCACTACGTCGCGATTCGCGGTCTCATGCATATGATCCGCAACCGTCGCAGCTGAATGCAACTTCCCCGCATTCGGATCGACCACTTCATCCACCTGCCAAAGCGGAAGCTCAGCAACCGAAGATTCCCGTCGATCAGGTGCATGTACCGCGAATTATGCATCCCAACCATAGATCCAGCGGCGTTGGGAAGAACTTTCAATATGTCCCTTACCCACTGTCACTCCTGCCCTACGACTCCTGGCACGTCCTACATCACCGTCGATCGGATCACGACGGCCACCAATTCAAATGCTCTGGATGTGAGGCAAAGCGCGAAGGCCTGACGGCACACCAGCGGAAACTGTTCCTCGTCGCGGAGAGACTGACGTTTGGGCTCCACAACGAAGGCGTACCAGTAGGAGATGTCGAACGCAATGAGGAGTTGAATTGGGAAGTCAACTTTGAGCTGGGAATTGCCGAGCCTGCGGTGGAAGATATGGATATGGTGCCTGGAGGGCGGCGGAGCAGGGTCAATCCGTCATACTCGTTCAAGAGCGAGTGGGAAATGAACGCCGTTCTTGGGCTGCTGAAAAGAGCCGATAGGTTGACGGAGATGAGCTTCTCGGTCTGGTTGGCGATGATGGATGCAGCCGTGCAAAGCCGGAACGCGGCGGTCGCGGAAGTAGAACAGGAAGGAGGCCACGGTAGCGTTCTTGGTGAATCCTCAGCGGGGAAGGAGAGGGTCCCTTTGAAGGTGATAAACGGGAACCTTGCGCCATACGATGGTAAGGCGTCATACAAGCGGCAATATACGAACGACCATGCTGGCCCTCTCGACGTGCAGGCATTGCAAGGCCGAGATCAAGTCGCCGAGTCGCATCATCCCGACCAAAGCAGCGCGCACCGGCACGGTCCTCCTCGGAACAGCCCGGCAAAGGTAATCAAGGACGAGCCCAACACGGAAACAATATCAAAGAGGAAACCGCGATCAACATTCGAGATGCCCTCGACGTCGTCGAAACGTAACAGGCAGTCAGATCCAAGGGATGTCATCGTCATCAGCTCAGACTCCGAGTCCGACGCCGAACATACTGGTCGCTTTACCAAGGAGACTTCATCTAGGCGCTCTGTTCGAGCTGGCTCACGGAAAGAAAGACCACCATTAGCACCTCACTCCGGTTCTTCAGGCGGCCAAAGCTCGCGTTCTGTATTGTGCTTGGGTGCTCGTACTACGGCACGAGAGGGACGGCTAATGCCCTCAGAAAAGCCCAGTCACTCGCCATACTCTGTGCCTCTATCGAAAATGGCGTCTGCAGCAGCCTTATTCCCCGAAGAGCACAACGAAGAATATAAGGCTAGCAGTAACTCACTACCAACTCTCGTTATACTCGTCATCCGTCAAGCTAACACAGCTTCAAGTCAAGCGCATCCATGACATTTTCTGGACTTGGATCCTCGATAGAGGCCAATCCATGTGCATCGACGCCTCGCACCTGCTGACATCGCACATGTCCGACCTCGAGAACTTTAGAGATCTCGATGTAGCGGTTGTGAAGGAAACTGAGATTCACAAGGTCCTGTGGGCGATTCTCAAGCTGGAAACCTGCCCTCCACACCTTGTTCGTGGTTCCTTCGTGGATCTCCAGGACCGCGCTGAATCGCTGCTGCGGAGTTGGGGATATTTGCGGGATGAGTCGGTCTTGCGCGATGCTGCTACTTCCTCGACCGTTACGCTTGGTCACAAAAGGTTGCGCGTCAGTCCCGATAGCCCCATTGCAGAAGGTGACTTCTGCAATCCCCTCCTCCGCGCAAGCGAGCCCGCTTGAAAGCCCTCTGAATCGGAACAGTAAGCCTCTGCCTCAGTCAGAGAATCCGCTCAGGCGATCTTCATTAGCCAAAGAATCCACCTTCGAATCCGGATATTTCACCCGCCGCACCCCGCTGGCCAAGAAATGGCATCAGTGGCCTTCACAGCTCCCACCGGTGCCGTGCCTTCTCCAGATACAAGTGCAAGAGCGAAAGAAAGACATGGTCAAAGGACGGGTGGCATATTACGCCTGGCATGAGCGACTACGGTTTCTGGACAACCTGGAAGAACAAGGCTTCGATTTGGGGCTGCTAGGATTGGGGAAGAAGAGAGTACGGTGGGAAATGCAGAAGGCGGCGTATCGGCGCATGGGTGAGACGGGTGTTTCCAGTTGCAAGGTGGCGGAAAAGGACTTGAATGGGACCCGTATGGGAGTCGATGGAAAGAGGAGAGGCAGGAAAGAGGCAGCACGGCATGTCGAGAGGAAAGATGGGATCGGTGCGACTGGGACGACTGGGATATCCGAACAGCAACCTGGTCATGGAGGAAGCAAAGAGGCATCGGAGTTGGTGAGGGAAGCTCATGTGGTGGAGGCGACTACGAGTCAGACGACACTCTCGAAGTCATTCTGCCGAAGCGACGGGGGAAGAACCGTTTTGGACTGGCGAACAAGGCTCAACAGCATCCTCAAACGTTCGGTTTCCACGGCTCACATCATCCAGCAGCGTCAAATTCGGCGCCTTCAGACGCGGTCTCATCATCTACGCCACGGCCACTGTCTTCATTTCCGGCTCCGCCGCTGCTCACTTGGAACCCACCGACTACCCAAATGCCGAAGAACAATCCGTATGCTCCAGCTTTTTATGGGCCTACAGCGCCCGCGCCCGTGCAGTCTCACCCAGCTCCGCCAAACCCAGTCTCGCACGCGCCTCTCCAGTCACATTGCCAGTTTCCGCCTACGCGAACTTATCCACCGTTCAGCGCCCCAGGCATGGATCATCTCCCGGCAAACGGTTATTCCACCCACGGCACATACGCAAACGCGTATGAAGTTGTGCCTGCACAGATTCTCGACGAAAACACTTATTCGCGCGACCACTGGAACAGCAGGGCGAGAGACGCTCACCTTCAAAGCTTGAGCGCCCCGTCGGCTGAGTGTGCGGAGAGGTTGATGGGAGATGTCGCACTTTTTGAGTCTCGCGCGAGGATCGCCGGAGAGAAGGCGCTCGAGGCTCGGCGGGAGTTGGCACGGTTGAAGAATGCGCCGCCGCCGCCCTTGTCGTATCATGATACTCGGGCGATGGCCCTGGGCGAACCTGCGCATCCATATGAAGGACCATCGTTCCCGGCATACCAGCCACAGTACTACAGTCCATATACCACCCGTCAGACGCCCGCACCGTCGCAACCAGGGTATCCCGCCGCGCAACCAGTCCAGCATCAAGCTACCGCACCGCCGCCGTTCGTCGACTGCCAACAGCCCTACAATGCCCCGATTGCCCCGTTGGCTTACGGCGGTTACCACGCGATCAACCAAACCGTAACCATCACACCCTGGCAGTACCCACCTCAGCCATGGTATCAAGCGGAAACGTTCACCGTGGTTCCTTACATCACCAGCATCATGCCCGGTGCCGCGGGTCCTGCTCCTCCTGCTCCTCCTCCTATCCCTCCTCCCGCTCCTCCATCGGGATTATTCAACGTGATCCCTAACCACAGCGGACGCGTTCTCGGCGCCGCCATCTCCGCACCCGTCCACGGCTCCGGCGGCGTCCTTCGGCCGGCTCCTCCTCTACCTCCTACCACCACTTATCCCCCACACACCTCATCACAAGCCTCCACCCCCTTGGCAGCCCCGCCTGCAGCACCACCAGCATCATCATCAGCATCAGCATACCCGTACCCCACCCCCACACCCACACCCCTTGCGTCTGCACCTGCACCAGCCCCTCCACCCCCTCCTCCACCACCCAAACCACCGAAGGAGCTCATCTCCATCCGCTCCCTCCCAGCCCTTTACACGCTGCTCGATCGCCTCGAGCGCACGAGCGTGGCTGCGAAGGCGTTTTTGGAGGCGTATGCGGAGTTGCTTGCGCGGGGGGATGTTTGTGATGTGTGTTGGGGGCGGAGGAGCGGGGTGAGTGAGGTGGGTGAGGGGGAGCGAGAGGGG
>JADQAV010000070.1:42728-61201 GCA_019775845.1 Myrmaecium sp. VS I D KN 1
GGGGGGGGGGGGGGGGGGGGGGGGGGGGGAGGAAGAACAGGAAATGGAGTGAGGTGTGAGGGTAGGGGTGGGTTGGAGTGTATGAAAGGAATGATGAAGAGGCGGTACCGCCTCAATGATGAGGACAGGAAGGCAAGGCCATATACAACAAAATAGACTTCATTAGATTTAAATCATATCAAAATAAATATATGTATATATGATACTAAAGAACACGAAAGTATGGGAAAAGAAGAGGATAGGTGATAGGGACACAGGAATAAAGGGTCTCTATTGGAGATAGAAAAAGCTAAGAGAGACGATTTTTCTCGCTGTGACGGAATGACAGGCACTCCTTACTCCTTCGGTTGCCTTTCCTTTCCCCCCCTGCCTCCACGCCCTCCCCTAACCACACGTACAGTTACCTTATCTTCATATGCTATACCGACATCCACATCCATCCACCGACTCGTACCGGCCTATCTCAAACCTAGAGGGGATCAGCCAGGAGGGAAGAGGTAAATAAGAAGAAGAAGAAGAAGAAGAAGAAGAAGAAGAGGAAGAGGAAGAGGAAGAAAAAGAAGAAGAAAAAGAAGAAGAAAAAAAAGAAGAAAAAGAAGAAGAAAAAGAAGGGGAAATCGCCCTACCCTACTCCTAAGTATTTATTCTTAATAACGAAGACGATAGAAGATAGAAAGGGTGACGGATAAAAGGAGTAGTAGGGTAGGAAGAAGATAGTTGAAAAAAGAAGAGAAGATGAAGCAGGTTCGAAAGGGGGTGTGAGGAAGGAAAGAAGAAGAATAGAATAAATCTCGCCTCCATACCTCACTTACGATATAGTATGCTACGACACATTACGCCTCCTGGCTAAAAAAAAAAGAGCAAAGTCAAGATCAGGCACTACGATAAAACACACAAATATTTTCCCCTTCCCCACGTTCTACATACCCCCCTTCTGGGCTCAGCGAAGTGGGTGATTTAACTCCTTCCCCGCACCCGTAGCCCCATACCCCCTTGACAACTATATGGTGGAGAGGTATAAAGAAAACAAAAAAAGGAAGGAAACAATTTAGCTAGCATAGAAGATGCGCGTGTGACGGATCAACAAGAGAACCACAATAATAACAACAAAGGTAGATATCCCATATCTTATTTCCGAGGACGGTGGTGGTAAGTGGGGTGGGGGCTGATGATCGAGGAGAAGAAGAGGATGGGGTTATGAAGGAAGGGAAAAGAAGAAGAAGAAGAAGAAGAAGAAGAAGAAGAAGGGACAGATATCCGGAAGAAAGAAACAACAAAATAACAGGTGTAAGCCCAAGGCCGAACAAAAAGGCCCGAAGAAGGAGAAGAAAAGAAAGAAAAAAACCCTTCCCTAGAAAAGCTCGGTCCCCCCCCTCCCAGTCCAGAGATGACACAAAAAAGGTTGAAAGAAGAGGTAAAATAACAATGCAGTCAGAATATTTCATCAAGTTGGGAAGATGTAAAAGAAAAGGAAAAGAACAAAAAAACAACCCCATGATCGGTGTGTGCAAAAAGATTTCGAACGGGACTCCCAGAGAACGCCAGTCGCTACCATTGGGTGTGGTTAGAGCTTGAATGCGGGTTTGATGATGATGATGATGCCGAGTGACAAAAAAGGAAGATGAGGTAAAAGAGATGTTGGAGTCGTGCGTGTGAGGCGCCGATGACAGGGCGGCGGCGTTGCGATGTGATTTTTGGCTGGTTAGTGCGTATCTTTTGTGATGGTGGAAAGGTTCGAAGGGCTTGTATAGCAAACCGATGGTTATCTGATGATGCGGCCGCTTGTGTTGTGAAGGTCTAAAATACGGCGGCGAGTCCGTTCTTTGAGTGACGCTTGCTGAACCGTTTCCTTCCTTTCACGGATTCATTATCGCCATGGTCCTTGGATAAATGACGGCCTCGAGGCACGTTGACGGCATCGAGTCCAGAGTCACCGCCGATGGTGCTCGCTGGACTGCCTGACAGGGCCGAGTTGAGCTCGGTGAGGTTGGAGTCGGCGGAGTATGAGTTGGCAGCGCTTTGTGCGAGGGCGAAGTCTTTCGCCTGCTCTAATGCGTCTAACCACTCTTGCGAGGAGTATTTGCTGCCATCTGGGTCGCTGGTCGTTGCTTTGGGGTCCTCAAAGACATACCGCTTATCGCGCTTCTCATTGTCAGTAAGAGTCTTGTAGTAATGCCGGGGAAGATCTCACCGTATCAACAACCCATGATGTTAACCCCTTGGAGTCCTTTTGACTCCGCCACGAGACCCCTGGGGCGAGGAGAGATATCTCCAACTTGGCCTTCTTTTCTTCACCCCCAGCAGCTGCCATGATAACGCGGGCACTCGACGTGATCATGACTAAGCGTTGCCGCTTCTTGAAGGTAGCCCCGCCGAAGAACCGTGCCAGCTTCTTGGGGGCCTCGGGTTCGCCATCTTTCTTATTGGCTTGACTCGCCGGGTACGACGTGACGATGAGATTTCCCAGTTTCAAAATGCGTTCATTGTTCCGAGTAAGAACAGGCGACCAATCGATGTCCAACTGACTAGGTGGAGGAAGTTCCGTGATGAGCCTCGGGGGCGGTCGCTGAGGGGGGTTGCTCGACGGCGCTGTCGACGGGCCTGTTTATCTCTTAGCATAATAGGTAGATAGCGGTGAGGTGGGGCTATCGTACCATTAAGTCTGATTGGTTCCTGCGAGGGAGGAACATAGCTCTTCAACCTCGGAGCTTTCTGCTTCCACAAGCCTTTCCCCCAAACAATCCCCTCAAAGAAGGGGTGACTTTTGATGTGCTCTATCGGTAATCGTTTTGCAGGATCCAAAACCAGAAGACGCTCGACAAGGTCGCGGGCGACGCTGGGGAATCCGTCGGGGAATGTGTAGTCCAACGCAACAATCTTTTGGAAGGTCAAGTACTCGTTAGCAGCCTTGAACGGAGGGCGACCCGCAAGCAGTTGGTAGATAATGCATCCGAAGGCCCACAAATCACTGGCCTTGCAGGCGTTTTTATCCGTCAGTAGCTCCGGGCTGACGTATTCGGCCGTGCCGACAAATGAAACCGCCCGGTCCGACTCAGCACCATCCATAGGATCGCCCGAGATCGAACCGCTCCCATTCGGCTTCTTGACGTCTAAAATCTTCGCGGTTCCAAAATCCGTGATCTTGACGTGCATCTGGTCGTCCAACAAAACATTCTCCGGCTTGAGATCACGGTGTATCACACCGCGGGAATGCATGTAATCCACCGCATCGAGGATCTGCGCACCGTAAAATCGCGTACACTCGACGTCGAAAGTCGTCATGCGCTTCAAAAATCCAAGAAGCTCTCCTCCGCTGGCGAGATCGAGTACAAAATAGAGGGATTGCTGATCTTGAAATGTGTAATAAAGCCGAACAATGCCCGGGTGGTCCGTAAGCCGGTTGAGGGTGTCCTTCTCGATGTTGACATATTTGACCTTTTTCTCTTTGATGATGTGCTTCTTGTCCAGGACCTTGATCGCGTATTCTCGTAGGGTCGTCCGATCTGTAGCTGCAATGACGGTGCTGTATGAACCTTCGCCCAGAATCCTTCCAAAGTTGAAATCCATCACCCCTTTTTTCACCACGCGAGAGACGGGCTTGCCGTTCGAATCGTACTCTTGACGGGTGGCCACGGCAGCTCCCCGCTCTTGCCAGTCTTCCGTGCTCCTGGGCACGCCTTCGGCGCCGTAAGGGCCGTTGTAACCCCCGCCCAGTGGAAGGCGCTGAGAGCTCCGTCGTGGAGGCAGCGGACCTCCGCCGCCCGGCACCGGGCCTTTCGGGTAGGCTCTCTCCCTCCTACTCGGCTCCCTAGAGGGCATGCCGCCCTGCAACGCGACAGCTGCTGACCTGGACGTACTCCGACTGACCCCTGGGGTGTATCCCATGGCATCTTCCCTATATCGATGTGGCCCTGCGGTTCGAGCAGAGGACTGTGAGCTCGACGATACGTTCGAATGGTGGTAGATCCCGGAGGCGGGTCGAGGGCCTGCACTGGAGGCATTGTAATTACGCGTTGAGGAAGGGTACTCGGGCTGCTGCGAAGCTTGTTGATCCATCGTCATGGATGGCCGGGGTTGCAGTTGAGCTGTGTAAACTTGCTGCTGCTCTGCAAGCAATGCTGGAGACGGGGGTGCGCTTGGCTCGGCCGGTGTAGAGTTGTAGGTGGTGGGGTTGAAACCGAGAGAGTGTCCGTCAGGATCGGACGGGATGGGAGGCAGCGACTGGGAATCCTGCCGGTCTGTGATGGTACTGTAGGATGATTGCGATGTCGAGGATACCGCCGGCTGAAGCGCGCTCTCCGCGTTATCACGACTGGCTGGGGGTGAGGACTGTGGTGACGGCGTTGATTCAGGGTCCTCGTCTGGGTTCGCGATGCGCAGGCCACCCAGCGACTGGGAGAGACTGATGTCGCCATTCATGCTGGCGACGCTGGTAATGGAATGGGTTTAGGAAACGAGCGGAGGGAAGTGCGGTGGACTGGACGTGGGCGAGAGGCGGACGGAAGCTGTGCCGAGGCGCTTCGACGTCGTTGCGTGAATGACAGGAGGTTAGAGAGTGCGAGGTAGACGGAAGGGATTGGGGATGGCGGATGAGGATGGCGGACTTGGGGGGGTTCGAGGTGTGGGTGAACGAGATGGTGAAGGACCGCGCCTCATCGACCCAGTGCAGGGCAGAAGACGGAAGGGTGAGAGCGTGGGGAGAGAGAGGGTGGGTGAGTATGGAGGTGTTAGGTAGGAGGGACGGGAGGCGGCGGAGGGCACCAGCTGCGGATCCCACGAACTTTGGACAAGACAGCTTGACGCTTGGGTGAGGTGGTGTCGTTGCCCACTGACCGTCCGGAGGATTATTATGGAGCGAGTGGACGGTATTAAAGAAGCAACAGAAGGTAAGGTACTAAGGACTGCCTGGTAGTAAAATGTAAATAAGTCCAGGTAGGTAATCTCGCCCAAAAGTCTCTCCCTCTCCGTCTCCCTCGCCCACCTCATCCCGTCCGGTCGCCATGCCGCCGGGCTTACGTTTCTCCCTCCTCATCTCGCATCTGGCGGGCACTACAGGTAAGGTACAGAGCACTGCACCTCAGCTTTACACCATAAGGTAGCGCACGTACGCAAGCATTTGGGAGCATAACCCGCACCCAGCCAAGCCTTAGGTAATGGATAGCTACCCTGAGTGCTTCATCATCTTCTCTTCTTTAAACCTCGCCGTGTTCTTGTTCTTCCGCTCGCGGGCCTGCCTGCGCCTCATTCTGCTGCCAAAGCCCGGCGACCACTGCCGCCCATGACTCGCGTCACCACTATGTATGTGTGCGGCATCCGTACGAAGGATATATTTATACATCTCGTCCGTGATTCGCGCCACCTGACCTTCCAGAGCCTACATACATGAAAGCAGATACTGGGACCTACACACAACAACCCGTATCCCCAGGGCCTCTGAAGATGAGCTAGGTAGCTATCTACTGCTGGACGTACTCACCTGAGCCTTCCCTCTCGTTCTACCCGGCGTATTCTGTAAGGTACAGTCCTCCAGCGATCGTGGAACAATGACGCTTGACGACACCTTCAGGATAGCTGAGTGGTTCTCCTCCGTTCCTTCAATTTGCAGTGTCCGCCAGAACCGACAGAGTTGACATCAAGGGTGCTATTCTCAGGTGTCGTTGCTGCTGCTGCCACCACCGTGGCTTCTTCGCATTTGATCCTTCCAGAGCGTCTACTTGTGCACCTGCCAACTGCCAGTCGGTACATACTTTACTCTCCTCACGCACCTTACCTTCTCTTCACCCTGACCCCTGCAGTTGTTTGCTTCGCTGCCTGGCTCTTTCTTCCTCGTCTTGTTAAGCCAATCTCTCTATCGACGGGAACCCACGATGGTAGGTCTCGAATCGCTCCTCCCCATAAATCTCTATGGGAGAGGCAGGATGTGCATTCTGCCCAACCATGACGCTGCGATTGTGTTCTTTCTTCTCGTTAGCAACCTCCCTCGAATACAATATCCTTCGGTCTTCTTGGACTACGCTCGTCTTGGTCCGTCTTTGTCTCTTCTGCACTTCTTTACGTTGATCTATATCCACTCCTGTCATGCTCCGCTGCGGGCCAACCGCCATCTCGTTGACACCGGCGGACATCCATTACACGCACTGCAAGTTGGACAACCGCGGATCATCAGCACCCAGATCGCGTCTGCATAGTCGTGTTGTGCGAATGCCCAATCCACATACTCAGGGTGTGCGCCTCTATCGCGGCCCTCAACGGAGTCGCGATGATGCTGTAGTCAACTCACACAGCCCTGACATATTCCAGGCGCACTCAGCAGACGATCTGTCCTCGAAGGATATCTCGGATGCTCTCTCAGACTCGAGCGAAGCAAGTCACACGTCGAGCAATACAGCAACCGCCCGGCCTTTTAGCAACGATTTTAGTCCTCCTTTTAGCGATTGTTCCCAACTCCTAGATCATCTAAAATACAAGCGGGCTATCCGTGAGGATGTATTACGGAGGCATGAACGACCCGTCAAGGAATTTGAGAGAGTCATCAACAGCGCGCCGTGCACGCCGGCATCTCGGCTTATAGGAAGAATATCACAGCCCCAGTATAGTTCGACTGGTCGAGTGAATCGCCCGAAGACTCCCATGCTCGACTTGCGAGGACACTTCCTCTCTGACGGGAATTATACTTTTTTCGAAGGTCTCTCATTCTCTGACTCAGACGACCAAGATGCCCGAGACTTCATCGCACCTCATCGACATGAGCACGATGGGACCATCACCAAGATGAACAAGCGGTCAGGTTCATCGGAATCTTGTTACATCCAAGAAGATGGACCTCCATCGTTAATGACTCTTCCCGATCAGTCACATTCGCGAGCTGGGTCATCTAAATTGTCTTCACATTTCGAAAATATCAGGAAGCTGGCTATGGGTAACCTATCTGAGTTCCTCCACAGAGAAACGGGTAGTGCATCTCAAGCAGTTATTCAGAACACACCTTCGCCTCTGGACCTGATCCAGCGTCAAGCTATCCGACAGTCTCATCCGTCCTCGGGTTCCTCCAGCCGCGCCCTCTCTCTGGGGTCTAGCGACGACAATGGCTTCGGCAGCATGTTTGATCGTGACCCCCATCTGAGTGCGCCAGGCCCTGATAGTTCGGGTATTCATCGAACGCCCTGGTTGCAGCAGGACGTTCCTGTCGAGCTGCCGAAGCGGCATGGTCACGTCCTATCGCGCGCTCGTCCGTCCAGTATTGACATCACTGACGCTGCTACCTCGGTGGAGATGTCCGGGCCATACGCGATGATCTCCCGATTAAGCTCTCCAAACCCGCCATTCGAGCACGATCTCTCTTCCCTTTCCGCTGAACAGCCGCGGAGGAACCCTTTTGTAGCCCCAGCTCCCCGTCTCCACCCTAGACTACCAGGCTCGTTTTCTCTTTCGTCGACCCTACCCGGCTCCCGAACGATGCTCCAAGGCGACCTTGGAGCCGAAGGCGAGTTTTGGAAGCTCAGAGTTGGGGACACAAGAGCGCCCGGAAACAACAGCTTTCGTCTCTCTCCCGTCGGCGCGATTTCATCGCCCGATGCCGGCACGCAAGGAGAGTACACCACTGGCGCCGATCAGCAGCGACTCACAAGCCCCAGACTCCCGCCTCGTCGGCCTTTCGCCACGGAAGGCGCACGACGACCATCCCGGTCCTCCGCCGACGTCGAGCCGCCCAGTCCCTATCCACCCTCGTCGACAACCGAGCCCCCACGTCTCCGCCGCAACTCCCTCCTCGGGCCCACCGACCCCCCAAACAACCCACACCCAAGCAACCCCCACACAGTCGCCATCCCCTATCGTCCCCGTCCTCCCCCTCACCACCCCAGCACTTCCCCGTCCTCCGCCCCCACCCGCCGCCACCACTCCTCCTCCTCCACCTCCTCCTCACACATCCGCACCCGTCCCGGCGACCCCGCCTACCACTATCACCCTCACCACCCACCGCGCCTCCCACCCCGCAGCACCCCGCGCCGCCTACCGCCTCCGCCGCCGTCGCTGTCGTTGTCCTCCGCTGATCGCGCGGAGCAGGAGAACGCGGGCCGTTTTGCGGTGGAGGATGCGTTGATGGGGCGCGAGCTGGCGGGGGTGCGACAGCGGTGGCGGAGGGGGAGGACGAGGGGGATGGGAGGGGGTGGGAGGGGGGTTGAGGAGGACGAGGGGGATGAGCAGCGCATGGATGATACGCCGCCGGGTTTGGGGCGGTTTGAGGGGTTGATATGATGGGGATGGTGGTGGGGTGGGATTCGTCTCCTTTCTTCTTTTGTGGTTTTCCTGGTTGGTGTTCTTTTCGTCTTGCTTTCCTTTCTCTATTCATTTTGGGGTGGTTGAGTTTTGGTCAAAAGGGTTTGTACGGGAACATGCCATACAGACATCCTCTTTTCCATTGCTTTCCATCAATTCTTGGTTTTCGGTTTTACTTGGTTTTTCTTTGCCATCTCCTTCTCTCTTCCTCGCCCTCGAAAGATGGCGATCTCTCCTCTCATTCAGACACTACGCGGTCGGTTCTTCCGCCAAGTCACTCGGCTCATTTCCGCTCATTCATCAATATCATTCCTACCCCAGCATCCAACATCCAACAAACAATACCCAAACCCCCTTCCTCCCCGCACCATCACGCAACATCAAACCGATACCGCGCCCGCAACACATACGGCCCCGTCTGCGGGCCAAACACCTGGCGCTCCCCCCTCCGCCACTCCGGATGATTCACCCCATCAATCCAATCCTCCACCTCAAGAACCACACACCCATACTTCTCCACCACCCTGGGGCGTTGCGCCGCCGCCCCCACCGTCGCATTCCCCTCGCCTTCCAAAACCCCCTGCGTCCTCTTCAACGGAAACGTCCCGTTCATCCCATTACACGTGTACACCTGCACCGCCGCCTGATCCGTAAAGATCTCCACCCCAATGCCCGACCACGGGCTCTGCAACCGGGCCACGGGCGCGGCCTGCCAGTCCGCCTCCGCGCCGCCGGGCCGGTCGAGCACGAAGCATGTGTCGTAGCCGGTGCAGTTGGTGCCGCAGTGGCCGCGGAGGGCGGGGGCGGAGAGGTTGGCGCCCAGGGGTTTGGGGGCGGTCCAGAAGTCATCGATGCTGTGGGGCGGTGCGGGAAGGAGGGGTCCGGTGGGGATGAGGAGGGGGTCGGTGGCGATGGTTTGGCCGCTGAGGGGCAGGTGGAGGGTGTGGTTCAGCGCTAAGGGGGTGGAGGGGGAGGCGAAGCCGTCGAGGTTCCAGTATGTCTGTTTTGTTAGGGGGGGTTAGTGGGGGGGAAGGGGAAAAGGGGGGAAAGTAGCCGCACGTGCGAACTTAGCATGATGGGGGTCTTCTTGGTGGTGGCCAGGGCGACCATTTTGAGGTGCCATTCGTAGGGCGTGAGGGTGTAGGTGATGTAGCTCACGACTTCGCCGGGGAAGCCTTGGTTCCCGTCCGCGTCGACGAGGGAGAAGGTGATGGAGTCGTTGGTGTAGGCGACGACGGTGAAGTTGCGCTGTGGGACGAGAGGAAGTCAGCTTAGGGGGTGAGGTGAGGAAAGGACATGGAGCGAGAGCGCGACTCACGTGGTCCCATCCGTTCGGTCCGCCGTGGAGGGTGTCCTGGTTGTTGTTCTCGTTCGGGAGGACGTGGTAGGTGACCCCATCGATGTCGAACGTGCTGTTCTTGATCCGGTTGGCGTAGCGGCCTTGATTTGGTTTTGGGAGAGGTTAGATGCGGGCGGGCAAATGGGTGAGTTGAGTTGAGGGACGACCTACCTGGCACGGAGCCCAGATGCGGGTGCAACTTGTCGATGGAGTAGTGGGTTGCGTTGTCGTAGCCGAGGACGACATCTCGCTCGACGCCGTGGGTGTCGTTGATGAAGAGGTTGGTGATGCTGGCGCCGTAGGGGATGAATTGGGCCCGGATGCCCTCGGCGGAGATGGTGTACTTGCCGTCGGCGTCGGCAGCGGGAATTGCGGCGGCGGCGATGCCGGCCCAGACGGCGAGGAGGACGGAGGTGAGGCGGGCCATCATGGCGGTGGTCGCTGTTGTTGCTACGTGCTACCACTTGCTACCTGACTACCGTTGACAGGAACGCGAACCGCCTGTGGACCTGAGGAGACGGAGGCTGGCAGGAGCTCCCAGGCAGAGACGGAGCAGGGCGCGGGTATTTGAAGGCCGGCCGAGGAGGAAGTGAGGAAGCGATGGGAGGAGGAAGCGGGGAGGAGGACGGAGACATGGTCGGAGAGGCGCAGGAGTTCACCGTAGGGCAGGGTTGATCCATCTCGGTGAGGTTGCACCGGTCAGACTTCCCCGCATTTCGCATCGCTCTTCCGGGGAGTGATCAACAGGCACGGCCGAGTAGTACATACTGAGGCACGGCAGTCGTCCTGAGATGTCGTCTGGCTCATGTCCCTCTTGCCTGACAATCGAGGCAATGGATGTGGGTGCTGAGGATACGGGTTGTCTTCTCGGTGATCTCATCAGCATCCCTCTCTGCAGGCAATGGCATGGCAGGTCATTTACAGTCCATGGTGTTGAGGGACAGAGAGCCCTGAGGCTGAAGAAAGCGAGCTGCGTCATCGGAAACGGCGCCAGGCAAGCGGGCTGCGGGGAAGGCTGAAGTTTCCCTGTTTCTTCAGGCTGCCATCCCTCCATCACCTCATCTTCGCGTCTTTGTCGCAACCGAGATCCTCTTTACTATCCTCACACCGCCCGATGATCTACGACAAGTGAGTGCGTGCCCGTGGCACTTCACATACGCGTTCATTTCTTGTGTCCGCGCGTTGTGCGGTGAGAGCGGTGCTAGACGGATGCGCTTTTCCTTACCAGTCCAGAGTCTGTCACTCTCTCTGAAGACAGCGGCCCGGTTCGAACGATCATGTACAACTCCCGTCCAGTGACCAGGTTTTGTTCCGGATCTCAAGGTAGCTAGCCTACGCCGGGGATCCTTGACAGATGCCGGTATGGTCCAGCGAACAGCGAACAGCGTGCGGCTATCATTACCCATCCCCTCCCATCGCCGGAGCCGTTTACGGCACGCTCTTGATCTCATGACAGCTCTCAGATCTAGCGTGTGAGACCGATCTCCTGAGAGAGGTTGGCAACGAAGTCTTGCGCGAGAGTTCGGGTGCGGGCTGCGATGCGATGGTTTCTTTCAACCGCGTTGTTGGGCAGCTCGGTTCGAGGCTGGATCGGCTTTGTTTCACGACTCGACTCGACTCGAGTTTCGTTGGGAATGCGCCAGCCGACGGCACAACTGCTGCTGCTCGTCTCGGGACTTTCCGATATAATCATGATCCGTCTTGGAGTCTCACCATGCGCTGCAATGCTCCTATGAAGGGATCTGTTCGCTGTTCGCTCGTCTAAACCTCCCTAGCTGCAAGCCAACGTTCTAGAAACCTGACTGCTCACCCTGTGTAACACGGGGCTGTATTGCAGCAGATGTTCTAGGCCGCTCTTTTCAAGAGGTTCTACCAACGTCCGTCCATATCAAACAGCCTCGTCAGTTTTCCTTCGATGCCGTCCGATTTCGTTTCTTCCTGTTTCTTCTGCTTCACTCTGTATCTATTTCCTCAACTGCGCATCCACAAGATCAGTCTCATCCCAGCGTTCGGCTTGAGCTTGGCAGAAGACACCGCTTTCAGTCCTGTCCATCCATCAGTCTGACGATTCCCGCCTTAGGCTGTCTCAAACCACAGCCATGATCTCTTTTCGTCCTCCTTGACTCCTGAGACACGGCGTCAAGAACGACTCACGGGTCTCGAACTTTGGCTCTGGGTTCATGTTCGAATGGGATATCGAAGGCTCTTCCTTCCCTTCTCAACCTCCTGTCTCCCTCCGATCGAGATTCTACCAGTCGATACTCCCTAGATTTCTCTCCATGTTCATCTGTCTATCTGCAGACGGCCATCTTATCCACCTCTTGAGCCAGTCCGCCGGGTTATTTCTGATATCATGGGATTCCGATAGATTTGTTCCTCAAGACGGACTCGGTTCGGATCTGAGACGGAATGACGTCCTGAGCGAATGCAAAAGACGATCGCATCCAATGCGGCCGTGAGTCTTCCAAACGTCTCTCGTGCCAGATGTGATTTATAAAAGCAGTAAGTCCATGGGACTTCCTTCCATTCGCCACCTTTATTCAATTCATCCTCCTCCGCCATAACCCGCCTTAGGTCCTGACTTGTCCGGAAAGTTTCACTCTCCATTTATCAATCTCACCGACAACCACCATGACAGTCTGCACCACGCCCGCCCCCTTAGACAGCCGTCTCCACTGGACCCAGCGCATCGCCCTGACCCGGCACGCGCTGCACGCCGCCAGCACGACCTCGGACTTCACCTTCTTCAAATTCCTGCAGGCGCACTTCCTCCTCAGCAGCACCGACCATATCGCCGCCCTCCACCGGGCCCTCGGCCCGGATGCGGCCGACTCCGTCCTCGCTTCGCTGGACAACTTCAACAGCGTGATCGCGTACGTGCACGAGGACGCGTACAAGAACCTGTACGAGGCCGTCAAAGCGGTGGTGCGGGAGCCGGCGGCGGTGGCAGTCGAGGACAGCTGCAGCAGTCCGACAGCGACAGAGATGATGCCTCCCCCGCCGCCACCGCCACCGCCGTCCCGTGGCGGAGCCCGCACCCGCGCCATGAGCACCGCCTCCATCGCCAGCACGACAACAACCACCGCCGAGGACCGCCGAGCCATGGCCTACGTCGACGCGCTCGCCCAGCGCGAAAAAGCCAGCGCCGCCATCGACAAGATGACCAACTCGGCCCTGACGATCATCCACTCGCAGCCGCCCGGCGCCGCCCAAGACGCCGCCGCCACCGTCTTCATCGTCGGCCTCGCCTTCGTCGCCGACGCGGTGCAGGTCGTCCTGCACGCCATGGCCGCCCTCGTCGACGCGCCGGGCGACTTCATCCGCCTCGAGGGCCGCTGGGCCGCGGTCCAGACCAGCGTCGGCGAGGCCGTCACCGTGCTGAAGGGCGTGTTTGGTCTTATGGGCAACGAGCAGGCTGCTGGTTCGCTCGGCGCGCCCACCGCGGCCGCGGCGGCGGATGCGTCGACCCGCCGCCCGCCGCGCCGCGACGAGCAGGTGGAGAGCACGATTCGGGGGATGCTGCGGCGGATGAGCTCCGCGCTCGCCTCGGTGAACGGGAGCTCGGCGGCGCCCAGTCGGCGCGGGTCCGTTTCGTCCTTGGCCAGCGGCTTTGCGTGCGCGGGTGCGAGTCCGACGTCCACCGGAAGTAACGGCGCGCAGGGCGCGGGGTTCTTTGGAAACTTTGGCACGGCGAATGGGAGTGGGAGTCGACGGTCGAGCACTGCGGCGGCGCCGGGACCGAATCGGCTTTCGTCTGGCTCGTTTGATATGATGCCGACGATCCCGCCGACGCCAGCGGATGCGTTGGTGAATCCGTTTGAGAGTAGTTTTGCCAGGTAAATGGTCTTTCATTCCTTATCATCAGTCGTTTCTTTTCTTTCCCTCTCTCCCCTTCTCCTTTTGTCTTGATGGCGCTGCTAGTCAGTCCCCTCACCTCTCTTCCCTTTCATCTCCTCATCTCCCACACCCCCCTTCTCCCTTCAAACTAAAAACCAACCCCGCTCTCCCACTAGCCCGGACGCCTACCTCCCACCTCCTCCGCCTCCTACCTCCCTTCCACCACCCCCCACCAGCCCCACGACCACCGCCCCGGACCAAACCAACGACAACGACAACGACCCATACACCCTCCTCTTCAACGACGCTCTCCGCTGCGACAGCACCACACAGCCATCCCCGTCCTTCCTCCCCCCAGCAACATCCCTACCGCTCCCCCCTCCCCCGGCGGTGCTGAACTTGCACATGCCGACGCCGCAGCAAGGAGGGCGACGCAGAACCCCCTTATCCCCTTCCTCCTCCTCCTCCTCCTCCTCCTCCTCCCCGGCCGCCGGCCATCCTCGTCGTCGGTGTGGTAGTCGACCGAGGAGCGGGGCGGTGTCGGCGGGTGAGGGGGTGGGGGATTGGGATGGATTTGGGGGTGGGATGGAGGTTGGGAGGGGGCGGCGTAGGGCAGATGGAGAGGGATGCGGAGATGATTTTTCTGTGAGTGGTGAGGGGACTTGGGGTGAAGAGGCGCTGGTTTCTTTCTTTTTTTCTTTTTCGTTTTTGTTTCTTTGTTTGCTTAGATGAGGGGGATAGGTTGGCGTTTGCGAGGTTTGATGATTGATGGATCGGAACTTGGTAATATGGTGGGTTTGACTGGTAAGGGCTACTATATCATATTAGAGTATAAATATACTATAATATTCCTTTCTATTTCTATCCTTCTCATCCAGGATTCATTTCAGTTTAGAAGAGAGATTGAGGGGGGGTGAAGAGATTATATCGCTCTATCCTTTTATCTCTCCCTTTTCTTTTCTTCACTTCGTCTGTGTATTATGTTCATTTTTTCTTCGATATCTCGATGTCGGATGTCGATCAGAGGTACTGTCGGAGGAGCGAGGCTGCTGAGTCAGTTGTTAATGGTGGGGCGGACGGAAGGCCTAGGCGGTGAACGACGGGAAGGTCCGGATCGGTGCATGGAATGTCAGTCAGTCCGTCCGGCAGCCTACCTGACCTCGTCTGACTGACCTGTAGGACCCGTACCTTGCTAGCTTCCAGGTCATCCATCCATCCTTCTCAACACCTCGTCCTCTTCTCCATCCCTCGTCACACCTCACACACTCGCAACACACGACCTTACAATCCTTTCGCCTTTGCTTAACGGCAAGCAGCACCACGCAGCTCCCCGTATCGCGGCTTGACCATATCTTCTTCGCACCCTCGAACCGAACGGCCTTGCTCCCTCGGCGTCACTTTCGCAGATCCCTTCCGGCCAGAGGGTGAGAGGCAGTTCTCACTCCACCTGTGACAACCTCGAGGTTTTATATACCTACATTGTTTATTGAGATATATGCATACGGATATATACAGATAGCTACGACACAGCTCCGCCGACGAAGCTCGATCCTTCTCTTCCGAACGAGTTCCCTCGTCCAACCACACAATCCTCGATCCTCAGACGAATCACACATCACCACCATGCACGATCCCTTTCCCCTCCGCGCGCCGGACTTCCTCCGCGACCTCGTCGCGCCCTGGGCCAGCCGGCTCTCCCTACCAACACTGCCGCTGCACATCCACGAGGTCCTGCTCGCCTTCCTCTTCTACCATTACATCAACGTCTCCCTCTCCCCCCGCCTCTCCCGCGCCCTCTTCCCGCACATCTACCCGCGCTTCCCCGCCCGCACCCGCGTCAACTGGGACGTCCACGTCGTCAGCCTGGTCCAGAGCACGCTCATCAACGTTGTCGCTCTCGCCGTGATGTGGACGGATAAAGAGCGCGCCGGCATGGCCACCTGGCAGGACCGCGTCTGGGGCTACACCGGCGCCTGCGGCCTCGTTCAGGCCCTCGCCATGGGCTACTTCCTCTGGGACCTCTGGGTCAGCCTGAAGTACCTGGACATCTTCGGCCTCGGCCTGCTGGCCCACGCTGTAAGCGCGCTGGGCGTGTACAGTCTCGGCTACGTAAGTTGCTCGAGGATCTCCCCGTCTCCGAACAAATCGCGCTAACGAGATAAAAAACAGCGGCCATTCATCAATTACTACTCCACCACCTTCATCCTCTACGAGCTCTCGAGCCCCTTCCTCAACATCCACTGGTTCTGCGACAAGCTCAACCTGACGGGTTCCCGCATCCAGCTCTACAACGGCTACTGCCTCCTCCTCTCCTTCTTCGGCTCCCGCCTCGTCTGGGGCGTCTGGCAATCTGTCGCCGTCTTCCGGGACATCTTCCAAGCGGTCCAACACGGCCCGCCAAGCGCGGAGGACGTAGCCGGCTGGCGCGCGGCTGCGGCGGTGTTCGAGGGCAGCCCCGCCTCCGAGGTCTGGGCCTTCGACCCCCACCCGATCCCCCTCTGGCTCGCAATGGTCTACCTCGGCTCCAACGTGCTGCTCAACGGCCTGAACGTCTACTGGTTCAGCAAGATGATCGGCACGGTGCGGAAGCGGTTCCCGCCGCCGTTCGGCACGCAGACGCCGGCCGAGGCGGCGCAGGCCCGCAAGGCGGCGCAGCGGCAGGCACGGAAGGAGAAGCTGCAGCAGCAGCGGGCGCGCACGGGCTCGGGTAAGATCGCGGCGGATTCGCTGGTGGAAGGCGTGGATGTGGAGACGGATGGGGAGGTGGATGAGGAGGGGGAGAAGGACCTGCGGACGTTTCAGTACGCGGCCGCGGAAGACCCTGAGCTTGAGAGCGAGGAGGAGGAGGTGGAGGTTTTGGGCGAGGTGATTGATTATGTCGTCCCCGATTATTCGCGCAAGGCGGCGGCGGCGGCGCATGCTGGGGGGACCCTGCCGATCGACTCGATGGGTCGGAGTGTGCTGGGGGATGGGTATAAGGGTGTGGAGGTCCAGCGGGTGGAGGTTAAGCGGCGGCGGGCTTTTCGGGCTTGAGGGGGGCGGTTGCTTCCTCCTTTTTCTCTTTTTTTCGTTTTGTTTTTGTTTCGTTCGGTATTTATTCTTTATTTTTACTTCCTCTTTTTTACTCTGGATATTCATTTTTCTTCTTGCTTGAGCTTTTGGGGATGCGAGGTGAAGAAGGGGAAATGCGTGAGGGAGGATTGGGTTGGTGCGGTTTTCGGCCTTTTCTTTCTTTCTTGGGGTTATTCACTAAGGTGTGTGATGAGTGTTCAAGGTATAGTATCAGGAGGGAACTTACCGTTTCCAGGTTAACGATGATAACAACGGAACCCTTTGAACTCGAGGGCCGTTGTGCATATCCTGTTCATGTTTGCTCTGCTTTGGGAAGTAGGTCGTAGGTACTATCCGCATGTACCCTCCTTACCACTATATCTCTCTCTCTGTATAGTCGCGGGTACGCTTTCGGTCAACTCCCTCCTCTTCGTTCTTCCCTGGCTTTCCTTTCCCTTTCCGTTTTTTTTTTTTTCCTTTGACCTATTTACAGTATGGTTCGATGCTCTTCCGCCTTTTCCCCCTTCCCCTCCTTCCGGTCTCCGCATCTCTCCTAAGTCGTCTCCCGTCCTCTCCGCTCCTCGGCCCCGTCGGCGTCGGTCACTTCACACTCCGCTCCGCAGGTCGCTCCCGGTCGCTTCCCCGCCGGGGGCCGTTCCCCCGGGGCCGTTCGAACCCGACCGTCCCGGACCGGAGCGTCGCTCTGCCGCCTACCTTACCTGGGTACCTATCGAGGGCCGGAAAAATCGGCAAGTTGACTTCTTCGTCCGACTAGGTACCGTCCGGCTACCGTTATCTCGTACCTACTGCCGCGTTTCGGAGCCGTCCGTTACTATATACCTCGCTCCAGTCGCTCCGTCTCCCGGGGCCGACGGGAGCGAACTGGACTGGACGGGAGCCTCGTCGCCCCGGCGGCCGTGGGGCTCGGGAGTGTCGGCACGTTTGCCTTTTCTTCTTCTTCTTCTTCTTCTTCGTCATCTTCTTCTCCGTTTGGCTATTACTACCACTACCTACTGTACGTCGTACTTCCGCGTCTCTTGGGCCCCCAGGCGTCGGCCACTTTTCCGTTCCGTTTTCCCGCCGGCTGGGTTTCGGAAAAGTCGGCACATTACCTTTATACTTCGTCTTCTTCTTCTTCTTCTTCTTCTTCGGCTGACTATTACTACAATGTGCTCCCCCCGCCCACTCTCCTTCTTCCTTTCTTGCAGCAGCAGAGCAGCAGCACGACGGCCGTAGGAATTCCTTTGAGCTTCCCGAGCGGATTTTCCTTCTTTTACTTTCTGCTTTTTGGCTTCTTGTTACAGTCCTGTGAGCTATATACAGCGGACGGGTGATAGGGGAGGTGTTCTGTATATGATGGGTATATGTATATATATATCTCGATGTATTAAGTGATCATCTACTACCTTCGCTGCTCGACTCGACCACGTCTCTCAGCGCAATATACACGCATATAGTGTTTCCTGCTCGGTTCCGCTCTGGGTGAATTACTTCACTCGACTTGACAAACCGGACTACTATTCTACATACATTCCTACCCCACCCGATCTCATGGCTCCTCCACCAACGACGACACCCGCGGCCCCTCCCAAGAGAACCTCCGACACCTCCGCCCGCACCCAACTCTCGCGCCTCATCACCCTGCCGCTTCGCCAGATGAAGGAGTCCACGGAGAGGAAGAAGGAAAAGAAGAAGAAGAAGAAGGACAGCCCGCCCAAGGCACCCACCGGCGTTCTCGACCTCCCCGTCGAGCTCGTCCAGGCCATCGGCACGCACCTCGACGCGCGGGCGGACGTGCTCGCCGCGCGGGCGAGCTGCAAGGCCCTGGGCGCCGCCCTCTCCTCACCGCGCGTCGGGTCCGAGCAGGCGAGCCAGCGGGCAGGCGCTGAGGAGCTCCTGCGGCGGCGCGCGAGCGAGCCGGCCAGCTGAGCCCCGCGGGCGGCCACCTGTTCTGCGCCGGCTGCCGCGC
>JADQAV010000071.1:0-56473 GCA_019775845.1 Myrmaecium sp. VS I D KN 1
TTTTTTTTTTTTTTTTTTTTTTTTTTTCCCCTTTCCACACGTGATCCTGTTTCGCTAACGTCTCGTTCGAATGGTAGGGATCTCGCGAAGTTCATCGCGGCCGACCGCGTCCCGTGCACGATCGACCGTGTCAAGGGGATCATCGAGACGAACCGGCCGGACGACAAGAACAAGCAGTACGGCGACGTGCTCAAGCAGGGCGATCAGCTCATCACGAAGCTGCAGAAGTACGGCCAGGCCGTTAGGCTTCGGGGGAGCGAGAGGGGTTAAGCGAGGGGACCTGGGGTTGAAGGCGATCCGAGTAATGGTCAGCCATGGAGGCTTGAAGAGAAAACATCATGTACATCGAGAGGTACATCATAGACGAACGAATACGCTGAAGGCGTGAACAGGAAGTGGGACGAGAATCTCATGTCGACATCAGCATTGCTACCCTTCTCCTTTTTTCCTTGATATTCGCGTGTGATCAACCTGTGGCACGGGACCAGCAGCGATGGAACGCCAGGGCGTTTGCTCGCAAGATATAGGGCGAATCATCATGCGTGATGCACGTTATGCCTGCTTATTGCCACACATACCCCACGGGGTCAGTGGTAAGCCACGAATTGCATCCAAGGAGAAGGGGAGGAGCGGAAGCCTTGAAGGTTCAACGACTTGCGCCGCCGCCGCCGCCCCGTGGCCTGTGGCTTGCTTGGGGCTGAGGTGCCACAGCTGCACCTGCACAGCCGGGGAAGATGGGCTCTTGGCTTGGCACCCCCACAAAAGATGGGGCCGGAACCTGACTGTGCCTGGGTGTGTGCCTGGGAAAAAGATGCGACAAATCGCCTTACAAATGCGGCCGAAATCCCGCATTTTCGCCTACCGGACTCAGAGCGTGGAGCTGTACCTTAACTCCCCTTCCCCCTCCCTAGGTAACCAGTCATCGACTCCAATTGCACCCACTCATCATTCACGTCCTTCCTTCACCTCCATATTGCCTCTCCTTCCTCCTTCCTTCCTTCCTTCCTTCCGTTGGTGCGCTTGGTAACTCAGTGAATATCGGCCGGATCCGGACCTCCCCCACCTATCGTACCTTACCTTCTTGCTCCCGTCGTCCCTGCTCCTCCCGACTTCGGCTGTTTTCCTGCCTACCTCCGCAAAGAGCAAGCAACACCTAGGTCCATAGCTCCTTCCGTCGCTCACCAGCACAGCAACCGGACCAGCAGCCGTCATCGATCGCCTTCCATGCCACCACCACCACGCCCCCCTTGCCGGCTCCAATGGCTCTCCCGCCGGCCATTCGACTGTCTCGCCCGGCCTGCACGTAAGTTCCATGGATTACACTGACATTTCCCCCCCTCCCCCTCCCCCCTCCCTCCTCCCCAATCGTACCCCAGTCGTTCCCCTCTCTCGGCCCTAGGCACCAACCCTGCAAGCTCCACGAGGGAAGTTTGAAACCGTTGCAAGGCACGGGATCAACCCCGGACCCCTTGGGGTGCTCGTTCCTACTAGTAGGCCTGTACGAGCTCGACTGCCTTTTATTTGTCCGCTGCCCGCCGCTACTTTGCACTTGTTCTCTTCTCCTTGTCAATCCTTCCTCCCTGTCCTCTCTCGTGCTCTCCTCCCAACGGCTAGCTCCGAGTCACTTTCATCCCCGACCTCTCCGGCATTGGCATTGACTCACTTACTCCTCCCACTTTTGCTTACCTACCCTCCCACACCGCCACTGCTGTCTCACCTTCCGTTGCTTGGCACCTCTCCTCCTCTGGCGGAGGACGAAGCGGACTGACTCACGTTCGTGAAGAAGAGCTCATACTAAAGTCGGCCTGTTCTCATTCCAGATTCCTGCCGACATCGACCGGCCACCACGACCACCACCACCACCATGCTCAGCACCCTCACCCGCATCGACTCCGCCCAAAGCCGTAACTTCTCTGCCAAGGCGCGGCGGCAGAGTCTCAGCATCCACAACATCAACCCCAACGTCAAGGAGGCCAAGTATGCCGTGCGGGGCGGCCTCGCCGTCCGCGCGGAGGAGTACCGGGCCATGCTCGCGAGCGGCAAGGGCGACCACCTGCCCTTCGACAACGTCATCTTCGCCAACATCGGCAACCCCCAGCAGCTGGATCAGAAGCCCATCACCTTCTTCCGACAGGTCCTGAGCTTACTGGAGAACCCGCTGCTCCTGGAGCAGGAAGACGTGCTGGTGAATCACCTGGGGTATAAGCCGGACGTGATCGAACGGGCGAAGACGCTGCTCGCCGATGTGCAGAGCGTCGGTGCGTATAGTCAGAGCATGGGCGCGCCGTCAATACGACAGAGCATCGCCAACTTCATCGAGGGTGAGTTTTCTGTCTGCGGTCTCGGATGAGCCGGAACTGACCACAGGACACCAGAACGAGATGGCTTCCCGGCCGACCCGAACCAGATCTACCTCAGCGCGGGCGCTTCCGGCGGCGTTAGCACGCTGCTCAACATTATCTGCGCGAAGCCGGATACGGGCGTGCTTGTGCCCATCCCGCAGTATCCCCTGTACACCGCCACACTCTCCCTGCTGAATGCCCGATGCGTGCCGTACTACCTGGACGAGCACATCGGCTGGGGCACCAACATGGATGACATCCGGGCCTCGCACAAGAAGGCCAAGGCCGACGGCACGGACGTGCGCGCCATCGTCATCATCAACCCGGGCAACCCGACCGGCTCGAGCCTGACGGAGGACGAGGTCAAGGAGGTGATCGACTTCGCGGCGCGGGAGGAGCTGGTCATCCTGGCCGACGAGGTCTACCAGACCAACGTGTTCGAGGGCACGTTCCACTCGTTCAAGAAATCGCTGCGGGAGATGCAGCGGCAGACGCCGCGGACGTACGACGACGTCGAGCTGGCCTCGCTGCACTCGGTCTCCAAGGGCGTGATCGGCGAGTGCGGCCACCGGGGCGGCTACTTCGAGCTCGTCGGCTTCGACCCCGCCGTCGCGGCGGAGATCTACAAGTACATCAGCATCCAGCTCTGCCCGCCCGTCATCGGCCAGTGCATCGTCGAGCTGATGGTGAACCCGCCGAAGCCGGGCGACCCGAGCCACGCGCTCTACCAGCAGGAGACGGACGGCATCTACAACGGCCTGAAGGAGCGCGCCCTCGCGCTGTACGACGCGTTCAAGCACATGGAGGGGGTGGATTGTCAGACTCCCGCCGTACGTTTTTGTCCCTCCCTCTCATCCTCGATGATCAACCATCCGCTAACCCCGCTCCCCCTCAGGGCGCCATGTACCTCTTCCCCACCATCCACCTGCCGCCGAAAGCCATCGAGGCCGCTCGGGCGGAAGGGCGCCAGCCGGATGAGTTCTACGCCTTCCGCCTGCTGGACGCGACGGGCGTCTGCGTCGTGCCCGGGTCCGGCTTCGGCCAACGCGAGGGCACGCTGCATTTCCGGACCACCTTCTTGGCCCCCGGGACGGAGTGGGTGGGTCGGATCGTGAAGTTTCATAATGAGTTTATGAGGGAGTTTAAGTAAGCTGGCGGTGGTGGTGGTGGTGTGTGTTTTGTTTTCTACTCGTCGGGCCTCGCTCGCTACGCTCGCTGAGGGGAGGAGGGTGGGATCTCTTGTCTTTTTCCTTCGATTTGAGGGGATGGGTTTGTTGCACCGATTTTTTTTCAGTCTGGGACGGCTCACTACTCCTGCCTTATTTTTCTATATGTGGTGGCTTTTTATATCTTTCTACCAGGCGGGAAATGTCCTGTTTCGTCGTACGGGTTTTTGCATGGGTTGATCCGGACCCGGAAGCGGATGGGGATGGGGATTCAAAATGTGTTCGTATCGTGCGAGAGAAAAGTCAAGGAAAAAATAAATTGGCATCGCTGTGATGGATAATATATCGTTGCCCCTGCCTTTTTGCCCGTGGATGGTTGAGCGTGCTGGGGGGGTGGGGTGGGATGTGTGAGGTGTGGTTGGGAGGTGTGGGATGAGCCGAGGTCGCTATGCATGCATGCATGCAAGGCTGAAAAGAGGGGAAAGGCGAAAGGCATTGCGGAGGCGAGAAAGCGGGGGAGCGGGAGCGAGGGAGCGGATAGGTAGTAGTAGTGGAGAGCGAATGCAAACGTGGCGGGGCGCGGTCTTTTATTCCCGTCGTGTCTGTGGGTGGGTGGGTGGTGGTGGTGGCGTGAGAATCCTTCTTTTTTTCTTGTGTGTTCCTCACGGGTGCGATGGTTTGGTACCTAGGCGTTGGTTGGCACGGGTGCATGGGCAAGATGGCGGAGCGGGAGAGGCGGAAGCGGAAGGGCGGAAGGGAGCGGAACGGGTGGGATGCCTGATTTGTTTAGGCTACATATGTATGCCTGAGGGCTAAGGCATAAACTCTCATGCCTCTGGCATCAAGTTCCTTCCCTCTGGCATCGATATATGTAATTTACAGATTGAACATGATAGGGGATGTGCAAACACCTTTCCCTCTCCTTTCTCCTATTGCATATCCTCTCCTTCCTTTCGCCATCCCTGTCCTATCACGCGATTCCACAGTCACAGCTCATCTCTTGCAGGTTCACCAACAACCGTAGGAACACTAATAGTAAAACCCCGCCGCCTCCCGATCGGCCAGCAACATCGCGTAGGCTGCGCGGCTCCAGATGCCGACGTCCTTCTGTTCTCCTTCGATCTTGTCGTCGTGCTTCATCGCGTTGTCTTCCTCGTTTTCCTCCTTGTCATTGTCGGTCTGGGCACGAGAACCATCCTCCTGCCCCTCAACCAGCGACGTCAGGACGACCTTCAGGACCGCCTGCGGCTGCGCCTGCGCCATCATCACCTCCTCCTCCGTGGCGTGCTGCGAGTGCAGGGATGCGCTTCCGTCGCCTTCATCCTCGTCGGTCTTCTTTCCTTCATCCATCGAGAGTCCTTGCGTAAGCGCGCCGTGCGTCAGCGACACCGACGATGAACATGGTGACGTCGCCGGCGTATCCTCGCCGCCCTTGTCGCCGTCGGCGGCGCTCGAGATGCGGGAGCAAGAAGTGGATGAAGAAAATGTGCCGCGCTGATTGGCCTCGAGGGTGGGTTTCGCTTCCTCCTTGATGACGGCGAGGCCGCTGGCGAACTGGTTGTAGATGGGCAGCGTGAGGGTCGGTTTGCGGCGGAGCTTGTTGGCCGTGGCCGTGGTCGTGAATGCGTTCGGTTTGCTCTTTTTCTGGGGGAGCAACGTCGCGAGACGGGTGGAGAGGAAGCGTTTCGGTTTGGGATTGGGAGGGTGCATGGTGAGTGCGAAGGGAGGTGAGGCGGTGTGAATGGGTGAGTTCTCTTTTTTCTGTTTTGCTTTTCTCGATCTGCGTTTGCCTTTGACGGAGGTAGTGCGAAGCGGTGCGAATGACTTTCTATGACTGAGTATTCGCGCAGGCGGTGTGGACGGTGTGCTGCAGTGCTTTGCCTGCTTCTGCGGGATCGAACCGTTCGAAACGATTGGCTGTTTGCTCAGTGCGAGCTGTTTTGTAAAACAGAGACGGAGACAGAAAAAGAGAAGGGAGGGAGGGCGTGGAGGTTAGGTTCTACGTCTTCAACAGTCGGCTAGGTAGCTTTATACGTTGGGCGTGAGTCTCCGTTTGCTTTCGTGCGTCGGGCATTGCTGCATGTCATGTGCGTAACGGGTTCCTTGGAACTGAGTTTAACACGTTACAAAGCCAAAGTAACTTAGATATTACAAACTGAACTGTGAAAGGCCCCTTGCGACAGCTTTACCTCATAACACGTGTACGGTCGTTTTTCGCTATAGGATGGTGTTTCTCTGCTTGAGGGTAGCTGTGATGTCTGCAGGGAAGACTCAGCATTCACATTTCTCTCTTTTCACGTACCGTAGGCATAACCTAATCTGATAACACCTTTTTACTTCGCCTCTCTTGTTGAGGCCGTCTATCACTCGAACGGCGACCACGTCCGCGTTTTTAAGGACGATCGTCACAATATCCGTCACACAGAAAGGAGCCTCCCAACTACGGATGACATCACCGCACTTCACCGTCGGCAGCGTTGGAAAAGCCTCTTGAACATATACTCGTTCCTCTTGCGTGACCACCACCGATGAAAATAGGACGTCTTGTCAAGCTCACCGTCGGAGCGCGACGGAGAATCGGGAACTTCGCTTGACATATCCCTCTCTTGCCGACTGCAGTCACAAGACTTCCACGCATACATGCAATGTCCCGGCGAACTCGGTTGGTGGGCTTCTCGTCTGGTTGCACACGATTCATACTGTATGCATGTATGCATACATATAAACGTGTACCTGAGATGAGATGAAGCATTCAGACGACCGCACAGGTAAAGCTGCAAGGGAGAGACAAGCCAAATCTTTTCATTGGGCGCACCTTGTGACTTTTTATCCAGACGGTGGGGGGCAAAGAGGAAGGAGAGGAGAAGAGAAGAATAGAGGAATGAGAGAGCGGTTTTAGGCCGCATTATGACGTGTTGATCAGAACAAGAGAGGCTAAATGGAAGGGACAGATGAAGGAGGGGAGAACAGCACAATCAGAATACGGCTGGATCTACTTACCTTCAAGTGAGAGACAGGGGGAAGGGGAGTCACACTCCCTTCCCACGATAACCTCACCGCAATTCTTCCACCCAGCAGGTCATCCTCTCAAATTCATCCCGCTCCTCCCCATCCAACGCCGCTAAACCATGCACACGCAGCTCTTTGAACGCCTCCACGGCCCCGTCGTACGTCTCATGCGTTGCGTACCCCTCATCCGTCACCACGCCGCGCAGGGAAGCCCACAGTTCCTGGCTGCGGTTGAATGTGTCCGCTTCCTTCTGGTGCTTCTGTATCTCGTCAGCGGAGAAGTGAAACGGGCATGGTGCATCGGAGCCGAAGTGCTCCCATTCTCTACATCAATAATATTGTTAGCGCCACGACGACCTCATGTCTCCGTTTCTCAGGGAAAGAAATCTGACCCTACCTTTCAACTATGATCAAGCAATGCTGAAGCGGGTAAAGGCAGTTGTCCCAGGTCGAGCCGGCAAAAGCCTCGAGCTGTTTGAGTGTCTGTCCGTGCGGGTAACGCATCATCTTGTGCATCAACGGATTCGTCGTCGCGGTTTGGGCCTCATACGTGTGGATGAGGATGGACTGAGAGACTTGGTACCGGAGCTGATCCTTCGTAGCCTCGTCCAGTTCTTTGAAGTTGTCCGGAAGCTTCATCAGCATATCCACGCCGTAATCTAGCAATGAGGGAGGGCTCGCTCCGATGAAGACAGGAGTGGTCCATGCACCCTGCCAGTCGATGATGCTGGAGATGCAGCCTTGGTCATCGACGTAGATATTGCCCGCGTGGAAGTCCGGGTGCCAGAGCCGCGCTGAGCACAGTGACGGGTCTCTCGGCACAACGAGTGAAATCGCGGCAAGAAACTTCTCCAGGGCAGCAACGTGCGCTTCGGGAGAGTGCTGGTCAGAGGAAGTGTATTGCCATGGATGCTGGATCGACTTGTTAGGATCGGCGTGCTGTCGGATCCAGTCCATCTCGCGGCGAGCGAGGGACTCAAGATACTGCACCGCGGACGCCCCTGTCATGCCCATGAGCTCGAAAACAAAGAGGTGTGAGGGATACTAAAGCTCACAGGGGCCGTGATACTGATGCATGTCCTTCCGTTCCTTCTCCCAGAATTTCCTCCGAACGATAGGTCCAACGCAAAACCGCGAGCGGATGGATTCGGTGAGACGCTGTAAGTCGTTACCCTCCTCGACCACGACGGTAGCCGGCTTGCAGCCCGGGACGGTGCCATCGTTGAAGTATAGTGAGCCGATCCTGCGGGTAATCGGCCTGTTATGAACAGAAAATTCTCAAGGACATGGAACGACAGCAAAGTGGATATAAGAAGGAGAGACAGGAGAAGACTATGAGAAAGTGAATGGAATGATTATACTTATTGAAAGAGATCGAAAGCATCTTCCGCTCCACCTCGACAATATTGCGGATCACATCACATTTCGCCCGCAACGAGAGCGTCTGCCACACTTCATGAAGCCGCCTACCTCGCGCTTCTTCCATGATGATATACTCAGCCCCGACAGGGTTCTGATCCGTCGCGCTCCACGACAGCACCTTGGGGACCGGCACGCCGAGCACATCCCTCGCGAACTCCATCGTGGCCACCTCCGACGCCGTGGTCAGCGTCGGCGGGCCCGCGCGCGGGTGCGGGATCTTCGCGACGACGCTCCGGTCGTCGTCCATCACCAGCCGGAACGCCTTGTTGTCGTTGCCCTCCCCGATCTTCTCCAGGGACGCGCACCGCGACGCGCCCACCGCCCGACACGCCGCGCGCTGGAGGCCGGGGACGTCGAACCGTCGGGACCGGGCCGCCAGCTGTTCGGCCTCGTTCCAGAGCCAGCGGCCGCTCGTGTAGCGGAACAGGGGACTGGTCGTGTCCCCCGGGTCCGGGATCGACGTCGAATGCCCGCGTCGACCGACGGAGGCGGAACGTGAAAGGGACGCAGCGGCCCTTGAGAACGATCTTCGGCGAAACATCGTCGCTCACCAATAGCGGAACAGGAAGCGTTGTGAGTTAAAGGCTGAGACCGTGACGACCACGACGTTGGGGGATCCTCGACGTCCAGTGGACCAACCACATCGACGACGATGTTTCAGCAAGCCGAGTCATGCGGCCATCCGCATTCTGCAACCGATCCTTGTTTCACCTCTGCGGCCGGAACCGGGTCCGATGGGGGACGGACACGGAATCAAAGGACTCGCTTGGACAGGGAAGGCATCAGGTGCTGCTGGGCCTCTGACGTGCAGAGTGCCGGGAGATGAACCCCTTATAAACCAGGCAACGAATCAGCGCTCGACGACGGGAATTCAGCCTTGTAGCCTAAGGCAGGCAAGGCTCCGACAGCTGCGGAGGGCAAATATCAGGGACCGTGGGCTTTCGGCTACTGACACCAGCCGTCGAGCGCATATCAATAGGTACTTCTTGAGGTTCCGCAGGGAGATCAAGGGAGCTGTCATGACGAGAGGGGACGAGGGAGGACATAATAAATAAGGGGGAGAGAGAGATTGCGAACTGCAGCGCGGTAGGCGGCGATCACAGTCTCCGCTACAGGAACTCGTCCGTCGATCGGACGGTGCTCCGTCCCTACGACTTCTGATATTTCTCACCCCGGGGCTCCAAAAATGCGGTGACTTCCTTCCACTGGCGCGAAAGAAGGGGCAAAGAAAGAAGAGAAATGGAAAAAAAAAAAACACCAAAAACATACAGCAGCAGGGATTCGCTAATGGTCACCCACTTAACTACTAATCTGCCGGTAGGCTGCTTAACTTTGGAAGAGCAGACGGGGTTCCGTGTTCTCAGCCTCCTATGGCCGTATGTGCTGGGATAAGAGTTTTGACGGTATAAGATTGCCATGCTTGCTCTTTAGGCTCGGCCTTCGTTTCCTTCCACCGAGTCTCTCAGGCTGGAATGCCTTGCAGGATGTCTGCATCCCTGAGGTTGCAAGTCCAGGCTTTGTTAAGAGCTCTAACCGTCCTCGTGTGTCTATCTATCCTTTCGTTTTCTCCTATCAGGATTCCTGCTACCCTCTGTAGGCAAGCAGATGAGCCGCCAGAGTATACGGGCTTACATGAGGCCCTCTCGATTACATCAGTCCGTCCAGAGAAAGGGAGATACAGAGGCGCCACGAGCAACCAACCTCCGCTGCTCCTGCAAAGCGGTACATGAAAGGGGGCAGACACACGCTCTACCTCCGACGTAGCGGCGGCGGGGCATGTCAATAGATTTTCACGTGCACGCCGTGAGCGGAGTGCAGATAGATGCGCGTGAAGTGGAGTGGAGCGGAGTCCGCATACAATTGTAGGAGCAACCGTGACCCTACGTCATCGAATATAGAGAGGGCCCTCCCTTCCTCCCTTCCCCCATCCGTGACCGCAACAGCGCACGTTCGTTGCTTGTTGTATAGCAAGCATCCTCCGTGAGTGCACATCGTCATTTCCCCTCGAAGAAGGAAACAGGCCATATGACGGTGGTTGGTTCTTTCTTGCGCGTGGTGCGTGCGCTCTTCCTGTGTTGCGCGGGTTTTTAAGCTTGAAAATGTTATCGGTGCATTGGAAAGTGGGCGCAGTGGGTGGTGGTGGAGGATGGTGGTGGTGGTGGGGAGGGAAGAGCGAGGCGATAAAAGGAAAAAGGAGAGAAGAGGGGGTGTGCGGCGAGAGCCTTGCATTTCTGCCTTGTCCGGCCTTTTTTTCTCCGGTTTGTTCGGCTGGCTGGCTGCCAGGTGGGTGGCGAGACATCGATCAATCTCTCTGCGACTTCCGGCCTGCATGTTTCATCCTTCGAGAAACATGATTAAACGACGCCGTCCCCCAATGTATCTCTTGTCGGATGGTCGCATCTCATCGTACAACCACTTGCTGCAGCTGGCCGGGCTCACAAGGAAAAGGGTTCACGTTCGCCTTATGGGTGAACGGCCTGCGCAGAAAAGCACGAGCAGGGGCCTTACAACTGCTTAGTAGCGTACCATGTTTCGGATCTCGATGCCACGAGAAGGGTACCGCAACATCCCCTTTCGGAGTGGAATCGGTTTGGTACGGGGCGGCATCGCTGTTGGATGGTATACCTTATCGCGCGCGGAGATATCATATTCAACGTACATATGGTTCCATATGAACGTCCCGGCGCGGATGTGAGATCATAGGACGTGCCGCAGGCGGGCGAGAGGCATTTTCCTTCGCGGACGGACGTTACCGTTGCTCGTTACCATCCATCAGCATCATCAGCATCATCGTCACATCTGTGCTTGTGCTTTTTTGCCCTCGTTGCTCCACTTCCACCACCGTCTCTCGATATTGGGACCCGGCGGGTCTGCTCTCCCGCCAACCGGATTTCCTTTCGACGTTTCTGCCGTGGTGATCTGCAGCCTGTCGCACCATTGCTGGGAAGGTGGTCCCTGGTGCCGAGTGGGCCCCTGGATGCTGTCAGTGGCTTGATGCTTTGCTCTCTTCACTTCTTTCTGCGTGCAATCTTTTTTTCCCTTGCACATTCTTTAACCTTTGAGAAAATAATCTCCGGAGACCTTGTATGCATGGGTTGGAGATTTTTGATGAGAGAGGAGGGGCGATGAGGGGGAAATGAGAGTGGATTCGACTAAGTATTGCGTTGTGCCAGGAAGCGGTGGCGACGAAGTCGGCGGGAGGGATGAAAGGGGAATCAGGCGAAACAGCAGGCGGTGGTAAGTCCCGTATGGCGGTGCAGCCATGGTGGTGGCGGTTACCTGCCCCTCGCGGTCGTCTTCTGGTGCGCGCGGGTGCGACCAGTTCCAGTTGCTGTGGTTGGAGTTTGAAACCTGTTCTATGGCTTGCCGCAGCTATAAACATAGCATCATCAACCCTGAACATGGCGAATGAACGATCTGACGTGGACACCCTGTTAAGGTTAACTTTTGGATCAGAGGATTCCAATCGCCAACCTCGATCTTCCCGTCGCTGGCGGGAGGGGAAGAGGCATGGAGAGTGCTCAGAGAAGCTGTGGAGTACACGCTCGGCCGCTGCAGCAGAACGCTGGTCGACCACCAGTCGTCGACCGGCCGTCATCAGCGCGGCCGAACAAAGGGGCAGCAACAGGGATGCGGAGGGTGGTGAGTGGTGAGTGCCAGGGGCGGAGGGAGGAGAGAGGCGGAGGGGAGGAAAGAAGGTATGCGCCGGGCCGGGGACCAGCAGCAGGCCGATGTCGATCAAGCATGGTCGTGCCGCCGCTACCAGCCCGCTGGCGGCTGTCATTGGCATTCAGCGGGCGCCTGGTGTTGCACGGTCGGCCTCAGCTGGGGTCCCTACGCGTAACCCCCCCCTCCCTTCTCCCCATCGCCATAGCGCCCAAGCGCCCCCAGCGGTACCATCGCCCCCCCATCCCTTCCCCCCCCTTCTCCCCCCGTTTTCCCACCCAAGGCAGGCTCTCCTCCGTGAGCGCCCCGGCGCCAAATCCACTCTCTAACGTCCCCAAGCAATCAACCCGCGGAGAGGGTCTGGCGGGCGCAGGCGCTCATGGCGAACTGATCTTATCCCAGCCCAGCGATGGCAACTGCGGGTCGTCGTCCAACACTAGAGAAAGGCGTCGTAATACTCTTGTGCCTCTTCGACGAGGATCTTCGCCCCTCACAATGGGGACGATTGCACGATTGCAGCTCGTACAATAACTGCCGCCGTGCCATATCCAAACATCTTGTCTTTCTCTCTCGGTGTCTCCCTCCCTCTCCCCCATACAGTCCCGCAGGTCTGCGACTGTTGTCCATTCACTTTCCGTCGCAGTCTCTCACACCATCGCTGCGCTCCTGCTCACTCTTCCCCATCTCTTACCGTCACTCCCGCTTCTCTCGTTCTGTCTCTGCGTTGTTTGCTGTATCATGAAGGGCTTCGGTACGCAGTACAACATGCTGCTCTCACGTAATTCCAAAACGTCGACGCTCAAGTTCGGTCTGCAATTATGTGTTTTCACCTCCGTCCTCTCCTTCGTTCTCCTCCACGTCTACCGGGTGGTGGACAGGCGAGACTACTTCCCCCATCATCACTCGGGACCGCCGCCCTGCCGAATAGACTTCGAGACGTTAGACTCCCTCGACCTGACCGACAAGATCGAGTTCTCCCGCGTGGACGTGGATCTGAGCTTCAGCTCCCGGGCCCAGCATGTATCGGAGCTTGACTTTCACCTTCCGGCCTACCGCGAAGTGGACCTCCGAGATATCGAACCGGAGCACATGGGTCCGGAGGGTGGTGTGGAAGCTCGCGGTCACCGGCACGGCGATAGCCTCTGCGCGAACCGACTGCAGTTGACTCTGCCCAAGCTTCCTCCTCGGCCGGATGCCTCGCACATGATCTTCGGCGTGGCCACCACCGCTGAGCGTCTCGATAGCTCCCTCGACATCTTCAAGCACTGGGCTGCGCATACCGGCGCGACCATCGTCGTCATTCTCGAGCCCACGAACCCCGGCAACATCACCTACCTCCAAGCCAAGGCCGACCGCCTCGACATCAACCTCGTCCTCCATCAATCCGACATGGACTGGAACGACCGCTACTTCGCGCTCACCAAGGCGCTCTGGGAGCAGCGCAACGAGCGGACCGAGTGGACCGTGCTCATCGACGACGACACCCTCTTCCCCAACATCGCCGAGCTGGTCGACTACATGGCGGCGCACTTCGACGCGGGCCAGGAGCACTACGTCGGCGGGCTGACCGAGGACTTCTACCAGATGCAGAACATGGGCTTCATGGCCTACGGCGGCGGCGGGGCCTTCATCTCGCTGCCCCTGATGAAGCAGATCGTCGCCCACTTCGACGAGTGCGACTCGCACAAGGGCTTCGGCGACCACCGCGTCGCGGGCTGCATCTACCGGCACACGGTCGCCAAGCTGGAAGCCGAGCCGCGCTTCCACCAGCTCGACATGCACGGCGACATGAGCGGCTTCTACGAGTCCGGCCGCCGCCAGCCGCTCTCCATCCACCACTGGAAGTCCTGGCACCAGGCCGACGTCGGCCTCATGCTCGAGTCCGGCGAGGTGACGGGCTACGAGAACCTGCTCCGCCGCTGGCGCCTCCGCGACGGCTGGTACCTCGTCAACGGCTTCAGCGTCGTCAAGTACTCCCAGGACCTCCCCGAGGGCGACATCACCCTCGAGCAGACCTGGATGGAGCGCGGCGACTACCGCCACTCCATGGACCCCCTCCGGCCCCCGGACCAGGGCAAGCAGAGCTTGCGCCTCGAGGAGGTCGTGCACGAGGACGAGGGCCGTCGGGTGCGTCAGTTCTACGTCCAGCGCGGTGGCGGGATCGAGGGGCGTGACAAGGTGCTGGAGATTGTCTGGCAGCGGACGTAAGAGGGGGATGTTTTCTGCTGTTCCCTATACGCTTTCGTCTGATCTGCTTGTTACTTCTTGCCATCTTCTCTTTTTCCTTGTTTCTCTCTTGGCATCGACGATTCCCTTTCCTTCTTCGCGGATCTTGGCTCGCTTCGATGTTCTTCTCCATTTTGCATTGTCGGGGGTCGGGGAGAATTCCGGGTGTAGGGTCTTTTGCAGATGGTGCTCCTGGGCGTTTTCCTTTTTTTCCCTGCATGAAGCATGCTCACACATTTCTCTTTTCCATTTCTTTTCTTTCTGTCACATGTACACTATTATATCCCTTGGAGAGGAGTTTGAAGGCGAAAGACGAGATTACCCCGGTGGATGGGGCCTTCTGGAGTTCTTTCTAGCTACTGTCGAAGAATAGATACCGAAATCTGCCATTGCCACGCTCTTGTTACGCTATAACGCGTATATCTTGCCTGCCTGCTTTCGCTTCTTGAGATCCATAGTTGGGAACTGTATGAGGGTGATCATTCCCGTGGTCAATCTATGTACCGCGGACCTTTACTTCAAAGGTTTGCAACCGGAGAGGTTGGAAAGTGAGACATGTTGTGGTGGCCATAGATTGGGCAAATGACAGAGGCGTCCATGCAGTTCGTCACATCCATCTCGTCACAAGCAGTTACCCGAACTCATGTGCATGGCCGCACTGGACCACGCTGTGGTTCCCGTTCCCTTTCATGAAATAGCAGAGGTAGAGTCTGACTGCAAGGCGTAATCCAATAACAGAATTCCCACAGCGCTCGCCGCTTGCAGGTTCCCGAGACGTGGCTGATGAGTCTAGTATATTTGCATCATCAAGTCATTTCCCGGAGGGAATGTATAAATAATAACCAACAGCCATCCAGTACCTTTCACCCACCTGTCTATGCCCTTCGAGTCTCGCTGCCTTACTTCGCAGCAGCTCAGACACCCGCAACCGATCCGTGCTAGGCGGCGAACTTAGTAATGATCATACATTCCATCATCTCCCATCTCTGACGGTGAGATACCTCTCAGACGGACAAACTGTATATTAGGGTTCCCTGAGGGAAAAGGGCAGACTTCCGATCGTACGCACATACTATCGTCGTTCTGAGAGTAACAGTAAAATTGGTATGGCAAGTCTGCCAGCCACCCACTTAACTGGGAGGGCTCTGTCCTCAACCCGTTTCTGAGTTGACGGGCACCATACACTGGTAAAGGGTCGAGTAATACTATCTGTGCCGTTCGTTAAGGGAGAACATAAGACATTTAGGGGTATAGTATGCTCATCGCTCGCTCGTCGCTCGTCGCTCGCCCGCTCGCTTACCGGCCCTCTTATCGCTTATACGCCCGCTCGCCCGCCCGCTTATCACCCGCCCGCTCATCGCCCGCTCCCGCTTATCGCCCACTCCCGCTCATCGCCCGCTCCCGCCCGTCGCCTGCTCACCCGCCTGTTCACCCGCCTGCTCACCCGCCTACTTACCCGCCCGCTTGTTACTCGCCTATCGCTCGCTCGTCGCTCGCTTCGTCAGCTAAGTACTTTAGTATATACTTACCCTCTCGCTCGCTCGCCGCCCGCTTGCTTATTACCTACCCGCTCGCTTACCCGTCGCTCGCTTAGGTACTTACTCGCTTACCCTACTCGCCAGCCTATTACCCGCCTATCGCCCGCCTATCGCCTACCCGTTACCCGCCTTTCGCCCGCCCGTAACCCGCCCTCCGCTCGCCTAAGTACTTATTCACCCGCTCGTCGCCCGCTCGCTCTCCCGCCTGCTTATAGCCTGCCCACCCGCTTATCGCTTATTACTTATTACTCGTCGCTTATCGCTTATTACTCGTCTCTCGTCTCTCGTCGCCTATCGCTCGTCGCTCGTCGCCTGCTTATCGCTCGCCCGCCTATCGCTCACCCGCTCTACCCGCTCGTCGCTCGCTCGTCGCTCGCCTGCCTGTTTGTATTACCCGCCCGCTCGAGAGGAAGTAATTTATCACGTCGGCGGCGGGACTGTGAAAGGCTGCTATGCTGTACTGTCAGGCCTCGCGCTCTCGCACCCTTGGTTCTCCCTTCCACGCGAGTCTTGGGGTATGCGGTCGCTTTCACGGTGTCGTGTGTGGTATTCTGCTGCGTTTGAAGCACGGTAGGTGGGTTCATCTAGCCTTCGGCTCAAGCATACTTCGACAAGCCTGTAAACTGTACTGCTTTCACGCGGAAGTCCGTCTCGAATCTTGCGTGAATTAGCGAACGTTTATAATTTCCTTAAGACTACATACTGTATTCGAACCACCTTCTGTTTCTGAGCGAGTGAGGAATCTTCTCATTGTTAACCCGTTAACCTTCTGTGCCGCTCTAGTATTGGTGCTCGTCTATGATAGTAGAGTCGTTATAGCAAACTTGAACGTTCCCGACGTTTACAGAGCATGTATTCTTCACCTCCATTTTCCTTCTTTGTAAGGATCATGCACCAAACCGGGCAAAGCATCCTTCACCACCTTCTCCGCCGCCTCCACCAGCTTCTTCTCCACCTCAGCAAACCTGCCTCGCACCGAGTACAGCGTCTCGCCATCGCGCTTTCCATCCGCCATCAGCAAGGCCACGCTCCTCGCCACGGCATCAGCTGGCTGCGCAGCCTCTCCCAGCAGCTTCAGTAAGCTCTCCGGAAGCAGCGCCGATGTAGTCCACGACGGTGCGATCAGGTTCAGACGCACGGCGGTCTTGAGCGGGGTGCCCAGCAGGTGCGCTCGCATCCCGCGGAACCAACCAAGGAGGCTGTACTTGGAGGCGGTGTAGTCCGGGTACTCAAAGTTCAGGAAAGCGGACGAGGAGCATCCGAGGACGATGCTGGGAGTGATGGTTGAGGTTGAAACGGCTGGGGGGTTGCGCTGCAAGTAATGGAGCGCGAGCGTGGCGGTGTTGATGGCACCGTGAAGATTAACGGAGAGGGTCGTTTGGGATGGCTCGAGAGGTTCTCCCGTCTCGGTCACTGGAAGAGGGTGGTAGAGAGCGTGGCTTCTGATGCCTGTGGGTGAGTAAGCTTACTGATTACCCTCAATCGCTTTGGAGACGCTGTACGGACCAGCGTTGCAAAAGACATGGTTGATTCGGTTGTGCTGTGAGAGCGCGGTCTCGAAGAGGTCCATCAGATCGCTCCAATTCGTAACATCGGTTTTGACGTAGGTCAGGTTTGGATGAGAAGCTTCAGGCGCGCTGATGTCACCGCTGACGACCAAGGCGCCGAGCGAGAGAAGGAGATTGACGGTTGCGAGACCGATACCAGAGGAGCCACCTGTATTTTCGTCAGCTTTGTGAACGGCAAAACTGAACTGACTCTCAACGCACCAGTGACGATGACCACCTCGCCCCTGAGCCTTTCGAGGTCCTGGTGCAAGATGGTGAGCTCCGCCATCGTTGCAAGTGGAACCAGCAATTTGCCAGTTGTGTGAGATGTCTGCGGCGAAAGAACTGGACTCAGAGCAGAAAGAGAGGTCGATATATATATGAGTAGCCGGCCATCAAGGTACCAGGTGTCTTAAGTTCTGCAATGCAATTTTCACCTGTCTTCATTAGCGTGTAAGTGAGTGTTAAAACCGAATATAATTGTTGACAGCTTTGCATCAGGAAACAGCCGTAACTCACAGTGTGCCCCATGGTCAAGGCCCGACAAATTGAGAAAACCTCATTATCTCAGTCACCACTTCACTGTTCAGGTATCCTTCCATACGAAGACTACCCAGTCTTTTTCTCGGCGGCATCTACCGACCAACCAAACGTCCCAACATTCACAGCTGCTCTTCCATCCGCTTCGCACTCTTACTCGTGGCAGTATTTCAACCTCTGAGCCAGCCATCAAGCTCCAGCACTCGTCACTCGAGCAGTTGCAACCTGCTCATCGGACGCAGACGTTCGGCTTGTTGACTGACGCGCCTTCAGCAGCTGTAAAGCGCGTCACAGATCAGCATTCTTGATCTAACTTCGTCGGTCCCGTAGTCGTTGTCGTGTAGCGATCGTCTCAAGTGCTTTTAACGGATCAGAGCGGACGGATCAGAATTGGGACCGGCGGCGCTGCAGGAAGACCAAGCGGAGGCCATAAGTAATGGTGCGTCCAGCGTTGATGTCGGGGACATAGTCGGCAAGAGCGTGCTGGATCCTGTTTTCAAACAGGAGAGCACATAAGTCCGTGTAGATCTCTCAAGGTGCCTGGCAGTAAAAGTCATCGAACGATCAGGTAGGTCAGGGAATTAAGAGACAAGAACCATCTGCCACGGATGTGCAAGGCTCGAAGCGAGTGACAGAAAACCCATGATTACTAGGTTCGAGTTGCCATACATATAGCACGGTAGCGTCATTTCAGCGGATGATAACAGTTAGGCTCGTAAGAATGGTGACATTTTAGGAATGGATAAAGGTTCAGCTGTTTATAAGGCGCTACAAGCGTAGAGTTCGCCCCGTCTCCAAGGCCTGGAACTGGTCTTGACCGGAAGCATTACCCCTCCTAAAGCACATTAGCGACGAAGGATTTCTTGATCATTCGTCCGTCGCTGCTCTGCAGAGTTGTAAGCCATATAACAGACTGTCAGGGGAACACGGAGATACAGAACACGACGAAATCAGCAACTACCATACCCCGGCGTTAATTGACATACCGGCAGACATCTCTGGAAAAATACCTAGATCGGATACACCAACTTGCATCCGCTCACTTTACCCTCCTTCATCTCCTGCAAGCCTTCCGGGATTTTCTCCAAACCACCCTCCTTCACCTTGATCGGATGCGACCGAATCTTCTTCTCATCCAACAGCTGCTGGGCGATTTCCCAAAATTTCGCGGCAAAGACACGATCTTCGGGCTTCGCGGGCATCTTCTCGCCGCCGCCAAAAGAGGGGAACGGCTCGCCAAACGCGGTGTACCCGAGCGTCCAGCCAGAGACGACATCACTTCGAGGGAACTCTTTGACTGGGAGCAGGGCGGAGTACTTCCCGCCCTTGGAACCGATGGCGTCGGCGCAGATCTGCGTAGAGGAGTGCTCCGCAATGGTGTCGAAGGCCAGGGTAATCTGGTCGTTGGTCGCCTTCCGGATCTCGGCGCCAACGTTGGGAGCGTTGTAGTCGAAGACCTGGTCCGCACCGAAGCTGCGGCAGAGGTCGAAGTTGCGAGGGGAGCAGGTGGTGACTACTTCCGCGCCAGCTCTGGGTAGGATGGTCAGCAGGATCCCAACGCCACTTTTCGGCCGTCTTCCAGAACTTACAATTTAACATACTGGATGGCCATCGTCCCCATCGCAGAACTACCCCCGTAGATGAAGACGGTAGTCTTCTCGGACACCTTCTGTGGAGGTAGCGGCAGCCCAAGAGCCTGGAAGAGGCCTTGGCCGATGGTAGTGATTGCGATTCCAAGGGTAGACGCCTCTTCGAAAGACATATGGCTGGGAATCTTCAATGCCACATGAGCTTTGGCGCTCACCACTTCGGTGTGCGCGCCGTCATCGTCGTTATAGGAGCTGACTGGGGTTGCGGTTAGTGTCTCTTGGGACACCGGTATACGGAAGAGCTCGAGAGCTCACCCCCATGGCTCATGCCGGCGACCCGGTCGCCCACCTGAAACTTTTTGACATCTTTTCCGACTTGCTCAACGATGCCCGCGTAGTCGCAGCCAACGATATGACCGACGGTGGGAAGCAGATGGACATGCTTCCAGTCGGTGGGATTCAAAGCAACAGCCTTGGTACGGACAATGATGCGATCATCCTCGAGCCGTGGGAAAGGAACATCGGCGACCTCAGCCTGGCCTTGAGCTTTGACGATGAGCGCTTTTCGAGTAGCCATGTTGTAATGTAATATCTGGTCGGTATGATAGCCTGCGAAGTTTGATTGCAGGCAGCGCAGGGGTGATAGGGTTGTCTGCGTGCCTTTAAAGTCACCGACACGCAAGCCGGGTTGCTGCGGAGTCTACAGGTGGATTAATAATGATTCTTCACTTGATGCATAGCACTAACGCAGACAGGACAATCATCAAGCCGGATTGCGTTCGAGTTTCAGAGCCCCGCACGCGGGAGCCGGAAGGAAGACTTTCCCCGCATGAGATGTGCTGATAAATCTTACGATATAGGATGCGAGCACTATACATATGTCGATTTTCAACGAGGGTGAATTTATCATATGAGGTTGATGTCGGAGGGATTCAGTAGCGCTTCCCCGGTGCCAGCATTGTCTTAACCCCGCACGGAGTTAAAGGGGTATGTCTCCGATTCATCCTCCACATCATCGAGCTCAAAATCCCTAGCGCTCTGGATTCTCTCCTCTTCATCCTTGAGCTTTCCAAAACCGTTTATGTCCGCAAGATTGGAATACGGAACGTCGCACTTCGCGGACCTGAGCGGAGGGAAGTAGCGGCGGTACGTAAAGTATGCAACGAAGAAACCCAGCAGTGAGCCGATGGTGACATCGTACACATCGTGTCGATAATCCTCGCAGCGCGAGATGGCTATGAGTGAAGCGGCCAGCAAAGGTGCAAGGGCAAGCAATGCCCTTGCAAGGTCAGTCCTGGGACGGAATACGTGGCACTGGCCGGCAATGAACAAAGCAAGATATCCAAGGCCGCTGAACGCGAAGCTAGAATGTCCACTTGGGAAGCTTCTCCACCCGTCGTGTAGACGATGGTGATCGGTCTCAGTGCACACTTCGAAGGTCAGAAGCTGATGCTCTGGCGTTCCCGCTTCCTATTGCTGGTTTAGCACCTTTGATCAAACCAAAGTCCCGAGATGCTTACTGGTTTACAACGAGCGATGAGATCAGGGCGCGGCCGTCCCACGGCGTTCTTGATGACATCCGTGATAAAGGATGTAAGAATGAGGCTGCAGGTGTATGAGTATGAGGCGATTTTCTCCTTGATCAAGGTGTACACACCTGATTGCAAACCCCAGTATGGTCACATGAGCTTTGTGCGGTCCGGGACGGAACAGCACAGCCCACAGTATCAAGATCACAAGCGGCACGGCTCCGGCGTATATAAATAGCCAAGCTGGGATGTGTGAGCTGGTTTCTCCCGTTGCGCATCAACATCGTTCTTACAGACTGGCACCCGTTCGACCTCCGCATGAGGAAATTGTATCGCCAGGTTGTCCAAAGAAAACATGCGGTGGAAGGGTTCAACGAAGAATTGTACCTGGACACGTTCAGCCTGATATAGCGGAAGGCGAGTGTTCAGGAGACGACATACGAGCATATAAGCGACTAGGAGTAAGACAAGGCCGAGGTAGTCAGAAGCATAGGAGCGCTGGAAGAGATCCGTCAGCTTTAGCATCTTCCGGCGCAGTTCTCAGTGTGCTTGACGGTACCTGCCAGAACCTGGATACCGCACCGGCGAACCCAGGCTCTTGTGCGCTGCTCTTACGCCGATCGCCCTGCCGAGCCTGGCCTGGCATGGTGGAAACGGAGTTATTGTTCAAATGAGGGTGCAGATGGCAGGTTCAGGAGGTCATTTCGAAGGATAGGAGTAGAGTACTAGGAGTTTACTTGTGCTCGGCGGCGCGAAGTGGCATGCGAGTAACAGATGTATGCACAACATTGCCCCAGGGACCTCGCGGACTGATTGCCGAGATCCCCGAGCTTTGAGTGGCCCAAGCTCGGCGACCCGACAACCAAATCTCACCTGTTCGCGCTCGCGTCTCATAGCTGCACTTCTTTGCGGCAGCAATACGTTGGATGATAACGCGGAGAAGCTAGAGCCCCAAGGCACCAATCGTCCTTACCACGATACGCAATGGAGGACGGCGACGACGCGCCGAAGTCGTTCTTCCCCGGCCCTCCGCCATTCTACAAGGACTTCACCGCCGCGAACCTCGAGCGACTGAAGGCGATCAAGGAGGAAGCCAAGGCAGCCCGGCAGCTGGACGGACCGGATGATGATGTTACCTTACTGCAGAGCCTCGATGTGCCTGCGGAGCTCAAGAACCTCGTGCCGCCAGAACCGCCGGCGGACGGCACATATAGAACGTTTGGGGAGATCTGGGATGTAAGTCCTCTTGGTCCACACATCCCCGTGAATGCAAGCGCTGATATCCCTTAGCTGAACGAGCACCTCCCCGCATTGAAAGAGATGGGGGTGGAGCAGCTCTTCCCCGACCCGCCCGAGGACGAAGTCGGCGACTCCAAGTCCGGATGGACGCTCGACCGCGCGTTCATGCTTAACAAGCTGGCCAAGTCCATCCTCGTGAACTTCCTCGAGCTCGTCGGCGTGCTCTCCGTCAACCCGACCGAATACGTGGCGAAGATCGACGATTTCAGCACGCTGTTCCTCAATGCGCATCACTTGATCAACGACTACCGGCCGCACGAAGCGCGCGAGACGCTCATCCATATGATGGAGGATCAGCTGGAGCAGAAGCGCGCGGAAATCAAAGGCGTGAAGCGGATGAAGGAGAAGATTAGGAACTTGATGGCTGAGCTTAAGAGCCAGGGCGCTGATGCTCGTGGCAGAAAGGCCACGGCACCGGATGTTCTGGGCACTGCGGGAAATACGAGCAAGCCTCAAGTGCCGAACCCATTTCAGGTTCTGGATGAGGAGCTTGATACTTGACGACTGTGCGATCCGCATCTCGAACCTAAGCCTCGCTCAGCCTGGCTTGCGGTGGGCTCATGCTGGACTCTTTTGGAGAGACACGTTGGGCATCAAGACGAGCACATACGTTGTCTAGACAGTCCGCTCTACCGTATATTGGGACCGTTCCTCCACTTGAAGCATCCGCAGTAATGACAGCCGTCAGCGCACAGGCCCAGCCATACCGTCTCGACAAACCGCGTTACTAAAAGAGTGGACTTTATCCAGGCCCCTTCCGCTGGGTAATTTATTTTGACCTAAACCTCTGGGATATCACATTTTGGTCTACGTTGTTTGAGGCCTGTAGACCAGCTGACGGGTCACAAGGCGACACTCCCATTGGATAGATGACCTCCAGCGCTACCACTCCCGCGGCACGACATGTGAAGAACGACAGCACGAGCGCGGGAAGACGTAAGGAAAGGGCGCGGCGTGAAATCGGAGCTTGCGAAGGCTCGCAACGACAGACATCAGGGAGCTAGGGGGTCATCGACTGCTCTTATAAATGGGCTTCGACTGGAGGTAAAGGAGGTCAAGGCAGGAGACGAGAGGAACCGGGTTTGCTCGGCTGGGTAGAAGGAGCTGAGGACAGGAAAGAGACGAGCACCATTTCTGACTATGGTCATGGAGTCTGCTGCCACGGATGACGCCTGGTCGACGTGGTATCTGGCACGTAACAAGTATGACATGTGGTTAAGATCAGATAACGAGCCATGTAGAGACCATATGTAATCTCATTGTCACCTATCAAACCGCCCTTTTCAACTTCGTTACAATGGTTTCGCTGCTTGCTTCCCGCTCGCTCGCCGGTCTCGCTTCCGAAGAACCAATCGGTGACTATCGCTCTCCTTTGTGACGATCAAAGAAACTCCCCGGTTGCGGGGGGAACAAGTGGCCGAGACATGCGATGGCTGGCTGAGTCAGTGCAGAGTAGTACAATGTCATCTCCGTATAAGATCTGGAGCATCTATGACTCTTCCATTCGCCTTCCCTCAAGGTATAGGTATACATGTACATCTCTCTGTCTCTCTCTCTCCGCTTACGGAGGGAAGGGGGCGAAGGAGGTGGGGGAGGCAGTGCTCCGCGCGATCGCTGTAGTTTCTCGCACGCCATCGGGGCCTGGCATGTAGGAATTCTCTAGGCGATGCGCCGGCGGGTTGGGGTATTATGTGAACCAAACCCCCTTAACTTGACCTTTTCACTGTTATGGGACCGTGTATTGTTGCAGGCAGTGAGGTTTAGTAGATAGAGCATTCTGCACCGAATGCGGCTTTGTTCGTGATGAAGCGTTGAAAGATTATTGACTGCTTTCATGCAGGTCGATGGGAACTTTAGGTAAAGAAATACGACTATCACCGCCGGCGTGCGCGAACGCTCCGATGCCGAATGGCAGACTATGGCGTGCAGATGCATGGGCAGCATGGCAGATGCAACCGCACGCCCATCTCGCTTCCGCCCCCTCGCCCGTTAACTCCGCCCGAACCTGGCCGTCCCTCCCTCCCTCCCCTCCACTCCCAGCTAAAAACTGAAAGCTAGCGACCCTTGTTCGGGGCGGATGCCGCCGCTATTTCTAATAAAGAGAGGAGGCATCCAACCGTCGGGGTATTTCTCCCCCCTCCCTTATCCTCCGGCCGTCACCTAAGTTGTCGTCCTCCCCAACCGTCCTCTTTTCTCCGCCATCATGTCGTGTCCGAACCCGATCGTGATCCCTTGACAAGAAACGAGGCGCATCTCCTTTGTGTGTCGTCGTCGAGATCGACTCGTCATCCATCTAGCACCCTGGATCCGCGCTTATCACCGATCTCCCCCCCCTCCTCCCCCCACGAGCGAAAAAGATCGACGCGGCCTAGAATCGTCGGGTTGCCTCAATTGCATATTCCCCAGCGACTCCCACGAACGCGCGCTCGTCCGCTGTGCTCCAGCAATCGTCTTCTACAAACGTATCCTGTCATACTTGGTTCCATCGCAGTCAGGCCGATTGAGAGAGAAGAAGAACAACAACGAGAATGGCCTCCCCGGAGCCCTGCCTCAAGCGCAAACGCTCCGCCGCCGGCCCGCCGCTCACCCCGCCGCTGACGGCCGAGGACAGCGCGAGCGGGAGCTACAACCGCGGCACCCTCTCGCGCGCCGTCCACGTCCTCTCCACCGAGGCCGCCGCCCTCTCCCACATCACCATGCTCTACCAGACCGACCCGATCGCGCGCCGCGGCCTCGTCCGCGCCGTCGACGCCGTCGCCGCCGCCCACGAGGCCGGCGGCAAGCTGGTCGTCTGCGGCGTCGGCAAGAGCGGCCTTGTCGGCCGCAAGACGGTGGCCACGATGAAGAGCCTGGGGCTGGGCGCGAGCTTCATGCACGCGGGGGAGGCGCTGCACGGGGATCTGGGAGACGTTAGAAGGGTGAGTGCGGTTTGCCGCTGCCCTTCTTCAACATGACCAGGCTTTACTGACGAGAACGTTGTGTCTTGCGTGCCAGAACGACGCCGTCCTCCTCATCACCTTCTCAGGCAAGACGCCGGAACTGCTCGCCCTGCTCCCGCACCTGCCTGCCCACAGCCCCGTCCTCGTCCTCACCGCGCACACCGCCGAGCAAACCTGCCGCCTCTTCGATGACCGACCCGACGCCATCCTGCTGCCGGCGCCCATCCACGAGGCCGAAGAGAAAAGCTTCGGCGTCAGCGCGCCGACGACCAGCACCACGGTCGCCATCGCGCTGGGCGACATGCTCGCCATCACTGCTGCGGAGGCCGTGCACCGGTGCGAGGAGCGCGCCCGCACCGTCTTCCATCGGAATCATCCTGGCGGTGCGATTGGGGAGAAGGTCAGACGGGAGGAGAAAGAGGAGGAAGAAGGAGCCAAAGACGAGAGAGACCTGCACGGGGAAGACCGGGCGTCGGAGCTAGTGCAGGTGCGGGAGTGGGAGCGGGAGCATGAGACGCCTCGGAAGAGGGAGAAAATCGAGAGATGAGGAGTCTTTTTCTCTTTTCTCTTTCTCTTCTTGCGACTGCATTCTTACCTCCCATGGGAGGTTCTTCAAGCAAGCGACTCCCCATTCCTCCTGTCTCCGCCTGACACCGCATTCGCGCAGAATCCTTCCAGTCGGAAGGATCTCTTGACATGTTTCTTCCTCACTTCTCATCTTCAAGCCCCGTCGTTTCCGTGCCGATACCCCATGGTCGGTTAAAGAGGCGTTGTAGGTCGGGCACACTCCCGCTACCCTCCTTTCGACTTGCACGTTCCCGACGCTCTGGGTTTTATTTTATTTATTTATTTTTTTTATATTTTTTTTCCCTCCCTTTCTTTGTGTGGCTTTTTGATTTCACCATTAGCGTTTGTTCGCTTGCTTTTGTCTGGATCTTTCGTCGGTATCGAGGATGCAAGAGGAAGGGAGTGCATGCGGGCTCCGCCCCGAATTGTCGCGACGCTCGCCGTCTCCTGTGATTCTGCGAACCGACAACCCTCTCGCGCTGTTCACACTGTGGGATGATTAGATGAGGTTCAGACTGTACATATTGTTGTGCATACACGAGAAGACATGCAGCCCTTCTTTTACGGAGGGAAGGAAATGATGATGTACATAGCATACACATACATACAATCCATCGAAACGAAGATACAACCACGTCCATGGAATGGCGGCGAAACCGACACGGCTGCGTGTGTTTGCGGTGATTGAGTGAAGAAAGAAAATCGATGAAGAGGCAAGGGATGGGTATATAACGCCGGAGGTGTAGGATGCGAAAAGAAACAGAAGGAGAACGTGAAAAATGATGTGAACCAGCCGAACGATCGCTTCGCGTCCGATGATCAATCCGAATCGGAGGCGTACGCGCCCAGCAGGCCCGGGAGCGCGGTCGCTGGAGCGGCGGGGGGTGCTGGGGATGATGATGCCACGGTGACGGTGGCCACCGGTGTGGCATGCGCCGCCGGCGGTGGTGGTGCCGGCGGGGTATCTGGAGGCCTTGAAGAGGAGGACCCTTCCTCCGTCGCTTCCGCTTCCGTCTCCTCGTTTCTCTTCCGCTTGATGCCCAGGTTAAGCTTCCCACTAACGCGGCGGTCGTGATCGAGGAAGGGGTCGGTGGCCAGGCGGGTGTTGCGGGCCAGGCTCCGTCGCAGCGCCGCGAACGCCTTCTCCCGCTCGTGTTGCTTCTTCAGCTTGCCCTTCCGCCTCGTCTCGCGCTCCGTCTTTCTCTTCTCCTCATCCTTCTCCTCCACTGCCTCGTCTGCCTCGAACAGGCCCCGCCCCAGAACCCGACGCATCCCTTCCTCCTCCCCCACCACCCCAAATTCAACTCCCTTCGCCCTCACCACATCCCCCTCCACCTCATCCAGCACCTCCACGCCAAGCCCGAATCGCTCCTGGATCCCCTCCCTCTCCGCCTCCCGCTCCACCGCCTTCTTCCGCTCCACCCGTGCGCCCCGCCTCAGCTTGCGATTCAACTCATACGGATCCGCCCACTTCCGCTCGCTCTCCCGCCGCAGCAGCTCCAACCGCTCCGCCCTCTCCCCCAGCACAACCCGCTCCTCCTTCTTCCCCTCCAACGCCGCCATCGCATCGCTCCGCCTGCGCTCGCGCTCCTCCTCGCTCAGCACCGGCAACCCGCCCTCCATCTCCCGCACCTCCGGGGCACCGTAGTCGCGCGCCCGCCCGCCCGCCGCGACCACGTACCGGGTGCGCGCGGGGTCGGTCCGGATGCGGACGGTGCCGCCGCAGAAGTGCCGCACCGCGAACTCCCACACCGGCGTCGAGTGGTACGCGCCCACCCGCGTCTTCACCGCGTCGAACCGGACCCCGGCCGGGATCAGCGTCGGCGCGGCCCCGGGCCCCGCCCGCGCCGCGCACGTCTCGCACCACACCGCCATCGGCAGCGCGAACCGCACCGTCGGCTGCTTCGGGAGCGTGCGGGTCGTGTTGAAGCGGGGGGCGGCATCGTCCGAGGACGGGGGCGGGTAGTACCGCCCCATGTTGAAGCCTTGCATGGCGGCGGCGTTCTTGTTGTTGTCCTTGTATTTGTTGAGATGGTGTGGTTCTGGTGATGGTTGTAGGAGTAGGAATAGGAGCGGAGCGGTTGCGACTCGTGTTGATGGGCCGCTTTTGTGTTTCCTTCTTCCTGGTTTCTTCTTTCGTCCGATGTACTTCCTCTAGATTCTGTATTGCATGCGTGCACGCTTCATCCCAAAGGATATGGCTGATCGTCACTATTCTCTTTCCTTCTCTTTCTCCTCCTCTTCCTCGTCGTTCGTCGAGCCCTCACGAAAGGTGACGGTAGAGGTCGATGAGGCGACAGGGGTATCGGCGCCAAGAATGTACAAGCGCCTGGAAGGTGGAAGGTTGATCTTGCTTACATAAGCTCAGCGTCATCCTTTGGCTGGGCGCTCAGTGTTATAGCCTTGCAGCCTTGCGGTTTCGGCCGAACGCGAGGGAAGCCTTGAAGTCGGAACCTGCCGTCGGAACCAGGTCGCGTCCACTATCCGATCTTCTCTCCCCCACCTCGGGCAGCCCGCTCAGGGATGTGCGCGACGTTCAGATCGGTTTCCTTCAGTTTCTGCGCTTGCGTACCACTCCAGTAGCACTGCACTCCAATCAGGGAACACAACCACGTGTGCTGGGGATGAATCACGCCCGCTGCCTGCTTAGATACCTCACGCTCGTCCCGGAGCTTCCCTCAGGCACCACGCATCAAGACGGTCTCTGCTGAGCGGATGAAAGGATTCACGCATGCGCCATCTTCGGCACCACGTCAATGCCTTGTCCCCGTGAAGGAGTTATGCTCTTCCTCCTTCGCATCCTTCGGTCCAGTTGTCGTTTCAAAGCAGGCCAAGCGAGGAGCAAGAAACAAAAAACGGCCGGATCGTGTCTACAGAGAGATCTCAAGGCTACGCCGTGCTATGCCGTCAGGACGGATTGCATAGGTACTTGTCAGAAGATGGGCGCAGCGCGAAATCTCCAATAAGCTGACGCTAGATTCGGAGTTTCCTCGTCAGCCTGCTTTCTTGTGATGTTCTTCGGAGACAGGTTATTGGGCGCGGCGTGCCAGTGGGATGATATCATCATCCGCAGTCTAATCGGTTCGGTCAGAGCCTACAAAGCTTGCTCGTCGTCCGATGATTCTGCGTCTGATACTTGAATATGTTTCTTCTCTAGCGGTCTGTCTTGTGAAGGATGCCAGGACGACTCGAGTGATTGCTCCGACGGGATCTCCTCTAGCCTTATAGAGAGCGAAGGGAAGAAAGCCTCGAATCCTCCCTGCATTGCGCTTGTCCTTCGTATTCGGGATTATCAACATGGCAGGCAGGCAGGCAGGTGTGTGGGGAACTTCACGGCCGCGGAACGAATCCCTACGGACGCATCAGCTCGCGGTGGTGGCTTCGGATGATCGAGTGCCGCCCCCGCCACTGCCGTCGCTTGCCCACTTTGGCGAGATGGGCGACGGGCAGACGGCCTGGCGCGTTACCGAAATCGGTGGGATTCCAGGTCGTGCAACCGCCTCAGCAAGCACGCAGGTCGCGCAACCGCTCAGGCACAAATCCCCACGTCGTGTGCCCTGCTGGCTTCAGACGGTCGTCCGACCATCGATATCGATGCGGTGTGACGGACGCTATAAATATCAAGCAGAGCCTCATCCTTCAGGCTCCTTTAAAGATCCGTCAGCACCGCGGTAGGTACATCTTGGAGTAGGAGGGCATGTAGTAGTTGAGAGGGCGAGCTGAGATCTTCCCCAGGGTCTCGTCGGCGGTAGGGCCGAGAGGAGGTCAACGTCATTCCTCTGAGCTGAAGAGGTCGGAAAGGGAGGGCAAGGGCGGGTGCTGAGTGGACGCAACGTGGGGCCTGGGAGGCATGGCGCAGCCCGGCCGGCGGTATCATCCATTTCCACTGCCTCCCATGCCGGACAGCGCGGCTTGGCTGGGGCCCGGGGTTTTATTAGGACCGCCGCTCCGTCACCGGTCGTAGGTAGGCGTAGGTAACTCGGTCAGCTAACGTCCGGTCAGGTAGTGGGTTGCTCTTATAACAGGTTGATGTCCGACATCCTTGGAGTATCTCTACCACCTGGAACCCTTTCACCTTGTCACTCCGCTGCCTGAGCCGTCCACGATGAAGGTTTCTGCACTGTTGACGACAGGCTTGCTCGTCGTAGGAAGCACCGGTACGCCTCGCTCTCGCCCCGACGCATTTGCAACGACCGTTCCTGGCCTTCAGCAGGACAACTGACCGTTTCCGCCAGCTTCCGTGATCCAGCAGGCTGCCCATCATGCTGTCGCCGACGCGATCAGACGAGGCTACCTGGAGCAGCGCGCTAGCCCAGAGGCCCCGGATGGGTACGCCCCCGCGAAAGTGTCCTGCCCCAGCACTCGCCCGACCATCCGGAATGCGACCGCCCTGTCGAGTGAGGAGACGACATGGCTGGAGAAGCGCAGGAACAACACCGTCACCCCGCTGAAGGAGCTCCTGACCCGTCTGAACATCACCGACTTTGACGCCGAGACGTACATCACCAACAACCAGAACAATGCCTCCGCTTTACCCAACATCGGTATTGCCTTCTCCGGCGGCGGCTATCGAGCTCTCATGAACGGCGCCGGTGCGCTGGCGGCCTTTGACTCGCGCACGCCCAACTCCACCAACTCCGGCCATATCGGCGGCTTGCTGCAGAGCGCCACCTACATTGCCGGATTATCGGGTGGGAGCTGGTTGGTGGGCAGTATCTATGTGAACAACTTTACCAGCGTCCAGGCGATCATGGATACCAAATCGAGCGAATCCTCCCTCTGGCAATTCGCGAACAGCATCTTGGAGGGCCCTGACACTGGTGGAATCCAGATTCTCTCCACCGCAGAGTATTGGAAAAACTTGTACTCGACCGTTGATGCGAAGGTCAACGCTGGTTTTGATACTTCCTTGACGGACTACTGGTCGCGTGCTTTGTCTTTCCAGCTGGTGAATGCAACCGATGGCGGTCCAAGTAAGCTATAAATACCTCATCCTCTCGAAACATTGCTGATCATGACAAGGCTACACCTGGTCGTCCATCGCCGATGACACTGATTTCTCGAACGCTACCGCTCCCATGCCCATCATTGTCGCTGATGGCCGTGCTCCTGGAGAGACTATCATTTCCATCAACACCACGAACTTCGAGATCAACCCCTGGGAGTTTGGCAGCTTCGATTTGAGCGTTCATGCCTTCGCGCCTCTGAAGTATGTCGGCTCCACATTCAGCGAAGGCAAGATTTTCAGCAACGAGAGCTGCTACCGTGGATTCGACAACGCTGCTTTTGTTATGGGCACTTCCAGTACGCTGTTCAACCAGTTCCTGTTGAACCTCAACTCCACCGATGTTCCCTCCGTCTTGAAGACCGCCATCCAGGACATCCTTGAGGATCTCAGCGAGAGCGACAATGATATCTCTTCCTGGACACCAAACCCATTTTATTACTTCAACAATGCCACCGACCCCGGCGCTCACAGCAGGAGTCTGACGCTCGTCGACGGTGGCGAGGATCTCCAGAACATTCCTTTGCACCCCCTGCTCGAGGCCCGCCGCGCCGTCGATGTCGTTTTCGCCGTCGACTCTTCCGCGGACACGGTCATCACCGAAGCCGCCAACTGGCCCAACGGCACCGCCCTCGTCGCCACCTACGAGCGCGCCGTCTCGAGCAACCTCGACAACGCCAACACCACCTTCCCCGCCGTCCCAGACCAAAACACCTTCGTCAACCTCGGCCTCAACAGCCGGCCCACCTTCTTCGGCTGCAACGCCTCCAACACCTCCAGCGTGACCCCGCTGATCGTCTACATCCCCAACTCCCCCTACGTCTACTACTCCAACGTCTCCACCTACACGCTCTCCTACACCAACAGCGAGCGCAACGCCATCATCGAGAACGGCTACGACGTGGCGACGATGGGCAACGGCACCGTCGACGCCAACTGGCCCGCCTGCGTGGGCTGCGCCATCATGAGCCGCGCCTGGGATCGCGCGGGTGCCACCGTCCCCTCCGTCTGCCAGACCTGCTTCGACACGTACTGCTGGAATGGCACGGTGAATTCGACCACGCCGGATCCGCCGTACGTGCCGACGACCATCCTGGGCGAGCTGAATAGCACCAGCGCGGGTGTGCTGACGGCGCCGACGAATCCGTTTGCGCTGGGTGTGGCGGCGGTTGTGGGTGCGATGTTGATGATTTAAGCGCTGGGCATTTCCTTTACGTCTTTTGGTTGTCTTTCCTCGCACTTGGGCGAATCTTCATGACATCTTCTTTTCTCTGTTTGGGAATGATGACACTGTTTCTTTTCATGCGCTGCAGCATCTTGCTTCTTCCTCCTCTTCTCTCCTCGCATTTTCTGTTTAACTACCTCCTCTCTTGGGATATCCCGTTTGATTTTGCTCTTCATGCTGGGATTTGGCCAGGGATGATGATTGATACATGTACCTACATACATACATACTGCATGGGTGTCACCCATTCATGAACATGTACAAAAAGACATATAATGGGCTCATGTTGAAACACACTTCGCGCCGATTTTTTCTTTTACACGCAGGTGATGGTGCGAATATTTTGATCATCAGCCTTGCCAGGCAGAAACGGGGGGAGAAAGAGGCCTTGGCAGCCCGCCCAACCCGAGAAAAAATGCCTGCCCGGCGCCCATCCTCTCGGCCCAGGCCGCGAAGACCCCTCGGGCTCCCCTCAATTGACCGCACGCTGATTCGACCACTCTCCGCCGCCGCCGCCGCCGCCAACCGCCGACCACGAGAAAAAAAGGCACCCCTGGCCCTCCACCAGGACGGCTGATATCTCCCACAATCATTCACTCTCCTCCTCTCTGCCGTATCCCCTACATACTTACAGACATATTCGACATATCACTGATCTATCAAACGAGCGAACGAGATCCTGCGCCCGCCTTACCTTCGCGCACGCCCGAAATTTCTCTGCGCTTCACTTCGCACGGCTACCTCCATCTTCAACGTTGGATATACCCACCAGCGCCTACTACCTACCTTACCTACCGCTCTCGAAGTATCACATCTACCGACCGCGCGCACATCCTTCCCTTCCATTCTCTCCTCCACGTAGCTGTCGCGCTCGCAGCAGCACTTCGGACGAACGGACGAACGAACCGAAACGAAACGGATCGGATCACAAGCCGCATAGCGAAAGGAAAAACACACACACACACACATAACATACACATAAACCCCAGAGTCATGCCATCCCAAGACCCACCACCAGCCCAAGCCCCCGTGCTCTCCACGCCAGAAACCCACATCTTCGAGGACCCCACAGAACCGGTGGAGAGCGGCGGACAGGGGGCGTTCGGGACGCAGCTATCGGACGCGCAGCTGGCGGAGGTATACGAGGTCGAGCGGACGGCGGAGGAGATACGGACAGCGGGTTGGCGACGGGTGGCGCTGCAGTTCCCTGACCAGCTGCTGGGGGACGCGGGGCGGGTGTATGGGCTGTTGGCGCGGGCGGTGCGGGAGGGGGAGGTGGTGGAGGGGGTGGAAAGATTAGGGTTGGAAGAGGGGCGAGAGAAGGAGAAGAAAGAGGAGGAGGAGGTGCAACTGTTTATACTGGGGGATACGTCGTATGGGGCGTGCTGTGTGGATGAGGTGGCGGCGGAGCATGTGGATGCGGAGGTGGTGGTGCATTACGGGCGGGCGTGCTTGAGCCCGACGGCGCGGCTGCCGGTGGTGTACGTCTTCACGCGACGACCGCTGGATGTGGAGAGGGTGGTGGCGGTGTTCAGGGGCACGTACGAGAAGGGGGAGAAGGTGGTGGTCATGGCGGACGTGCCGTATGCGCACTGGGTGGGGGAGGTGGTGGGGAGGTTGCGGGAGGAGGGGTACGCGGAGTGCTGGGCGACGGAGGTGGTGCGGGATTCGAGCAGTTTGCTGCCGAACCGGACGGTGCCGGTCACGGATCCGGACGGCTTGCGGGAGTGGCGGCTGTTCCATGTGGCGGACCCGCCGACGAGCCTGCTGCTGACGCTGTCGTCGCGGGTGAAGGACGTGCGGATTTACCCGGTGGTGCACGAGGACGGCGGGGAGGCCCCGCGCGAGGCCTTGAGCATCAGCTCGGCGATGACGCTGCGGCGACGGTACGCCCTGCTCACGAAGCTGGCGGCCGTGGACGTGTTCGGCATCCTGATCAACACGCTGAGCGTCAAGAACTACATGGACGTGCTGGCGCACGTGCAGAGGCAGATCGCGAAGGCCGGGAAGAAGGCGTACACGTTCGTCGTGGGCAAGGTGAACGCGGCCAAGGTCGCGAACTTCTCCGAGGTGGGCGGCTGGGTGGTGATCGGGTGCTGGGAGAGCAGTCTGATCGAGAGCAAGGACTTCTGGAGGCCGATCATCACGCCGTTCGAGCTGTCGCTGGCGTTGCAGGGCGATGAGGAGAGGGTGTGGACGGGTGAATGGAGAGGGGATTTCGAGAGCGTGTTGAAGGAAGGGGAGAAGGCTGAGAGGGCGGAAGAGGAAAGGCTCCGGGCGACGGATGGAGATGTGAACGGAAGCGGAGAGCACGCAGATGCAGAGGAGGATGATTCTGAAGAGGAGTCGGCACCGCCCGAGTTCGACTTGAGGACCGGTCGCTACGTCTCCCATTCACGGCCGATGCGAACGTCGGCGCGGAGCGGCACCGCACAGGGCAACGGGATCTCACGCACAAGCAAGCAATCGCTGGTGAAGCGGGTGAATGGCGACGTCGCCGCGATCGGCGGCGTGGTGTCGCCCGGCGCAGAGTATCTCCGGACGCAGCGCACCTGGCAGGGCCTGGGCAGCGACTTCGAGATCAGCTACGAGGAGCAGCGCGAGGGTGCGGTGATGGAGGAAGGGCGGAGCGGCCTGGCAAGGGGTTATGTGGTTGGTGATGATAGGTCTGCTCACTAGCACACCTGTCGCGTGCTGTCAACCGCCCCTCCCCTCCCCCCCATCATGAACCTCAGAACCGGAAACGCGACGTTGACGAGAGAGATACCACGATGTCGGGAAAACGAATGGCATGAATAACGTAGCAGACAGTAGTAGTTAGTGATTTATTAGTCCCGTTGAGGCTTCACGCCCGATCATTGAACACGTAACTACGAATCATGCTGAACATCTCGATTGCACTGTAGCGTGAAGAGATTGTCTTCGCTGCCCGACTTCCCTTCCCCCCTCTTTCTACCTCTTCCCTCTCTCTACAATATCTCTTTTCCTCACTTTGAAACAGCCTATTGTTGTTGTTGTTATTGTGTTGTTTATAGTCGTTGGCGATTTCCTGTACCCGTTCGCTGTTTGCTTTCCCGCCCTTTCTGCCCGTCTCCTCCCTCCTCCTCCAGCCCACCTCACACCGACTCACGACTCACGACTCACGACTCACCGACGGTTGCGTTGCTCCTCTTTGATCCGTTGGCGGAACGCTGGAGCAAACCGCACAGTCGACATATCCCCAACCTCCATCGTCTCACTCACAACTTGGTTGCCAGCGCCAAGAGGTCGTCGTGTGTGTCAATAAGGCGAACAGGACGCGGTCTCGCCTTCCCTGCCTGCCCGAGGCATCCACCGTTAGGCTCGGCTGCCAATCGCGCTGGCCGGCGGACCAAGTCCCGGTCGCTGCTAAAGGTGCCGATCAGAGGCGCCCTGGGAGTCCCCGAGTCCACCTCCGGCTTCAAGTTTCTCATTCTCCGTTGCACTTGTCTCTAGGCAGCCCATCCCGTTCCTCGACGACGTTAGGCTGCTGCCTCGCCCGATTCAATTCGCCTCCGAATAACGCTCGCTACCACGGCCTCGCCCCGAGACGCAAGTCAAGTCCCGGTCCTCTCCCCTTCTCACCGGCTGTCAGCCGTGCCCTGACATCTGCATGACAAGCTCGTACGTGGTGAATGTTGTTTCCTTGCACTCTACGACGCGAGGACGCCCTCACAGGCCCAGACTTTGCTAAAGCAATCGGCATGCAGCCCGAGCCGCCCAGCATGAGCTCCGACGCGGCAGCTCTCGAAGTACTGCCTCTCTTCGCTCCCTCGTCCTCGACTGCGTCGACGACGCAGTCGACCGCCTCGGTCGCTTCGCAGGAGGAGCAGAATGTCGGGTACTACGAGCTCAGTCGCTTCGAGAAAATCATCACCACCTACCCTCCCATCCTCGAATCCCTCCTCGCTCAGCTCCCGACGCAGTCCATCTTCGACCTCTACCACACCTCCGCATATTTGCGCACATTCTTCGCGTCCTACCCGTTAGCCTGGAAAACCCTCTCGTTCCGCCTACCGCAACCCGCCCTTCTGCTTGCTTCACCGGGAAATGAGACTGTCGAAGGGTCGCAACGGCCCTCGAAGCCGTATGCGTTGGACGCTCTGCTCAGACAGGTCGTGTTGCCCTTCGGGACCCGTCTGACCAGTTTGGACCTGTGCAATACGGCGGTGGGCGGCATTGCGCTTATCTCGGGCATATTACAGCCTCGCATGGATACCATCCAACACCTTTCCGTCCGAGGATGCAAGAACGTTTCGATCAAATACCATCTCGTCCCGTTCCTGGAGCCATACACCAAAGGCATCCTTTCGCGCAAAGAACTGGCTCTCAAAAGCCTCTACGCATACCGATGTCGCCACCACCGACGAAGACCGTACTTGCCGCAGTCACTCGTACGACGTGATTCTGACTCAGAGCCAACGCATCAATTGATCGAAATCTGCCATGCCTTAGGCATCTGGACAGACACCGCCTGGTGTCCGACTCCTGGCGGACGGTGTTCAAGACGTAGGGACTACCATACGGGACGTGCGCCTGGGACGCCGGAGGTTTGGGTGCCGTTTGATAGGTTGTGGCGGTCAGGCAATCGAATCGGGCCCACCGGGAACGGCAGACCACATTCCCACCGTGATGGTCGGCTATGGGAGACCACAGAGGAGGGCCATGACGGAGAGCCATTGGGAACTGACGGCGATGGCAAGGATGTTCCGGCACATCTGAGAAAGAGCCACCGCATCTTCGTGGAGAACATCAAGTGCCATGACTGCGGAGATGAAATCCTGGAGAGGTGCGAGAACTGCAGCGTGCGCATGCACTGCATGGGTTGCAGGAAAACCCTCTGTGCCAGCTGTGCTTTCAACCGGCCCTTGCCCAAGAAACGCGCGAGGACACGACAAGATGCCACTTCGGTATACGGAAATATGCATCCCTTGCTTATGACCAGTATACTTACTAGCTCACTGTCCCAGGCGTCTGCATCGTCATCGTCATCGTCTAGCCGCGAGTCGAGTGCGTCTGCAAAGAACCGGTTCTGGTGGGCACCCGGGGCTACGCGGTCGCCTAACATGATGGCAGAACCCCCGAGCGATGGAGAAGAGTCGGATTTCGAGGACAATCCAAACGTGCCGGTCATGCCGAACATGACCAACCTGAAGCTCAACATGCACTGGTGTTGTCTGGAGCCCGTCTTCTCCGGCGGTGGAGGCATCGCATTCGTGGGTGCTGGTACTGCCGGCCACGGAGCCGATCTGATACGGGCGGCGCCTCTCCCTAAGAAGAAGGAATATGAGGACCCGGACTTCAGTTCCACAATAGCGTATCCGGAAGTTCACAAGAACCTCAAGAATTCGGCGCTGTATGACCAGATACTCGGGCAGGCCGTTGATATCCTTCCGTATCTGAAGCAAGATAGCGTGGAGATGCAGGAGCAGACATGCCCGCGAAGTCTCTGCCAGGACTGTTATCGAACTTTCCGGTGGAAAGTCTCTTGCCGGGGCTGCAAGAAGCCAATCTGCAAGGAACATGATTTCAGGGCTCTCAAAGTGCGCCGGTGTGGATTCAGAGAGATGGCCTTCGAGCGTGACTATGTCCTGAACCACGTCGAACCGGAGCAGTTCGCCATTCCGGCCTTCAAATCCCCCCAGGGTGGCCAGCCCGCCGAATCTAGTGTCGGTCAGGCGCCGAATCCCAATCTCGCTGCAATCTCCGCGTTCCGCTCCTCGTCCAACAACACGCCTGTTTCGGGTTCCGGATCTTCCAACTTCGCCTTGCAGAACGGCCATCAGACGGCGGTTTTCGACCGATGTAGCAACCATCTCCACAATGGCCGCCCCGCACGCCCACGTTCATTAAGCTCTTCCAGTGTCCCGGCCCGTCGCTTCACGTCTTGGCAAGATTCACAAAGCTACCAGTCCAGGGCAATACTACCGCTGCCTACCTACCCCAATCATCCGGTGCAGTGGGAAGGCTGTGGCGCATACTTCTGCCCACAAGTTAGGCCAGTTGGGGATACTCGACTTCGCTGCACAGCTGTTCTCCGGGAATGCAAGGAGTGCAGGGTGCTCGTTTGTCAGGTAATTTCGCACAGCGTCGTGATCAAAGGAATAGATTCGCTAACGACCAGCTTAGGATTGTCACACCAATAACCCCCGTTGCAATTGCAGCTTCTGCCGCGCTTACTTCCACTGCCCATACTGCTCCCGCAAACCGCATGTCCTTGCCCAGTGCGTCAAAGAGGAGGAGCTGAAAGCCGAGCTTCATCGTTTGCATCAGAAAAGGATGGAGGAACAGAAGCTTGCCCTCGAGAAGCTTGACGTGAGTCTGGATGGATTGGGTGACTTCTTAGACGGCAATTTCCACGATTCGACCACCTCCGGAAGCGGAAGCGGAATCGAGGATAGCACCGAAAACCTTGGGGCGGATGCGGTCGTCGCCATTGAAGATGTCGCACTGTTGAATCAGCTGCCGCATGTCGATGGCGCCGCTCCTCCAGCCGTTTCCATGTCGGAGCTTGCTGCACCAGTGACGCCTACGCTGCCGACGACGCTTCTTTCGGACCTCATGACGCCTCCTGCGGTCCATCTTGAGGTCTCACCATCTGGGTCCGCTGCTTAAGGGCCTCCAGACTTCTTAGACCGTACAGTCTACTTCTCGCCTTCATTGCTCTATTGGGAACCGGAAAAGCGTTCTCACGGCATCTATACTATCTAGCAGCACATCTATAAGCATCGAACGTTACCTGACGGGTTATCTCGATCCCGTCGAAAGGGGATCGTTCTAGAGGCGGTCGAAGTGGGTCGGGCGGACGATAGAGGAGGGGAAAGGGCTATACAACGGACATATATTTACTTGCCTCCCCAGCCGTTCCGGTCCCTTTTGCTTTTAATTCCCTTCAATTTGCTCACACGCTTTTTCTTTTTTCTAAACTCAATCCGATTCCCCCCCTTCTTTGCTCGCTGCCGATTCCTCTTCGGAATCCTCATCGGCTTATGCGTCCTGAGGGGTTTTTCTTTTTTTCTTTCTTTTTCATCTACTATTCGAAAGGCCGAACAAGGCATCCATTTGCATCGTGCGTTTGAGGCATAGCTAGGGCGTTTTTCGTGCTCGAATTTTAATCCGTTCGCTGGTTCTTTCTTTTCCTTCAATCTGAAATTGAATGGCGTGAGTGCTTCTTCTTCCCCCGTCTTTTCGATTCCCTCGCTCCGGATCACTATCCAGGAGCGTGGCGTGCGCTCTCTCCTGCCTTTTAGGCATGCTTCTTCTGCGACAACGTGGAACGCTGGTCCCGCGCGGGTGTGGAGAGGGGACTATCTACTAGGTACAGGCTGCTAAAAAAAAGGGGGGTGGAATTTACGCTTAAGGATGTAGGCTTGATGAGACTGGTGATAAGTATACTTCTTTTCTAATTTGATCCGTACGAAATATGAACATCAGAGGGATTCTACTCGTATCTACAGGCGTGGGATAAACGATTCTGTGAGGAGCTCGTATGCTGCTGGTCGTCGTATAAGATAGTATTACGATTGTATATTGGCTCATGACATTTTTCTCTACCACTCGACATGATCAGACGGCTGTTCATGCAGAGTCATCAAAATCGTCCCCGTTGGAGGGAAGTCCGCAAGGCTGCGGCGGGGCAAATCGTCGACGGGGCTTGGCGAGGGCCTTTCCACAGATTGATGACGTGCAAACACCTGCCTAACCGCCCCACCATATTCATCAGACTGCGACCACTTTGCTTGTGTGCCCGGGAGTATTGAGTGCTTCACCATTTTTCCTCATCCTATCCCACGCTACCTACCATTCCTGAGGGCTCGGCGCACTTCTGTCTTCGTATTTGACCTTCGATCCTCTACGAGATCTACCCTTCCCGGGACGCGCGACTCCGCCTGAAGCCGACGAAACCAGCCAGCCATGTCGAACCGCCGGGTGAAAGACATCGCGTACGACGAGGACGACCTGGACGACGACTACTACAGTGATGGGTACGAGGAAGGGGGCGACGGTAAGGAAACACAGCTCCAGCGCTCCCCCGATCGATCCCAAGCCGGTGCTAACGGTGCATGTCTTAGAGCTCAGCGCCGAGGACAAAGGTACCCGCCTCATTGCGGTTTCCCCATGCTGAAGGAAGGAAAAACGAGCCCGCGATCGCTAACTGCACTGCTCCGGCGGGTTCCCCTTTGGGATGTGCAGCGCAAATGGCACAGTGCACCCCGCTCGTCCGCGCGCAGCTCGGCGACATCCAGGTGACCGACGGCGAGATACAGGAGGCGTTGTGGAACTACTACTACGACGTGGGCAAGTCGGCGACCTACCTGAAGAGTACGTTGTCCTTTCCTCTCGACTCACTCGCATGTATGCACATCCGCTGACCGGCCGCCGCCCCACGCTTTTTTTCTTTTCGCCAGACAAACACGCGCCGAAATCGCCGAAGCCGCAGGCCTCGCAGAAGAAGACGAAGCCGGTGTCGCGGTTCGATCAAGCTGCCGCCGCTTCGGCGGCGACTGCCCAGCCCACAAAGGCGTCGGGTAAGTCCACTTTTTCCGATTCGAATCACATGTATCCTATGGCTGTGTACCGTCCTGCCTCGGCCGGCTCGGGGATCGGTGCGGACCCAAATGGTGTGTACACCTCTCCTAGGGCTTCACTTTTTGCGATTATGATTGAGGAAGCACACGCTAATTCGGTACAGATCCTGTCCCTGCTGTCACATTCCCTCTCCTAATTCCTTCCTGCGAAACGCCGCTTTCTGCCGCGGACTTCTTCGCCGATACGCCATGGCTCCGCGTCCCGATCCATCGACAAGGGCACATAACCTGCGAACCACTATATCCTCCAGGCCGTCTCCTCGGTGGATCTGCCAAGCCCTCGAAGCTCGCCGCCCTTGCGGCCGCGCGAAGGAAGAAGCAGGAAGAAAGCAAATCTGCGGAAGCTGGAAGCCCTGCCACGGCCAACCCGGGGTCGAAGGAGCCGGATAGGACAATATCTTTACTTGACCGCCTGTCGGTGCAAGAAAAGAAGGAGAATGCGCCACCAAATCGCACTCAGCCCGTAAAGTCATCTTTGGCGAGCCTTTCTAGAAGCGCTCAGCTGCCACGAAGTTATCCTGCCCGGCCAAAGCAAAGCAGTCCACCGCCAGTGGAAGAGAAGAAAGAACCACCTCCGCAGCGGGAGCCGGAGAAGCCCAAACCCGAGGTTATACGAGTACAGCAAGATCTCCGGGCACCTCCATCGGCGTTTGGGACCACCATATTCGGTCACCGACTCACTCGCGAAAAGTCCGCGCCGAGGCAACAGGATCACAGCCTTTTCCCAGTACCATATGCCACCGAACCTGACTTTGCTAAGCATAACCCTTTTGCAGGCCCCAGCCCGGACGACGTCGTCCTGAACGCCCAAGCAAAAGGTTCGCTTCGTCATTAGGACTGGGAGAAGGGACTTCCAGCGACTGACCGTGTCATTAGGCAACTTGGGGAAGAAGGCGCCCGCGGGGACCAAACAGGCGCCAAAGTCGACCAATGGGGTCACTGCCGGAATCTCGGAACTGACGGTTGAAGAGTCGCCCCGGGTCAAGTGCAAAAACCTGGATGTGGCGAAGGAGTTTGAGAAAGCGAATAGGAAAAAGGCAGCGAATTTCGTGGTTGTCGGTATGCATCATCAGTGCCTGTGCTTCCTGTCCCAGCGCTAATGGAAGTAGGTCATGTTGATCATGGCAAGAGTACGCTTATGGGGCGTTTACTGTATGATCTGAAGGTCGTTGATCAAAGGTCCTTGGACCGATTAAGAAAAGAGGCGGAGACCATTGGAAAGTCGTCATTTGCGCTGGCCTGGGTGATGGACCAGACCTCTGACGAGAGAGAACGAGGTGTTACTGTGGACATTGCGACGAATAATTTTGAGACGGAGAAGACGCGGTTCACGATCCTGGACGCTCCGGGGCACAAGGACTTCGTGCCGAATATGATTGCGGGAGCCAGCCAAGCCGATTTTGCGGTGCTGGTCATCGATTCGAGCCCTAACAGCTTCGAGGCGGGCCTGCGCGGTCAGACGAAAGAGCATGCGTTGCTCGTGCGGAGCATGGGTGTCGCTCGACTCATCGTCGTAATCAACAAGATGGACATGGCGAACTGGTCCGAAGAGCGGTTCAAGGAAATCAGCCAGCAGATGGGTGCGTTCCTCACCACCGCTGGCTTCCAGGAGAAGAACCTCGCGTTCGTGCCATGCTCCGGTTTGACGGGTGAGAACATCGTCAAGCCTGTATCCAAAGAGAAGGCACCATGGTACCAAGGCCGGACCCTGGTCGAGGAGCTGGACGCTTCGGAGCCCGCCACCCGCGCCGTCACCCAACCCTTACGGCTCACCATCTCCGACATCTTCCGCGGCAGCCTCACCAACCCGCTCTCCATCTCCGGCCGCATCGAAGCTGGCAACGTACAGGTGGGCGAAGAGCTCCTCGCCATGCCCAGCGGCGAGAAGGCCTTCGTCAAGGGCATCGAAGCCGACAACGAACCCGTCGACTGGGCCGTCGCGGGCCAGATCGTCACCCTCCACCTCACCGACATCGACCCCGTCCACCTCCGCGTCGGCGACATCGTCTGCGCGCCCAGCAACCCCATCCGCAATATTAAGCGATTCACCGCCAAGATTCTCGCCTTCGACCACGTCATGCCCATGTACGTCGACGTCTTCCGCGGCCGCCTGCACGGCCCCGCCAAGATCACCCGGTTGCTCGCCACCCTTGACAAGACGACCGGGGAGCCGGGGAGGAAGAAGCCCAAGATCGTCCAGCCGGGCACCGTCGCCCGGATCGAGGTCGAGATGGAGAAGGAGATCCCCTTGGAGCCGCCGTCGCGGGTGGTCTTGCGGGCCGGCGGCGCGACGCTGGCGGCCGGCTTGCTGGAGGAAGCTTCGTGAGTGGGTGAGTGTGTGGTAATTTATTGTTTTCATAGCGAGGGATTGAGAGTAAGAGTAGATACCAGGATGATTTCTAAAAAGAAGTGAGACCCGTATGATATACATATATACTTAAAATAACCTAAAATCGTGAACGACATCGTGCCATCGCATCATCTCATCTTCGTAAGGAAGGGAAAGGAAAACCACCAACTAAACTAGAAAGCAGAAAACAGAAGATTCCTATATGGCCGAGGGTATAATACAAACCGAAGAAGCGGACAGGAAACAAGCCAATAACGTATGAAAGATAAATATATATCCCGATACGTATCCCGTTTTCCCCTGAAAGAGAAAACTAAAAGAGTAGAAAAGAATGACAGAGAGAAAGAGAGGAAGAGCGTAAAGAAGGGTTACATGACAACGCACTTCTCCCTCTCCTCACCATAGTAGCCTCCAGGCCCAACGACTGGCGTAGACGCCGATCCGCCGGCGCCACCCGCCGCCGGGCCCGCGTACCCGCTCGTCCGCCTCCCGCCGCGCCCGGCACCGCCGTTCGCCCCAACCACCCCGGCGTTGTTCGCGGGGATCTGATCGATCAAGGTGGTCGGTCGGGACGACGTGCGACGCCGGTTGCGGCCGGGATTCGGCGACGGGCTGGTGCCGTACATGCGGTTGGCCGCGGCGGTTTGAGCGTAGGCGCTGCCGCTGGCACCGGCGGCATTACCCCCGCGGCCCGCGCCGGGGGTGCCCCATGCGGCGCCGTTGGCCGGTGCGAGCGGACTTGCCGGGTGGCCGGGCGGCGGCACGTACGGAGTGCCGGAAGCGGCTTGCTCGTAGGTCGGCGGCGGCGCGTCTTCGTCTTCGGTCGTGGTGATGCGGGGAGGGGGCAGGTTGCTGCGGCGCGGGGGAATGGCGGGGGGAGTTTGGCCGCTGCTGCGCCGGTTGTTATTCCGTCCAGCGGGACGATCATGAGAGATGTACTGCTCGGAGAGCTCGTCTTCTCGTTGGCGGCGGGCGGCCAGCTCGCGGCGATGGCGCTCCTCCTCCTCTTCTTGGAGTTGCAGGGCCAGGGCCAGGTCGGCATCTTCTTGTTCAGTACTAGCGGGCGGTGGAGAAGTTGCTTGTACTGCGGGAGAACCTGCAGCAGGCTGGGTGATACTAGTGTTATTTGTGTTGTTGCTATTCATGGAACGGTGCTGAGGCTGTGAGCGGCGATTGTTGCGATTACCGACCGTGGTCCATCCCTCATCGTTACCAACATCGAGGAGGCTGCGGACCGGCTGTGGCTGTGCTGACTGGGTGAGATGACCAGGACCAGAGGCGTTGCCGACGGACCTGAAGTCCCCTGAGTAGAGCTCGCTCCCTTGTCCGCTGACATCAACAAGAGTTTCCCATACAATCTCTTCGTGACTGGCGTAACCAGCATCTGTAACAAGCGTGAGGAGTTGCCCGGACCGTGGTTCTTTGTAAAGCGTGGAGAAGTGATCGTTGCGGAAGAGAATGGCAATCTCTCCAGGCTTTAAAACGCTCATGATCATGCCTAACCCGTAATCGGTCAACTGGGTGGGCCACTGGCGGAAATAGTCCTTGATGCAAAGCAAGTCCTCAAAAAGTCTTTGCTCTTCCGAGTCCAGACCCTGTGAGCTCAGCTTGGCTTCGAGTTCCTCTTCGTGAAACTGGATGTTCTGAGCATCCTCATATGTCTTGGCGGAATTTTCGAACGCCGCATATTCACGCGAGTTCGCGGGCGGTATCCACCCGTGGATCAAAGGGATATTGAACGTGCTATACAGACGCATCTCCTTGGTGTCCTCGAAACCGCCAAGCCCATGATCCCCGGCTTTGTCTGATTTGGTGAAGCGAGGGTTTACATTCATGCCGGTATGCAGGGTGATGAGGAAAGAGTAGAGCTCAGTCACGTCCGGCAGTTCCTGGGCAGCTTCCCCGCGACGGCCCGACATCAACTCATCAAATACAGCATCCAACAGTAATCCGAGCGTCACCTGCTCTCTCGTTCGAAGGGTCTCCACCAGAGCGGTCTCCAATCCAGCAGGCGTTGACAGCACAAGCGCATTGACCAGAGCGAGCAATGGACAGGGTCCGTTCGCGTTCTGGATGAGTATGGGCGAAGATCGTATGCCGGGTACCTTCTCGTCGTACCACCGGATGTGCTTGATTTGGTAGTGCTCTTTCCGCTGCCTTTGAAGCTTCGTCCCAGGCGTCTCCACATCGCGCGTCGGGGAGGCATTGGAGGCCTTGCCAACATCTATTTGCGGCCTTGGTGGCTTTGGCGGAGCCTGTTCCTGCTCTGTAGACCTCCTCGGTGGCAACTCAGGTGGATCGAGATCGATCAACGGTGGCGGCGGTTGGCTTTCGGCGGAATTCGCGGAGGCCTCACCCTTATACCACTCTTCCTCCGCTTTGCGCTCTTGCTCGGCTTTCATAGCTGCCTCATTCGCTGCTGCGGCCTCCCTCTCCCTCCTCAGCCTCTCCTCCTGCTCCCAAGCTTGCTGCTCTTGCCACGAACGTTGCTCCGCTTTACCCTGCTCATAGATATTGTCCTGGGGAAGACCGTGATTCCTAGAACTGAAGGCATCCAGCGAAGAGACATCCATACCAGGATCCCATGCACTTGATGCATTGGAGTCGTGCCTGGGAGGCGGCGACGTTGGTTCGACTGGTGTAGCAGGTTCGGGTGCTGCGGTTGGTGGTGGAGGCGGTGGCGGAGGCGGCTGTTGTGGCATGGCCGGTTGCTCCTTTGGAGACTTGTCGTTGAGGGATAACTGAGCAAACGCATCTACAGGACTCGGTACTGGCAATTCCACAGGATCCTGTCCGGGTGGTGAATACGGTTGGTTGACAGGTGTTGCGGTACTTTGCCAGGGATTGGGCCCGCTTGCAACCGCGTAAGGATTCTGTTCTGAGAGCTTCATCCGGCGATAAGGGTTGTGCGACTGTAGGGCCACCGGTGGAGGGGACGCCGACCCGTCGACGCCTTGTGCTTGACTCTCTCCCGACCTCACGCTCTCTTGCGACTTTCTGGGTACGCCGTCCGGAGGACCAACGCGAAGGGAAGAAGGAAGCACATCCGGTTTAGGGTTCAGCTTCCCACCGCCGACCTTCAAGGGCGCGGGTAGGTCGTCCGGAGTCGGCTTCTTCTCGTCCTCGTCGTCGGAGTCGTCCCACTCATTCTCCGAAGAGTCCGAGTCGTCCTCAGTCTTTGTTGGGCCGACACCTTCGAACGTCTTTACGTCGTGGGCTGATGAGGGATTCAGCTGCTGCGAATATGTCCGATTGCCATAGTCAACGGCTGGGGGCACCTCAGAGGTAGGGGTAATCGGGTAAGGCGGGTTGTGGACGGCTTGCTGCAGCGGTCTGGGGATCAGATCCGGCTGGCCTGGTTTTCGTACCATGGCTGAATGAAACAGTGGTCTGGTTAGGAGATATGTAGCATAGACTTTTGTGATGTTATCAATGTATGGTGTAGGATTGTGCTGCTTGAAGTATAGCGAGTTCCGGAGCTGATTAGCTGTGCCGGACTAGGAGTACGGCTGAACACGGCGTTGTGCCTGATGACCACAGCGGGAGACGAGCTTCCTGTCGAGCAAGACAGCAGGCAAAGATAGAGGGAGATTCGGAGTGTGTGAATGGAATCAGCGGTGGTTTGGCAGCAGCAAAAGAAGATTACGGTGTGAAAAGTGGCAGTGGAAGGCTTGCGCGGCACCGAGAGGGCTCGGGAAGTGGTACAAGTACGAAAGGGCACGAGAGGGCGAAGGAAGAGTGGGCGCTTTCGTCACCGCACCAGCCACACCTGCATCTGCCCCGGCCCTTGCACCGCCCCGCCCGCGGCAAAATCTGGAGTCAAATCGCGACAAGACAGATTTGGCAGAAAAATTCACGACGGCCATTTCCACCCTCACCACCATCCGCCGCTCTTCTCTCCTCTCCCCCTCTCCGTAAGAGGTGCCGATTTCCTCTCCTTCTGCTCTTCGTCGTCCATCGACCCCCAGCCGCTGCGCGCGACAGCTCCGATCGGCGAGACTCTCCCACGCCGTGCCCACCGTCCCACCATGAGCGGCGCGATGCATTCCTACATCCGGCCGCACTCCTACATCGTCCTTCGCCTGTCCTCGGGTATGCTCAAGGTCCTGGAGATCCAACCGAACACGTACGTGGACTAGTTCTGAGTGAGCGTTCGCTGACACCGAGCCCTGTCGTGAAACCCCCGCTTGTTCTAATCCTGCTTCCTCCAATAAATAGTAACATCTCCATCGGCAAGTTCGGCACCTTCTCTGCGAATCTGCTATTGGGCCGACCGTACTACCTGACCTACGAGGTCGCGGAGGAGAGCAACAACAAAGTGACCGCCTTGCGCGTGGTCCCGCCGTCGGAGTTACACGAGGATGCGCTCCAGGACAGCACAGCGACGCCCGCCGAGTCGAGGGACGAGAAGGCCACGCCGGCCGCGGATGGAGGGGTGGAGTTCGATATCGTGGGGGAGGATGGCACCGTCCTGATGCGCAACAACCGATTGACGGTGGACGACCCGTCGCGACAGAAGTTGACCCAGGAGGAGATTGAAGAGCTCAAGAAGGCCGGACAAGGTTCGGGCAAGGAGATCATCGAGAAGATCATGGCGGCGCATCAGGCGCTGAACGAGAAGACCAAGTTCTCGCTCTCGAAGTACACGCTGAGGAAGACGAAGAAGTACCTGAAAAGGTTCACCGTGTTCCCTATGACCCCTTCTATGCTCTCGGAGGTCCTGCTCGAACGTGAGGCTCCTCGGATTCTCGAGCTCCGGGAGGAGCATCTCGGTCTGCTGGGAAGCTGGGCAAACATCCACTACGGAGACCCGACATCGCTGCACACCGCTCCGGACGGACAGAGCAAGATTGGAGGCGGTAGATGGCTGGTTGTGGATGACACTGGTGGGTTGTTGGTGGCCTCTCTGGCAGAGAAGATGGGGATCTTGTATCCGGAATTTGAAGACGATGAGTCGGAGGAAGAGGAGGAAGCGGAGGAGACGTCGAACGGCAATGTAGCCGCGTCAGTAGCACCGGGAACGAACGAAGATGTGGATATGGCCGAGGCCGAGGCGGACTCGAAAGACCAGGAGAAGCAAGAACAACCAGCTCCCTCAGAACCCCAACACCAAGAGCATCAACCGTCCACCACCACCGCAGAGCCCACCGGCGAACCGCCCGCCAAACGGGCTAAAACCACGACCAACACACCTCACTCTCATCCCCGATCCACGGCCAAGGTGCCCGCCCGCCACGCCGTCCCCGCCATGTCCAGCACGCACAACTCCATCACCATCCTCCACGCGAACGCGCAACCCAATCTCGGGCTCCTCAAATACTTCGGCTTCGACCCGTCCCTGCCGCAGCCGACGCACCCCTTACACACCCACCTCAAATCCCTCTCCTGGCTGCAGCTGCTGGACCCGAGCGCGGAGAGCGGGTTCGAGGAGCCGGCCGCGGTGCCGGACGAGCTGCTGCGGACGTGGAAGTCCGGGAAGCGGGGGACGTACTACCGCAAGCGGCGGCGGTGGGAGCGGGTCGTGCGGGTCGTGCGGGAGACGCGCGCGGGCGGCTTCGACGGCCTCGCCCTCGCCACCGCCCTCGACCCGGCCTCCGTCCTCAACCACGCCCTCCCCCTCCTCCGCGGCGGCGCCCCCGTCGTCGTCTACTCCCCCGCCGTCGAGCCCGCCGCCGCCCTCATGGACCTCTACAGCAAGGAGCGCCGCGCCGCCTTCCTCGAGCGCCGTGCGGCCGAGGACGCCGCCACGACCACATCGACATCGGCGCCAGCATCAACAGCGGACGTCAAGACAGCGGAAGAAGGCGAGCCGCAAGACACCAACGTCAACCCGGCCGAGGCCGCCGCTGGCATCGCGCCCCTGCGCAGCCACGTCCCCACCGACGACTTCCCCGTCAACCCGACCCTCCTGCTCGGCACCACCCTGCAGACGGCCCGCGTGCGGCCCTGGCAAGTCTTGCCCGGCCGCACCCACCCCATGATGACGAGCCGGGGCGGCGCCGAGGGCTACTTCGTCACCGCGACCCGCGTCCTGCCCGTCGAGGGCCGGATCGAGGCCCGCGGCAAGTACGGGAAGAAGCGGAAGACGGAGGTGTCGACGACGGTGCCGGCGACCACGACCACGACCACGCCCGCGGCGGCGTAGAGGGGGGCTTTTGGCTATGCTTCCCATCTTTCTTTTTTCCCTTTGGGGGCGTGCTGAGGAAAACAAAAGCTTTGGGGGGGCGAATGGTCTTCTTGGCGTCTTCACTTGTTGCATATTAAGGTAATTGTCTTTGGGACACGCATCTGCATGAGATCTTAGAGGGATCGATCTTGGTTATGATAGATAAAAGCAGAAGAAATGCATATGTCGCTGCTCATTGTTCTTTTCCTCACTTCGCTGACTCGCTCGCGCTTTGAAACATGTCGTTTAGGGAAATGAGGAAACAAATATTGACTCCACTGGACTCATCCATCCTCTTATGTCTCCTTTCCACCTCCTCCCTTCCTTCACTTTACAAAGCCTTCCCCATGAACTTTCTCTTGGTGAAGCTCAGCCACCACTTGCTCGGGCCGTCGTTGGGGTCGGCGTACACGCGGTTCAGCAGGCGGGCGGCGAGCTCCTGGCGCATCTGGGAAATGTACTGGCGCAGCAGCTCAGCCTCGTTGCGGTCCTTGGGGGGCTCGAAGGCTTGGTTCAGGGGGAAGGTGGCGTCGCCGGGGATGGCGAAGTTGGTGTCGAGCGCAACATTCATGACGGCCTAGAGGAGGAAAGGGACGGGAAGTCAGCAATCGGTTCAGGCAGATCTGGCGGTGTAGTCCCCCTATCGCTGCCTCTGCCTCCATCCGCCCCCTTTGGTGCACGGCGCTCCCATATTGAGCGGTGTGGTCTGTGTGTCCATCCTGTTCCACATACCTTCTCAGCCTCCCTCCGGCTCTGTCCCGGCTTGATGGTGCCGAGCAGCTGGCTCACAAACAAGATGCCGTAGATCAACACGCGGTCGGCCGGACCCTTGATCTCGAAGTTGCGGAAGAAGGTGTTGGCGCGGAAGAGGGCGAGGATCTCGTCGAGCGGGTCGTACGACTCGTGCGAAGCGTCGATGGTGAGCTCCGTCACGTCCCCGCTCAGCGGAGGCAGCTGCATGGCGGGGCCCCGGGTCCGCGTCCGCAGGGGCAGCAGGGCGAAGTTGCCTTCGATTGAGGTGATGTATTAGCTACCCATGAGCCCCCGGAGCTATGTGAAGGCGATTGTTCGGTCGTTCGACTGTGCTGCTACGACAGGGGAAGCTGTTGTCGATGCGTGGGCGTACCTATTATGTGTTGATTGGGTTCATCGAGGAAGACGGAGTGGTACGCCTGAAAAGCGGGTTAGTCTCTACAACCGTAGCGATAGAGAGCTGTAGCTCACAGGCATCTTGAAGGTTATGCGCTGCCGTTGAAAGACAGATTGTGTGCGGGGAATCGATCGAGGAGCTCTGGGGTATCTGGTATTAGGATGTCGTAGGTGTACGCACGTCGGAAGGTACCCGGCCATAGGGCTGAGGGGGGAGAGTAGATTACAACATCGTTAGATTGAGATTAGATCGTAATCTATAGTTCTCTCAATTTACGCGCCCCGCGAGACGCGTCTTCCCAACTTCACTTGGGAGCCCTGCGCCGGAAAGACATATCTTGGAATTGCAGCTGATTTCTTCCTCGATTCGCCTAATCCTCTAGGACCAACGACTCCTACACGCACATTCAGCTTGGCTTTACGGATCTCACCTGCTCAAAATGTCCGACATCGAGGATGAGATGGATGTCGATGCCCCCGCGGTGCAGTCTGCGATCAACTTCAGCTCCGGCAATACAGCAAAGGGCAAGAGGAGCGCGGCAAATCTGCCCGTAGAAGCCGAAGATACCCTTCCTTGGTAGGTTCTGCTTGCTGTTATACCACGGTCTCAGCTACTGACGCCATTGCTAGGGTAGAAAAGTACAGACCTAACACCCTCGACGATGTCTCCGGCCACCAAGATATCCTCGCGACCATCAACAAGTTCGTAGACTCGAATGTATGCTTCTATTACACCGATATACTCAAGCAGAATGCTCATGCGTGGCTTAGCGGTTACCACACCTCCTTCTCTACGGACCTCCGGGAACAGGAAAAACATCCACTGTCCTCGCGCTCGCACGACGGATATACGGCCAGAAGAACATGCGGCAGATGGTCCTCGAGCTCAACGCATCGGACGATCGCGGCATCGACGTCGTCCGTGAGCAGATCAAGACCTTCAGCAGCACGAAGCAGATCTTCAGCGCCGCCCCCAAGCCCGGCGAGGCCGCCTCGCTCGCCACCTTCAAGCTTATCATCCTCGACGAAGCCGACGCGATGACCGCGACCGCCCAGATGGCCCTCCGCCGGATCATGGAGAAGTACACGGCCAACACCCGCTTCTGCATCATCGCCAACTACACCCACAAGCTCTCCCCCGCCCTCCTCTCCCGCTGCACCCGCTTCCGCTTCTCCCCGCTCAAGGAGGCCGACATCCGCAAGCTCGTCGACGAGGTCATCGAGAAGGAGCACGTCAACATCGCCCCGGACGCGGTCGACGCCCTCGTCCGGCTGAGCAAGGGCGATATGCGCCGCGCCCTCAACGTCCTCCAAGCCTGCCACGCCAGCAGCACCCCGCTCCACGTCCCCGGCCAGACGGACGCCGCCGCCGACGTCGAACGCGACCTCATCACCCAAACCACCATCTACGACTGCATCGCCGCCCCGCACCCGGACGACATCGCCGCCATCCGCGACGCCCTCCTCAACACCGCCGACGTCACCGGCTGCCTCAAGACCATCGCCACCCTCAAGCAGCTTAAGGGCCTCGCCCTCGCCGACATCCTCTCCGCCCTCGCCGACGAGCTCGCCGCCCTCGACGTCCCCGCCCCCACCCGCGTCGCCTGGCTCGACGGCCTCGCCGACGTCGAGTACCGCCTCAGCGGCGGCGGCAGCGAGCTCCTCCAGACCGCCGGCCTCGTCGGCGTCGTCCGCACCGGCGTCGAGCTGGCCGGGAAGAACCGGTGAGCGGGGGCCCGTGCGGGGGATTTGGAGACTGCACTGTAAAACGAAAACGGAATGGGATTGGGGATGCGGCCTGAAAAATGTATGTGGACGGACATTGGGTGCATGGGATCTATGCGATATTGGTTCCGGCGTTCTCCGGCGTTGACCAGGAGCGGTAGCACTCCACCGCTCCTTTTTTGTTATTTCTTGTCGTTTATGTACGAGGTCGCATATCGGGTGTTTTGATTTCATCCTCGACGAAAGAGGTACGACGACGGCTCATCTTGTTTTGCAGGGCCTTGCTCCCCTTAAATATCGAATCTGAAAACCGTTTATATCCAGTGTATCATTTATGCTTATCTTCTGCTCTCTTCATATCAGTATCACATTAGAAATACATGCAGCATAGATCTCCCGTGTATATCCCTTCTCAGTAGACAGGCAACATGCTTCCTTCCAAACTCCCGCTTCTTGAAAACAATTCCATTATTCGAGTGTACGCCGTTGCCCTGTTTATTGTCGAGAAAATGACGAAACGCCTTCCATGACTCGGACGGAAATGAGACCGAAAGAGAAAAAGAAACGATCGTACAAGCACATCCCTCTACGTTTCAAATGTCGCCGTCCCCAACTCCTAAGCCAGCCACCGTGGAAGTCGGAGGTGGGAGCGTCCTACAAGTTCTCCGTCGCATGCCCCGTCGGGCCCTGGGACGTGTAGTCCATGGTGACGAAGGCGCGGTCGACCTCGGACAGGCCCTCGCAGCAGTACTGCAGCGTCTCGGCGACGTCGTGGGCGCGCCGGAGCTCCGTGTGCTCGTCGAAGAGGACGTCGATCTCGACCCAGATGCCGTCACCGGCGTGGTAGGCCTTCAGGCTCTTGTACGCGTCCACAAGCGGGTGGAAGCGCCAGGCCAGGAAGGTCATCTTCCGCGTGAGCCGGTCGGAGGCGGCCACGCCCGTCAGTCGCGTTACGTTCTCCAGGCAGGTTCCGGCCCAGTCCACGATGATGAAGAGGGAAAGCAGCGTGGCGCCGAGGGGATCGAGCCACCAGATGTTGAGTCGATGACCGAGCACGGGGAAGAGGAGGGAGAGGGTGTTGAAGTAGACATCGGTCTTGCAGTCTGGACGGGAAAAAAAGGATGTTAGTGGGTGAGGGTTAGGATTCGGAAGGAGCGGGAAAATACCTTGAGCAAGAGCTTGGACTTGCGTGGTACGAATACGGATGCAGCCGAACCAAATGATGCCCTTAATGCCAATAGTGCCGGCCATAGATGCGATGGCGAGCGGAGGAAGCTCCACGGCGTTCTGCTTTCCGCCGGAAGCGAGCTTCTCTATGGATTCTTGGAGCACTTGGAAAAACGAGAGGACCATGATGACGGAGAAGACAAGGATGCCGAGTGGCTCGAGGCGTCGTCGTCCAACCGGAAATTTAGCCTTCAGTTTATTGAGTTTCCATTGGACAACCCGGCTGGTGCTCCAGATGATAAGTGTGCAGAGAAGGTCAAGGGCGGAGTCGACAGTAGAAGCAATGAGGGAGAGGGAATCGGAGAAGAAGACGGCAACAATTTTGGCCAGCAGAAGGAAGACGTTGGCCATGACGTTGATGTTCACAGCGAACCTGGCTTTCCGTTCGGCTTTCCGTCTCTTCTCACGCTCCTCGTCCGGAAGAAAGGGTTCCAATCTCTCCTCTGTATCTCTCAACGGGCCTCCACCATGCTCCGCGAAGCCATCTCCATCCATATCAATAGGGTGCATGCTGTCGAGCACGTCGTCGGCGACAGCCATGACGAGCGTGTCCACTTCCAGCCAGTCGTCGAGGATCTCATTCTGCCGTTTATAATACTCTTGAACTTTCTTGTTGGGTATCGCCTTGATCTGGATAATTGTCAGACAAACCGTACGCTCAGCAATCGATCACTCCGACGGATATGTAACCAACCTCTTCCTCGCTCTTGCGATATTTCTGCAGTTCGTTCTGATCTATGCTCTCCAACAACTTCTTCTTCAACTCCTGATTCTTCTGCAGGTCGATCGTGGCGTTGACCACATCACGAAAGCGAAACCGAGGCGATCGGCGTCCGTCCTCTTCGACGTCGCGGGGCCGGCGTTTCGCGGCGTCGTAGGCGGCGGTGACGGCCTTGGACGCCGCCAGGTCGTGGCGGAGCACCGTCCGTCGCGAGGAGACCATCCTTCCAGTAGCGAGGGGGGGGAGGGTTAATACAGGGGCTTACGACCTTGGCGTGGGAGAGCGGGAGCGGGCGGCGGTAGGATCGGGCGTCTCCGCCGGTGATTGCGCGCGGGTGTTAGGTTGTTGGAGGAGAGGAGAGGAGAGGTGGTGGTGAGGGCAGGAGGTGAGGTCGGAAGAAGAGTGCACGTCGCACATCTTCGAAGGCATTGGCAGGATTGAGCTCCTGTGCCCAGCAAGCAGGCAAGCAGGCAAGCGAGCGAGGCGGGCGGGCAAACACGCAAGCAAGCAGGCAGGCACGCAAGCAAGCAAGGGCACTGCTGCATCTGTCCAGTCCGGGACGGGCGGGTGATGACGTCGATGGCCCGATTTTGGCAGACCCTGAGCCGTACCCGGCATCCGTTTCCGTCTCCGTCTCTACATCCATCGCTCGCAGGCCGCCGTAGCTGTTGCTGCCGTCCAGCATATCCGTTCTTTTACGAGGAGCATCTCTCCGCCAATTCCACCAGATATCCAATGCTGTGTCACTGCTACATGGGCTCTGCGTTGAGCCTCATGGCTCTTACACAGCTCCACGTCCTCACGTGAGCTCGTGACATCGCTTCACCGCTCAGCCTTCACTTATACATAGGGAGCCTCGTCAAGCTGTCTTCTCTGACATGAGCTCACGAACTCAGCGAAGATCACTGTCATGAATCCGATTGGATCGCTCGACTTTCTCCTTCCTAGCCTCCAAGCCCTCGCGGGCGTCTGAAGCATTTCCTGAGACCAGCAAGGCTGTCAATGGTCTTCTTTTTCTTTCTCTCTTCTCCCCTTACTTTTTCGCGCTTTCTTCTGTCCGCCTGTCGGTGGGTGGGAGAAACGCCTTGGAAGGGTGGGGCGCACGAGGACGGGAGAAGGAAGATATTTGGAATGTTTCGGGAAGCAAGAAATTGCTATCTTGATTTTGGGGAAACGAGCAAGCATGAAAACCTACGCGAGCTGCAAAGCTATACGCAAGTTACCATGAAGGCTACGAGCCAGTTAAACAATAAGAAGCAAGGAAAAGAAAGAGAGCCAAGATGTAGTAGTGGAAGTAGTAGTGGAAGTAGTAGTGGTAGTAGTAGCAACTAAGAAAGAAAAGCTAGCCTCATCGGCAACAACAAAGTTATCTCCTCTAAGAGGAGGGAAAAGGGGGGTATCTCCAATCCATTCCCATCACCGTATAAGAGAAGAAGCAAAGGGAAAGAAGAAAGAAAAAAACTCCATCTTTCGCTAAACACCGGAAGAGCGTTTCCAGACGCGAGAGTCACGCGCAGATCGGCAGAAGGACGCAGACACGCTTTCAGACCCCTTTTCTCTTTTTTACGAATTTCCCTTCTTTCCCCCGTTCCCACAAGAGAACAAAGCGTGCCGTGCCGTTGTGTTCCTTACCAGGGGAAGAGGAAAAAGAGAGAGAAAGAAAAGAAAAGAAAAGTGAAAAGGAAAAAAGCCTTCGAGGGTAGTTTTCTTTGTCGGTGTGAAAGAAACAAGGAGCTAGCCAGGTTGCATGCAATCGGCGCAAGGGAAGGGTCCTTAGGAAACGACTCTTCGTTGTCGAACGAAGAGGGAAGAAAAGAAGAGTAAAGGGTTTCTGAACATCACTCCGTGAAAAGAACATAAAAAAGGGGTGTTGTTGCGGGGGGGGGGTGGGGGGGGGGGGTAATCGGTGTTGGTGTGTGTTCACTAAGGGGGGTTTCAACTAAAACAAGAAGTACAAAGAAGGAAGGGGAAAGAGGTATCTCGAGAATCGAAAAGTGATGGTGTTGTGGTCATCAGCTCATGATAAAGAAAAAATAGAATCAATCACCCTCCTCGAATTGGTCTTCCTTTTGAATTCCCGCAGAGAGAACATCGCTCCAAGCCAGATTTGATCGAAAATCGTTGAAGATTTGCTGGTGATTTCGTCCCCCCAGGGAAGGAAGATGGAATTGAAAAGGATGTTACCGCGACAGCGGCAGTTTGGGTCGAAGGAGAGGTATCAACATGGTCGTAAAGAAAAATGGTTAAGGCGAGTTACAGGTGAACTCGGTTTGGTGCTTTACAGCATGAGAAGACCAGCTCCAGCGACGAGGGCTGCGACGTAGTAGTTGACGTTGGTCATCGCAGCGGCGCCCTCGTAGATGGGCGAAGCGGTGGGCGTGTGAGAGACAATGCCGGTTCCGGTCGCGGTACGGGCAGCACCGGTGCCGTAGGCGCTGCTGGTCGAGTTGCCGGTGACGAGGGGAACCAGAGTGCTGTAGACAGCGCTAGTCGCAACAGCCGCAGAGGAAACGGCCTCCGCAACAACGGAGGTGGGGGCGACGCCGGTGGAGGTCTCGGTAACGACGTAGAAGACGGTACGCGTGGTAGTCGAGGTCGACAGGGACGCTTCACCGTACGCTTCCTGGGCGAAGGCCAGAGGAAGGAGGGCGAGGAGGAAGAACAGGAGGTTCTTGAAGGACTGCATTGTGACAGTGATTGGTAGTCTTGTCCGTGCGGTGGGAACGGGAAGCGATGCGACTGCGATTGACGGAAGGTGAAGAGCTGACTCGGACGTCGAGAGTTGAGGTTGCTTGCGCGATAGCTTGTTTGTTATGGCGACAAGTGATGTGACGACGGTGAAAAGGCCGACTGGAGCGAGTGTGATAGTTGCGCGAAAAGAATGTGGTGTGCTAAGCACTGCTGCAAAGGATGCTAAATG
>JADQAV010000074.1:0-50708 GCA_019775845.1 Myrmaecium sp. VS I D KN 1
AAAAAAAAAAAAAAAAAAAAAAAAAAAAACATGGCGAAAACCCTTACCGGTCCAGGAAGTCAACGGAGACGCCAAAGTCGTTGGCCATGCTCTGCAGACCGACGACCCGGTAGCTCTGGAGCAGTTGCTGGTATCCGCGCAGCCGCATCTCGCGCACGAACCAGCTCCGGTGCTCGTACAGGTACCGGTCCTGGCTGAGGAACGCGACCTCCACCTCCGCCAGCGCCTTGAAGAAGCCGCGGTAGTCGCCGTTGTAGAGGCTGTGGACGAGGCCGCGGAGCGGCGAGAAGTCCACGGCCGCCTCCGCCTCCTGGTCCACGTCGGTGGATTGACCGAGGGTGGTGAGGTTGACCAGGGTAGGCTTGGGCGTCGCGCTCGTCTCGGTGACATCGCCCATCTCCTCGTCGCCGGCGGCGGGACCCGATGACGCCTGTCCACTCAACGCGGACAGCTTCTGTTCTTGATCGCCCATGATAGCCTTGATCTCAGGTGCATCCACAACCTTGGACTTGAAGTCCACACGCTTCAGGGCCACAGAGCCAGCAAGCGTGGCGTAGATGACCAGGTCGGAATATGTGCAAAGCTCGTCGCTGGTGAACGTCGACAGACTGTCGAGGAGGAGGGGAGCAGCCGAGGAGTAGGAGCGGACGGTGAGGTAGTGAATGCCGGAGTAGGCCTTGAGACGGTTGCGACGATCCCAGTCACCACCGCTCTCCACCAGCGTGCTCGCGCGTTCGACCGTCTTCTTGACTAGCACCTTGTCACCGAAAAAGAGACCGACGCGGATGATGGCTAATACAATATCAATCTTGGTGCCGAGTATGCTCGTCTTCTCAAACACGCTCTCGTAAGCCGCGATCGCTTTATCCTGCAATTCTCCGCGTTAGCCACGACCCATCAAACACCAACTCCAAGGCCCCTCCATGACCCGTCACCAGTCCATGCATACCTTATCACCCACTCGCGTCCAGAACTCAGCCCTCTTGCCGCGTGCCGCTTGTATCTCCGTCTCGCCCGCAGCCTCGATAGCACCGTCCTCTTCCTTCTGAATCTCCTCCAACTCCTTCTCATTCTCCTTCCTCAGGCTCTCATACAGCTCCTCGTCCCACGGCAGGCCGACGTCGAAGCTGGGCGTCTTGGTCGCGAGGATGGAGGCCGCGCTGGACGACGGCCGCCGGTGGCCCGCGGGCTGCGCGGCCGAGCCCTCGCCCTCCGCGTTCAGCACGCCCTCGACCGGGTGCGCGAGGTAGCGGTAGAAGGGCGCCATCTTGTGCTGGCGGATGGCATGCTGGACGGCCTTGAGGGAGGTCTCCTTGGTCGCCTTGCTCGCGGATGGGTTGCTGATCTGGAAGACGTGCTGCGCGAGCTTCAGCTTCGGCCACTTGGCGAACTGGATGTCACCCATGGCGGCGTCGATGGCGGATCGCGGGAGAGCCGTGCGTGTGCGGATGGAAGGGAAGGGAGGCTGTCGCTGGGGATGTAGAGATGGGGCGGGCGTGCTGCGGTTGGTGGTGGTGAAGGCTGGTGGTGGATGACGGCGATCGTTTACACAAGCTGTCGGGGCCAGAAGATGGAAGGTGAGCTACCCATCTCGGCTAAACCTGCCACGTACCGCCTTCGTCCCTTGAGGCTGACAATAATGTCATTGTCGAACCACACCGCTCCATGGCAGCTTGAATACCTGGCATGATTAAGATATTTCTTTGAATGATACGATTATCTGCTCGGAATTGACAGACACACGAATAGTCTTTGTCCGGACGAGCAGATCAATGCCATGATCCTAGGCTTGGCGAAAGGCAACGATTTCCGGCAGCCGTTTTGACCTACCCCGAGTACGCTATCTGCTTCGACGCCTACCTCTCACTTCCACCTCGAACCCAGGCCACTGAACAGATTCAAACTTTTCCTGGAGCTCAAGCTTTTCCATCTTATACTACCATCACACTGCGCCTTAGAAAAAGCCCGGAAAACACCAATTGCACCTCCACCCCCCGTCATGCCGGCCCCCGAGGACGCAGCAGCCGCCCGCGGCCAAAAACGCGAACGCTCCCGCTCGCCCTCCCGCTCACCTCCCCGCGCGCGCAAGCGGCCCGGCGCCGGGTCCCGGATCAGCATCGCGGACCGCGACGCGGCGCTGAAGCGGCAGCAGGAGCGGGAGCGGGAGGCCTCGAAGCAAGCCCAGGCGACGATCCACGCGCGCGGCGTGCACGACGTGGTGCGGCAGCACTACAACTCGGTGCCGGAGCGGGGCCGGGAGTGGCGGAAGACGGACAGCAAGATCAAGGGCCTGCGCAGCTACAACAATTGGGTGAAGAGCTGTTTGATTCAGAAGTTTGCCCGTAAGGGGGAGGAGGAGGAGGAGCAGCAGCACCGTCGGGGCGGCATGCTGGTGCTGGATATGGGGTGTGGGAAGGGTGGTGATCTGCAGAAGTGGCAGAGTGCGCCGGATCGGGTGGAGCTGTATATTGGCGCCGACCCGGCGGATGTGTCAATCAATCAGGCACGAGAGCGCTATCAGCAGATGGTGCGGAGGCCGGGAAGAGGCAGATTCCAAAAGCCGGTCTTTCATGCGGAGTTTCACGTCAAGGATTGCTTCGGGGAGTGGCTGGGCGATATACCGATCATTCGGGACGTGGGAATCGACCCGAGCGTGGGACCGGCCAACAACTTGCCGCAGCGATTCGGCGGAGGCGGCTTCGATATCGTCTCGATGATGTTCTGCATGCATTACGCGTTTGAGAGCGAAGAGAAGGCGCGAGGGATGCTGCGGAACGTTGCAGGTGCGCTCAAGAGAGGAGGGCGTTTCATCGGTGTCATCCCGAACTCGGACGTGCTCAGCGCAAAGGTCGAAGCGCATCACAAGAAGAACCGCGAGGCGGGAGGAAAGGGAGGAGAGGAGCCCAAGCCGGTAGAGACCAATGGCGGCGAAAGTCCACCGTTCACGTTCGACAGTGACGACGACTGGGACCCGGAGAAGAGCTTGGACACCGAGAAACCCAAAGCTGAGGAGCCCAAGCCCGAGGAGTCGAAATCGGATCAGCCGCAAGAGCCCGCCGACGGCGACAAAAAGGCCGAAGACGACAGCAAACCGAAAGACGAGAGCCTCGAATGGGGCAACAGCATCTACCGCGTCAAGTTCCCCGGCAAGACGCCGCACGACGGCATCTTCCGGCCGCCGTACGGGTGGAAGTACTTCTACTTCCTCGAGGAGGCGGTCGAGGAGGTGCCCGAGTATGTCGTGCCGTGGGAAGCTTTCCGTGCGCTTGCGGAGGACTACAACCTGGAACTCGACTACCGCAAGCCGTTCAACGAGGTGTGGGACGAGGAGAAGGATGATCGCGAACTTGGGCCGTTGGCTGAGAGGATGAGGGTTCGTGGGGAGGGAAGGGGTCCGCTGCTGATTTCAGATGAGGAGATGGAAGCTGCGAGTATGTCTCTCTTCGCGTTGGGCCCACTTGGAGCCTACATCACTAACTGACTGTTACCAGGTTTCTACCATGCCTTCTGCTTCCACAAGGTCTAAGGGCATGTTTCACGACCACGAACACGACGATTGCTAGCCTTGCAATGAAAGCCAGATTTCTGGGTCATTTTCATACACATCTCGAACGTGACGAACTCGAAAAAAGTGAAGGGAGCGTGCGGAGAGATTGGGGGTTCAATGAAACGCTGCGGATTTTATGCATTGTGAAACGCGGATCCATGCCTTTAAGGAAATAGTAAAACTCACCGTGAAGATACTACGTTAATGAGTCAGAGAATACCTACTAGAATCTATCTCAAAGTTCCGTCTGGCACACTGGGTTCCGTGTATTTCCCGTACCTTTTTTTCGTCCTCCACTCCTGCGACGGGACTCGGAGGCAGATAAGTGCTTATATAAGCGAACCATAAGCCCGCAGCCCGCCAATCGTCGTGACCTCCGAAAGCGGAAGGGCGGCCTGGGGCAGCAGCCTTATCGGGCGTTCTCGTCATCTGGCCGTCCATCTGGCCGAGGTCCCAGCTCGGATTCCCCCTGGCCCATCCGGCCTCGCACTGCCGAACCAGCGCATTCACAAGCCTCCACTTACCCCGGATTCAAGACGCCCACCCTTGACCCGTGGGCCTGCTTCCGTTCTTCCACTGCGAACCTCCTCCTTGCTGACTCCTTCTGAACAACTCACCCCGTCGCTCCTTTCTTCACGCCTTGCGCCTTCATCTATCCCGCTCATCCCACCAACACATCGAATCCATCCGTGCCTCTCGAATCTACCAGCATACCGCCCACCATGGTCGCCGGCGAAGCCCTCATCTACCACCCGAGCGTGTCGCACTACCTCCGCTTCGTCGCGACGACCGGTACGAGACGCCCAGATACACATCCTCCCGTCCTCCCTCACGCAGCAACACCTTACAACACCCCCTCTCCCTCCGCTTCACCCTCTCCCCCCTCCCCCTCCCTCCTCCGATCACCCTACCCTTGCTAACCCACCCCCCTCCCAGTCGGCCGCGACAAGCTCCTCCGACTGCTACAGTACTACGCCCGCTTTTACGCCTGGTACCTCTACCGGACCAACGCGCCGGCGGCCGCGATCGCGCCCTACGAGGCGATCAAGCGGCAGTTCGGCCTGGCGCGCAAGCTGCTCCGGCTGGGCAAGAGCGTCGAGCACCTCCGGGCGGCGGCGCAGGCGGCCGACGCCAAGAGCGGCTCCGGCCCCGGCGGTCGCCTCGATCGCGTCTTGCAGGCCTGCGCCGTGGGTCGTCAGCTCGGGTACGCGGCGTACTTTGCCGCGGATAATGTCACGGTGGTATGTGTTCTTCTTGCGTAGATGCCTGGGGAAGGGAGAAGTCTCCGGAAGAGTCGGAGGGATTTATGAGGAGAGGATATGAGCTGATATGTGCCGGCCAGATCGACGCCGCCGGCATCCGGCCCTTCGCCGGCGCGAAGCGGTTTCAGCGCGAGGCCCAGCGGGCATGGTTCTCCGGGCTGACGTTCAGCATCGTGGCCGGGATCTACACGCTGTACCGGCTGCGGCAGCGGGCCGCGGTGGTGGATCGTAAGGAAGGCGAGGGTGCGGTGGAGGCGAAGAAGCTGGAGAGGTACGTCTCACATATTCTACTACGTCCTTGCCATTCAAGGGAAGATTGTGTTTTGGCTCGAGAGCAGACTAGCTAACGTGGTTCGTGTGTTCGCAAATAACAGGGAGGGCAACGCGGCCAAGCTCCAGCTCATCCAGGACCTATGCGACATCACGGTTCCGACGGCCGGGCTGGGCTTGCTGCCTCTGGACGACGGGCTCGTGGGCTTGGCGGGCACGCTCAGCTCGATGCTGGGCATCTATTCGCAGTGGAAGAAGACGACGTGAGCATGCTCGCAGGAGCTTGGTCTGTGCGGGACGCCGGAGTTTGGATGTGTCTCTCCGCGAGACTAGAGAAGATGATGTTGTTGTTTTCTTTCTTGAGGTGGTTGTTCATATTTTAGTTTTCTCTCTTCTTTTCTTTTTTTCATTCGTACGTGGGCGATGCGGTCTATGGATCCATGTTGCTGTTCTTTTGCTGAGTGGGAATGGAGTCGACCCGAGATTCTTTTTCTGCGAGATGACGGCAGAAGGATTGTATGGTATGGTGTGTATGGATGGTCACTCGTAGGAAGAGGAGGATTGATTGGACGCTGTCTCCATGTTTGTACTTTCGTAGCCATTTTATTCACCACATGCATATATACTGTACTAGCTCCTCGTTTCTTTTCTTTTCATTTCTCTTTTGTTTCTCGGGTGATCTATTATCTCTCCGTCGAGGAAGGGACTTCTCCTTGCCGTTCTTTTGTATTTCCTTTCTTTTCTTTTCAGTTGGCCTTCGAGGGACGTTTCATTCCTCTGTCCTTCCTCTCTCCCTGTCCGCGATCCCTTCCGGGTACTGCTCGATTACCGTATGCAGGTGGGATGCTCTACGGATGTATGTCCTGTGCTGTGCTTATATGTCGACCTTCGTGATGTGATACGTTCAAGAGATGAATGCGGTGTGCGGACGTGTTCAGCGTGCTGTGTGGGCTCAAGAACGGGAGTTTTGAGAGGGGGGTTTGATGAGCAGTTCAAATGCCGGAGAGAGCAAGAGAGGGAAGGGAGGGTGATGTTGAGAGTGCGGAGGGTAAGGTATATATATTTTGATAGGGAGCGTAGGAGTACGTTGACCTAGATGGCAACGCCAACAGCTCCCGTCCATCCATCATAAATCCCTGCATCCTTAGCAAGTAACGAACGAACGAAAGATAAAAAGAAAATTGAAAGGAAAAAAAATGTCCAGGTTCGACGATCTTCCACCAACCTACGCGTCTCTCGTCCCTACTACTCCGTACATTACCCCCTCCCCCGGTACCCAGCAGCAGCCAATCAACTCGAGCATATGCAGAACGTGAAAGATGAGTTACATAAAAGTAGGTGGCCTTTCTTCGGCGGCCGGTATACCAGGCACCAGGAGGAAGGGAAGAAAGAGAAGACGAAGAAAAATTTTGCGTGGTCGAAGGATTTGGGTGGGGAGGAGGGAGGGTCGTGGGATCGATCGAGGGAGCGCTTGGATACTGTGGTATATGATCGTGAGCATGTGATAACTCACTGGACCGCTGAGGAAGATGGACGTCGCCGCGTCTTCAGCGTACTATATGCTTTTCCAGTGTTATACACAAAGAACACTCGTATAGATACCTGCTGACAAAGTACTTATATCCATCTCGTTCATCCAATTGTCGCTCCCAGCCTCGTGGCCTTAACGCTACTACGGTCCACCCCGCGGGAGGAAGGGTGTGGCTGCCGAACAGTTACGCCGGCGGCGCAGTTGTTGAGTGGGCGGGGAGGTGAGGGGTCGGGGGATTCGGTTGGTCGGCAGCCAGCCAGTGATAGCCAGCCGTATCAGCTGCATCTTCACCTCCACCACCACCGCCACGGCCCGCCAGCCCATCACGGCCAACCGTTCGAGCAGGTGGACGGGCGGATAAGGAGGAAAGGGAAGGGATGTGGGCAGGTGGGATGATTCTTTACCTGACCTTACTTTACCTTACTTGAGATAGTATCTACGGTACTTTCACTACTCCCACCTATTACTACGACTACTACCTATCACTTATCTCCATCTGAACTCAACTTGGAGTTACGCCGAGCGGTGGCAGATCGGATCGTACAATACAAGGGTACATCCTACTTAAACCTCCCTCGGGACCCTCCCTGCCTTACCCTGGATCTCGGTTCCCCCCCCATCCCTCCATCCCACGACCTCCCTTCCCTCTCCCTCTCCCTGCTCTTCCAACTTTTTTTCTCCCCTTCCTCACTTCCACACACGTTGATCCGTTCTCGACCCTCAGTTGTCCAGGACGGGTACCGTGCCGGCACATTCACTACTAATCTTCGACGAGTCATATATAAGTAGACCATCTACTCACTCTCAGCCGTATCGAACACATCATTCCGCCTAGACAGTCTTGCTCTCTTCCCTCGTGCGACTGTGAATCGTGCTACCGTCTCTATCTCCTCTGCCCTACGCAGCAACCATGTCCGAAGAAGACATCCGCACGCAAAAAGTCCCCGGCGAGGGGGATGCCCAGATGCACCAGCTCCCCTCGGGGGAGGCCATCTCGCAACGACGAGGCAGCCTCGTCGCGACCGATAAAAGCACCTGGGAGCGTCTCTGGCCCGTCATCGCCTGCGGCGCCGGCCTCTTCTCCGATGGCTACCTCAATGGCGTGCGTGTGAACTCCCGTCCTCCGTCTTCCCCGATGCGACAGCTGGACTGACAGCCCGATGCGACGACATAGGTAATCGGCTCGGTCAACACCATGCTCTCCACCATCTACCCGGACACCTACGCCAATTCGCCCGCGCAGAACAATGTCTCCTCTATCACCTTTGCAGGTAGGACAAACTCAGTCTTCTCAGAGCAACACGCCGGTCGAGAAACTGACATGTGAACTCCAAGGTACCGTGGTGGGCATGCTTGTCTTCGGCTTCACCAGCGACCGCTTCTCCCGTAAATGGTCCCTGTTCATCTCGACCATCATCATCCTGCTCTTCGCCGCATTAGGCGCGGGCTCCTACGGCGCGGGCGGCAGCGAGGGCGGCCTCTTCGCCGCCCTCGCCGCCTATCGTTTCTTCCTCGGGATCGGTATCGGTGGCGAGTACCCCGCGGGCAGCGTGGGCTGCGCCGAAAGCACCGGCGAGCTGAAGTCGGGCACGCGGAACCGCTGGTTTGTGCTGTTCACCAACGTCCAGATCGACTTCGGCTTCGTCGTGGCCGCTATCGTGCCCATGATTGTCGTACGTGCGCGCCTCGCTCCAGGAGAGCAATTCGATTCTACGACACGCCTGACCCACTGACCAACGACTCCCTAGGTTCTCATCACCACGGAAAAGCACCTCCGCCTCGCCTGGCGCATCTGCCTCGGCCTGGGCGTCATTCCGCCGCTCTCGCTCCTCTACATCCGTCTCAAGCTCCGTGAGCCCGAAGCCTACCGGCGCGAGAACATGTCCCGCGCGCCCACGCCCTGGCTCCTGATCCTGAAGTTCTACTGGTGGCGCCTCTCCATCGTCTCGCTGATCTGGTTCCTGTACGACTTCTCGGCCTACAGCTTCGGCATCTACTCCTCCTCCATCCTGGCCAACCTGCTCGGGGACGACTACCCGCTCTGGAAGTCCTTCGGCTGGAACACGCTGATCACCTTCTTCTACGTGCCCGGCTGCCTCGCCGGCGCTTTCCTCGCCGACATCCCCTGGCTCGGCCCCAAGCGCACCCTCGTCATCGGCACCGTCACCCAGGGCATCGTCGGCTTCATCATGGCCGGCTGCTACGCCAAGCTGAGCGAGCCCAAGAACGTGGCCGGCTTCGTCGTCGTGTACGGCGTCTTCCTCGCCCTCGGCGAGCTCGGTCCGGGCGACAACATCGGCCTGATGGCCAGCAAGACGAGCGCGACCGCCATTCGGTAAGTCCACTTTCCCCCCACAGCACCCTCCACCATCCCTTCCTCACCGACTAACCTTTTCTATCCAGGGGCAAATACTACGGCATCGCTGCCGCCCTCGGCAAGGTCGGCGCCTTTGTCGGCTCCTACGTCTTCCCCATCATCCAGGACCACGCCCCGAACCCGACCCGGCGCGGCCAGGACCCGTTCTTCGTCGGGTCCGCCCTCGCCATCTTCTCCGGCCTCGTCGCCGCCGCCCTCCTCCCCTCCGTCGGCCAGGACACCATCGAGTTTGAGGATGCGCGGTTCCGCGACCACCTTGCCCGGCATGGGTATGATGTTAGTTTGTTAGGGAGTCCTGCTGCTGTCTCTGATGGGGAGGCGGGTGGAGTGGTTGTGGCGGAGGAGACGGGGGAGAAGGGGAGGGTTGTGGTGTGAGTGGCTGGGAAGAGTAGATTCTTTCGTTCTTCGTCTTTTCCCTTTTCGTTTCCTAATGATAGATGTTGTATGTTCAGGATGGGAGAACGGATCGCGAATAGAGGGATAAAGAAGGGGACGTGGGGCATCTTTTGGTTTCAGAAAAAACGAAAACATTGATCGATATTGAAAGTTAGAAAACAATGAGCAACACCCCAATGAGGAAAGAAGAACCCAGGAAACGAAAAGAATCTCCGCCTTTCTCCCCTCACCCCACCTTCCCAATCTAGACATCGATACCCTCAACAGTAACGCCCTTCTGCCAGGTATACTGCAACTCCTCCGCCACCGCCGTCGCGCTCTCCACGCTCACCATCGCCGCGACGAGATACAACGCGGCATCCATCCCCGCCGTGCCACCACCGCTGGTAATCACCCGCAGCCCGCCCAACCGCAGCGCCGCCCGCCGCGCATTGCTCTCCCGCCGCCGACTCTCCTTCCACGCATTACTCCCCTTGCGCGCAACCACACTCGGTCGGCGCCCCGCCGCCCCACCGCCTTCCGCGGCGGCAGCCTCTGCCCCCGGCCGCCGCCGCAGCACGAACGGGTTCTCGTCCACGTCGGCGCCGAGGTCGAAGCGGGCGTTGTTGACGACGTAGCGGGCGTCGTCGAGGACGTCGGTGCGCTCGGCGGCGTCCATGGCGGAGGCGACCTTGCACGCGTTCGCGAGCCGGATGAGCCGCGAGGGGTGCGTGGTGGCGGCGAGGCCGCGCAGGAGGCCGGCGTGCGCGAGCAAGAGGCTCCCTGTGCTGATGGAGAGGAGGGTGCGTTCTTTGGTCGGGTCGGATTGTTGGAGGGTGGCCCAGGCTTGGAGGAGCGGGATGGGTTCTGGTGGGGTTGGGGTGGAGGTGGGGGACAGGGAGGCGTGGGTCCCGCCGGGGATGATCAGGATGTCGTAGTCGGCGAGGGAGGCGTGGGCGTCGGTGTAGTCCATGTCGGCGGTGATGGTGAGGCCTTGGGCGGAGGTGACGGTTTGGGAGGGGGCGCAGGTTTCGAGGTTGAAGGCGGGTGTTACTGTGGGGTTAGTTAGCTTTGTGGTTTGTATTTGTGCGCTTCTCCTGTCTCTCGTGCGTGAGGCTTTCGGCTACAGGTCATACATGATATTCTGTCTTTCCCGCGATGTGGAGGGGGTGACATGACAGTGAAGGGATGGTATTAGTATCTTACTTTCGTCCTTGGGATCGTGACGCGCTTGATGCAGGACCTCCAGCGGACCGGTGAAGTCGAGCGTGTCGAAGCCCGGGGCCAGAGCCACCAGGACCTGGTAGACGTACTCCTTCTCCGTCGAGGACTCAGCAATGGCACTCATCTTGAAAGGCGGGTGATTGGGTGGTGGGTTTGTAAAGTTGGAAGGGGTGAAGTTAAGGAGAGGAGAGGAGAGGAAGAGAAGAGGGGAGGGAAGAGGCAGGAGGAGGGGCAGGGAGGCGATTGCAGTGTACTATTTATTGTCCTGATGATCTCCACTGGAGCTTACCCCGCAATCCCCGCATCCCCCCGCATGGGGAAAGTTCGCCTGGTCTCCCCCGCAGACCACCACTCACTAGACCAGTTAGGGGATGATGTCAGGCACCGCTGGACCTAAATATTTGGGGAGGTTTCGTCTCGCAGCCTCACATAAGAACATCAATTATCGCAAAGGCTCATGGGGATTATCTACCGAAGTACATATTTTCGTCTATGTACTGAGTGGTCGCCATACCAAGCGGACACGGCGGTTGGGATAATGTACATATACATACATCCAGTACATGTTGTCCATCCTACTCTATCTCTATATTGCCAGCTCTACCAAGGATGGAGAGAACAGGCCCATCTCCCATCTCAAGAGAAACGCCAGATCAGGTCTCCCATCCATACGCCACCGGCCGAAAGCACCTGGTACTGTGCATCACCTCTCCCTCACCGCCATCACGCTCCTCCCGCCATCCCCACTCAGCCGGCCCCTCACCTTTACCCTCACACACCCAGTACCCAACCGCTCCGGCCTCCCCAACCCATCCACATCCCTCAGCAATCCCGGAGCAAACACCAACGCCTCCCCAACCCTCAACTTCACCACGCGCCTCATCAGCCCCTCCCCAAGCCCCTCCCTCTCCCCGGCCGCCACCGCCGCCGCCCCCGCCAGATGCCGCTCCAGCACGCCCGCCCACTGCGGCGACGAGAACCGATGGACCCAGGTGGAGGAGCTCAGGTCGAGCAGGCGCGGGTCCAGCGTGGGCTCCTGGGTGCTGATGGCGACGCGGGCGTTGAGGTGGCGCTGCAGGGAGACGGTGCGCAGCAGGGCGGCCGTGAAGCTGGCCCCCGCGCTCGTGGGCGAGGCGAGGTACTTGTGCGCCTCGTCGCAGGCGATGACGACGCCTCCGTCACCGCTGGCGTGAGAGGTGGGGCTGGAGCTGGAGCCGGGGCTGTGCGCTTGCAGGAAGAGGTCCAGACACATCTCGAAGAGCCCGCACGCCGTGCCCGGGTCGACGAAGGGGTCGGTGAGGTCGAGGATGGTGAGGTGCGAGGGGGGCGTGGCGAAGGTGGCGTCGGTGAGGTCGGGGGTGGTGGGGGGCGAGGGGGGCGTGGCGGAGGTGGGGTCGGTGAGGTCGGGGATGGTGAGGTCCGAGGGGGGCGTGGCGAGGGTGGGGTCGGCGGGGAGGTCGGTGCTGGGCTGCGTCTTGCTCAACTTGTTCTCCTTCTTCTTCTTCTTTGGCTTCTTCTTCCCCACCGCCGCCGCGTCCAGCGCAGCGGGGACCTCGCGCGGATCCAGGAAGCCTTCCAGAATGGCGAGGCGCTGGGCCAGCGGACCCAGCTGAGCGGGGCTGAACCGCTCCCCGTCCAGACGACGGCGAAACTCGCGGTAGGAGAAAGCGTACGCCAACCCCTGGTCCTCCTTCTCCCGCACCATCCGCCGGAGGATGCTGCCGATCAGCTCGACGTACAGCGGCGGCGCCCCGTCCGACTCGTCGCACGCCATCAGCTGCTTCAGCCGCTTCGCGTTCAGGTGGTGCGACTGGAACTGCAGCCGTTCGACGGTGAGGGTGCCGGCTCCAGCTACTCCGGGGATGGCCTCGTACGCCTTCTTCAGCGCCGTGTAGTTCCACGGCGACACCAGCACCTTCACTGGGATCCCGGCCGAGGCTAGATAGGCCGCTTCGCAGATCCCGCCGCCGCCGCCACCGCCACCGCCGCCGGACTCGCCTCCCCCGCCTCCCCCGCCCACATCGTAGTGAAAGACCAGCCCGCTCAGCGGCGCGGGCAGCTTTCCCAGCGCCGGCGTCGGCTTGAGACAGTTCTCCAGCAGGCAGCAGAGCGTGTGGCTCTTGCCGCTGCCCTGGGACCCGCAAATGAACGTCGACCAGGGCGCGTTCGTGTTCAGAAACAGCAGCCGGTCCATGGCCGGCACGTCGGCGTGGACGTCCTCGGACGTCAGCATCCCTTGCACGGCATACTGCCGGAAGACGTCCGTCTGGCGGAAGATCGAACCGGCTCGCCGGTGATCGGAGAGCTTGCGCATCGCGTACCCGATCATGAGCGGGCTGTTGATCAGGTCCTCCCGCTCGCCGTTGGCGTCGGAGGAGCCGTGCTTGAAGTGCTGCAGGTACCGCTGTGCGGCTTGCTCGTAGGTCTCCTCTTGATTCAGCTCGACGGACGACTCGGAGTCATCGGACGGCGTCGAGGCGGCGGAAGAGGAGTCGGACATGGTGGCTGGTGATGGTTCGGTTGTGGCTGTGGCGCCGAAGGTGAAGGGCGATGATGATGTCGTTGGCGTTGGCTGGATGTCGGGCGATGAGGTGGCGCTTGCGCTGCTGGAGTCCCACGACGACGAGGATGAAGCCGATGATGAGAACGATGATGATAATGACGACAACAGCGGCGCAGCGGCGCGGAAGGTGAAGGTGAAGGCCTTCGCGCCGGATGGGAGGACCGACATGGCTTTTTAAAGTGTAGCTGCAGCAGCAGCAGCAGGCGGAAAACTGAGAAGAATATTATTTACGTGGTTTGGCAGCGACGGCACGGGTCGGTTAGCAAACTTCATTCAGGGACGGGTAAGGTTGAGTTGAGATGAGGTGAGGTTGTTTGTGGTTCACAGTTGGTGACTAGGTGAGTGAGGGTTCGGAACAAACGTCGGGGCGGTAGACGACAGGTGAAGATGTGGGGACGGGATCTACCTGGAAGGGTTTGCTGTTGTCCCTGTGGGGCTTGCTTCCCGTTCATTCTCCACTCTCTGTCTTCTAGGGCTGGCTGTGGGTGAGGCTGTAACGGTTTTTTTCCCCCTTCGCTTCGAGACTATTGAGTTGGCCGTTATGTGGCATAGAGGTGACTAGGGATGGACAAAGGGTGGTTGAGATGGATATGTTCGTTTGAAGATGGACTAAAAACTTTCTCTTCTTTTCAGACCCTTATATGGTTTCTGACCACGTTTATTACTAGCCACGTGGTTAATAAAAAAAAGACCTATACTACTGATAACACTATTTCTTATATTATTATTATTATAAAGGTACTTGGTTATATACTAATTATTATTTTAATATAGTTAAGATAGTATTATATTATTCTCTATACAGGCTTAAATTAACGGCGGCGTACTCTTTCAGATAACTTACTATAAAACCCTCGTTTTTTATACTACGGTAAAATCCAGAAATACTACGATTACTTATGAGCAAGAATATAATAGAAAAATTCAGCGTTACAGAATCGTATCGAATGATTTGCGACGACTTGACGGAATAAAAAGAGAAGAGAAGCGGAAGTAAAAATCCATCGGAAACGGAAGCGCCATAAAGAGGATCACATTTACGCTTCCTTTCCGGCGAGAGCGTTATATGACCGTCTGGGCGTGTATGTTTGCCAGGAGGGACTAAATATAGAATGGAGTCTTGTGCGTGTAAGACGTCGCCTTGTCCTGCCGTTTTTATAATCTCTCTCATCATCCTCTCTCTCTGGAGGCTAAGGACGGCAATACAAATAAGGTGACCAATACGTATGTTTGACTAGGCGACGGTGAGTGAGATAAAATCCCGTATGCACCCTGCTTATGAAGAAGAACAAGCACAGCACTAATCGATGTGTCGTGTTACACCCGAGACAGCTCTTACGAACCGGTGCGTATGTAGGGGATAGGCTGCTTGACCAGCCCTTGGAGCGTTTGTTGTAAACCCCTCTCGCGCTCTTTCTGTCACACGCTCCCTTTCTTTCTCACTCTCTCCATCTCTCTGTCTTCCCCTCTCCTTCCTGTTCTTTCTGTTTATCTTCCTGTTCGGTTATCTGCCTGATCGTGGTCTCAAGAGCGCGCTGATAGAAGGAGAGAGGCGACGTTGTAAGGATGGAGGGTCTAGTTGTTTTAACATGCTCTCTTTTTACTCATGTTAGGCAAGCAAACGAAATGGTCTTTGCTCACACCAATCAAAAAGATTCTGACCAGGAGACTGTTGATTTTTCTCTTTTTAGGGCAGCATCATGCTTAAGATTATGGTTCCTTGTGCCATATTAGTTAGCCATCTCATCCCGATGACACCTGTTCCTGTTTTTCTTTCCCGTTTCCCGGTATCAGGACGTGGTGGGACTTGAAACATGGCGTCCGTGGCAGGAGGAAACTGAAACGACGTCTGACTCGTGCGGCTCGCCGCGGAGTGGGCGGATACTTGTCAAGTTGTCTGCCCCTGGGGTTTCTGACGACCGTACGTACATCACCTTTTCTTGTATTCCATGGAGTAAATAACATATAGAGAAGAGGTCGCCTCTTTCTCTATCGTATCACTACTCAGTAAACTGAGTCGCGAACACGGAGAGGATTGAATGTTTATCGGAGCGAAGGGGAAGGTCATCCTGTTTCAAGCCTTGCGAGGCGAGTCGCGCTGGCCACCCGATTGGAGGAAAGCGACCGCTTGGCGACCGTGGTCGCTATAAACACCAAACGTTGCCCCTGCTTCGAGATGATGAGCGGAGATTCATTACACGCGAAAGGATTGAGGTCCTTCTCTTCTCGTGTTATATCTCATACCATGGCGCACTGGGGCTCGAGTCCTGTGGGTCGACGCCCGTGTTCTATGTACTGTACGTATATATACAGTATATCCTTTCCGCCTTCTTCAAACGTGACTTTTCGCCTCCCGTTTCTTCTCGAGTCCGTTCTTTGAACATAGTCATTCATTCTTTTCTTCTTTCACGACAGCATGCTGTCACTTCCGTTCGTTCTTCTGGCGGTGACCGCTGTGCGGGCCGCATTGACCTCGTCTTCTCTGGAGAAGTACACCGATGTTCTCGATCTCGATTACTCCTTCGGGCCCGTCAAGGAGGCCTACTGGACCGGATATCCTCACCATCGACGAACCCCGTTTGCCGTACGTGTGTTACGCCATCATCTCCAGGCCAATTACTGATACATACTGGCTCAGGTCTCGTCTGATGGCAGCACCGCCTACCTAGCCTACCTGGACAGCTCCGAAACCGACGTCCACGTTCAGCAGGTTGATCCAACGACCTTCACTGCAGTTGGTACTGCTGTGACAATCAGCGGTGCTAAAGAAGCAGGCGGTCTCGTCGCTCACTCGGACGGCTTTGCCCTCCTAACCAACGAGGCTCTCCCCAGCGGCACCACGGATGCTCCTGCCGACAGCACGCCAGTGCCTGTCCTCTACCGCTACACGGACGGCGAGCAAACCTTCAAGACATTCCTCGGCGGGCCCGGGGTGCATGCCTCCGACGGCCTTTCCGCCAGCCCGGACTTGAACGGCGATCTCGTGTACAGCGAAAAGGCTGGCCTGTATGGCGCCTACTTTGTCGTCACAGACTACACAGGCGACGCCTCCGGCCATTACGGTGACAGCATCCAGTACGTCAACACAATAGGCGAGCTCCAAACCATTACCGGTGCGACAAGCTCCTGGGGCTGCAGTCACAACACCGGCATCGCCTTCGAAGCGGCGGACGAAGCGCCCTTCGCCTCCATCTGCGCTGAGGACCAAGGCGCCATCTGGCTGAACACCAACGGCCAAGGCATGACGACTGTCGGCGTCAAGATCTCGAACGAGAACACGACCAACGGCGCCTCCAACGAGCCGATGGGCGGAATGAGCGGGTCCTACTCCGGCCTGGCCCGCTTCATCGACAGCGACCGCTACATCTTCACCTGGGTGTCGCGCGGCGCCATCGACCTCACGCTGAACGAGTGGATGGGCGAGGGCTACACGCACTCCCTCAACCGGACCAACAACCGCAACGTCGCCGTCGCCGTCTTCAGCAACAAGACCACGCTCGACGGCGAAGAGGCCACCTCGGAAGTCGGCGCCGCCTCGGGCGACGACCAGGTCAACTGGCTCACCCAGGGCACCAACGACTGCAGCAACGCCCACGTCGCCGTCTTCGACGATGCGAGCGCCCTCGTCACCTGGGAGGAGATCGCCGACCCGATCTGCGACTACATCGCCATGGGCTGCCGGGGCGCCTTTGCCGGCACCAAGTTCCAGCAGGTCGACTCGGCCGGCAACGCCGTCGGCGACCCGCTCACGGCCTCGGACGTCTACGTCGCCGGCGACATGGTCACCATGTCCGATGGCCGCATCTGCTGGCCGTACGTCAACATGACCTGGACGCTCGACGAGGCCGTGGCCTACGGCGGGTCCACCGCGACGACGACGAAGATGAGCTTTGCGTGCATGAGCGTGAGCTCGAACGGCACGACCACTGCTTCCACCACCACCACCGCCACCACGGCAGAAGCATCAGCATCAGCGGTGCAAGCTACCCTCGCGTCTACGACCGCAGCAGCAGCAGCCACCTCGCCCATCGCCGAAGAAGCAGAAGCCGCTACGTCCTCCACCCCCGCCGCAGCCGTCACACCTTCTTCCTCCTCCTCCTCCTCCGCCGCCGCTGCCGTCGTCGCCCAACCACTCACCTCTGCCGCCGCCCAGCCCGTGACCACCACCCTATCCACCGCCGCAAGCCGTCCCACCTCCACCCAAGCAGCGGAAGCCATCATCCCCTCCTCCTTTGCCACCGAGCAACCGGACGTTCCCACCGCGACCTCCGCGGCCATCGTCCCCGTCACGTCCGCAGACGTCCTGCCGTCCTTCTCTCTCGAGACGGCAACGGCGAGCGCGAGTGCGACGCCTGGGGAGGGAGACGCGTTCGGATGGCGCCCGTGTAGGGGCCATCGGGGGCGAAGGTGGGGGTGGTGTTGGGGACGGGTTTGAGATGGGTTCACGTTGAGTTTGAGCAGCAGAATGGGGGTTAGGGGGAGGGGAGGTTGGTGGGAGGTGGGATTCTTTTCTGTTTTTCTGCTGGTGAGGATGTGTGTTGATCCATCCTTTTTTTTTTCTTTGCTTGTTCGACGTGGGGAAAGGTGATGAGATACGTTGCGAGACGGTCGATCGGAGGATGGGTATGTAGGGCGAATGAAAACATCAACATTCTATCTGCACCTGCTGCTGTCTCTCGAAAGACGTGAAATGAGGTATTAAACGATACCTTGTGCTTTGTCGTGAACACATCCTGTCCGTATATGGCATATACAGTATAAAATATAGATTAGAGCAGTGGAACGACGGAGTAACTCCAGTAAGCAAAGCAAAGGAGAGCAAAGCCCAACCCTTTCTCATTTCTCAAGCTACCCGCTATCAAGAATCAATGGAAACTGATTCCTGTCTGCGTGGACACCTCGGCTTTTCATCCACGGGGAGAAGAAGCATAGGTCGTCCTCGAGAATGGGTGATAGTTCTCGCCGATGATGGGTGTGTATGCACGAGAGAGTAAGTGTGTAAGGTACAAAGGGTTATGATTGTCATAATCGCTTTCGAGGACCGAGGGTTATTCCTCAGCCTCATTCTATACCTATCGCCTTAACCCATGGACGTCAAGCCTCTCCACAAACTAATCATCAGCCTATTGCGTCTATCTACTCTATCACTAACGTTTTCCCAATGTGACGAATGGATATCCACAGCAGACGCGGCATGCTATCCGTATCCTTACCCTCACTACCACCCGACTACTGCGTTCGTGACGAAGCAGGTGCCCCACGCGATCTGCGTCGTCGAAGAACACTCGATCCTTTTCAGGGAAAGAAAACAAATATACTGCAGAAGTTCAAACTGCGTTGCCTGCTGTAGGGGAGTGGTAGTCACAATGAAAGCTTTATACCTACCTATCTTATCGTGCTCTCCAGCGTAAGAGAGGTCTCCCGTCCCTTGAGGGGCAGGGTAAGTACAGACCGTAGAGCCCGGTACCGCAGCACTGTCAGAAACCCGAGGCAAGTGTTCGCGCCTTCTTTTCACTTGCGTGTCTGCATACATAGGGGCGTACGGTGAAGATGCAGTACATACCGTACCTTCTGCATCCTACTCATGTTACTTGCCCCTGTGAAGTATTGTATCCACGCGTCGGCAATCGCGTGCCCGCCTCTCGAGGTATTATCATCCATTTGCGGGCTCAGGAACTCAGGTATCTACCTTACGCATCAACATCTATATCCCTGCTTACGGTACCAAATACTGTCTGCATACATACATATGAAGGGGCGAGTGGAGCGTTTAGGAGATTCGAGGAGGTGTGAATGAACGCGCGGGGTTCCCGACGGTCACTATACCGATTCGATCTCCCATTTTACATGTATCTTTCCTTCTTTATTTCAATTTCCTTTACTCGTTGGGGTTAGACATGAATGCAACAAGAAATAATAAGGAAGACGATGTGGCACAGTGCGGAGGATATTCACGTTTCTTTTTCGTTTTCTTTCTCTCAGGGAAGGTAGGGTACATCGTCACAAAAGAATCCACCCTCTCTCTCATCTAATAATACTCACAGGTCTTTTTTCCCTCCAACGCCCCACAGAAAAGAGACAAGAAGGAACCTCTCCCCTACCGACCCTCACCCCCATCCCTCTCCACCCTCCCCCCACCCCCACCAAACACCCACCCAAACACCCCCTTCGCCTTATACAAGTTCACCAGGCGCAGACGCTCGTTGTCCAAATGCGCCGCGTCGCTCGCCTGGCCGACGGGGAGCTGCGCCGCCGGCGCCCCGAACGCCTTCTCCAGGAAGCGGATGCTGGGGATGCTGCCGCCCTCGCGGATGTACAGCGGCTTGCGCGAGGCGGCCCAGCTCGCGTCCGATCCCGAGCTCGCAGCGGCGGCGGCGGCAGGGGGCGCGAGCGTGGGAGTGGCCTCGGGAGGAGTGAGCGTGTCTGTGCTGTCGTCACTCCCGGTCTCCGAGACGGGCGTGACGGCGCCGCCGTTCGCCAGCGTGGAGCTCGTCGGAGGGTTTTCGGCAGCGCTGGGCGAAGGTGACGGTATCGATCCCGCCTCCGCCTCCGTATGCGTGCCTCCGGGTACGGCGGAGCTCCGCCGCCTGACGCCGGCGTGCTGGTGGTGGTCGACCCCGCGCACCGGGCCCCACACGTGCATGATGCCCTCCTCGAGCGTGCGGAAGATCTCGTTGTTCAGGTCGCCGAGCCAGGGCTCCGCGATATGGTCGATCGTGACCGCGAGGCGGTTTTTGCTCTCCAGCGCGGCGAACTCGCGCTGCAAGAACGCGGTCAGCTGCGCGGCGACCTGGCCCGCGGTTTGGTTGGGCACGAGGCGGAGGGAGAGGGCGGCGCGGGCGAGGCGCGGGATGATGGTGCTGTTCTCCGGACCGGATGTGGTGAATCGGTGGATGGTAAGGCTGGCTTCGCGCCAGCGGCGCATGAGGGAGTTGGCGAGGGCGTCGGCAGGACCGAGCGCTGGGTTGCGCGCAAGTAGGGTGGCGGTGATGTCGTCGTAGAGGGAGGCTTCCTCGGCAGAGAGGGGCAGGATTGGATCGTAGAACCCAGGGAGCGAGACATGGCCGTGCTTGCCTGTCAACTTGGCCAGCAGCATGACAAGGTCCTTCAGTGATTCGTCCAGTAGCGCCGACCCGTCCACACCCGAATGCAGGTCCGGATGCGGCGAGCTGATCTCGACGGTGGCGTGGATGACACCGCGCAGTCCGTACGTGAGGCACGGGACGTGATCGTCAAGCCAGTAGCTGTTGGCCAGCAGTATCCAGTCGACGTCGCCGATGAGGGCCTTGTTCTCGCGCACGGCACGCTCGAAGCCGCGCGAGCCGCACTCCTCTTCTCCCTCGATAAGGAAGACGATGTCCGACTCGAGGGCCTGCGTGGCGATCAGGTCTGTTACTGCGTAGATGGCGGCCATGATCGGTCCTTTGTTGTCGGAAACGCCGCGACCGTACAGGTAGCCATCGATACCTTCGAGTGAGAAGGGGTCGACGATCCAGTTGCCCTGGTCGTTCTCCGCCGCAATTACGTCGTAGTGGCCGTAGAACAAAATCCTCCGGCGCGGACCCGAGGTGGCTCGATTGGCGCGGAAATGCGCATAGACGATCGGATTGTACGGCTCCTCCGTGTTCAGCATCTCCGTCGTTGCCGCACCGAAGTTCTTGAACACGGAGCGCAGGTATGACGCGCCCCGCCGACAGTCACCACGGTAGCGCGGATCTGACGAGACGGTCCGGTAGGAGACAAACTTCTTCAGTGACTCGAAGAGATGTTCTGTAAGCAGATTAGTACACCCTGCCTAACGGTAACATCCGTCATACATACCATTGCTTGTCGCCTTGTTGGCCGCCGCATTCGTAGAGCAATCTCGCACATCCCACACCGCGACCGTATCGTCGTTTCCACCCGTGACGAACACCGGAGTACCCTTATGCACAGTGAATGCACTCGCCAACACCAAGCCCTCATGCGCCCGAAACCCGGTCACCCTCTCATACATTCTCCCGAACTTCTCCACACAACCATTCTCACCGCCAGCAAAGAGAAATCCCCCACCCACACTCAGCGTCAGCACATCTCCGCCATCCGTATTCAGCCTCCTCACCAACTGCTTCGTCTCCAAATCCCACACGTTCACCTCCCCTTCCAAGCGGCCAGCGTACAAGAACGTCCCATCCAGCGCCAAACTCAACACGCTCTCCCCCTCCTGCTTCTCGTCCTCCAAGCAACACACTTCGTACATCCTCCCCCCATTCCTCCCATCCAGACCCCAAATCTTGATCGCCCCATCCCCGCCTCCAGAAATCAACACCTCGTCGCTTCCGCTCTCCTGCGGATCCAGCAGCTCCTCCTGCAAGATGCCCCTCGCAAGCAGCATGCAGTACACATACCCAAAGTGCGCGAACGGATGCGTGTAGCTCTTGTCAATCTCCAGCAGCCGGCCGCCCTTGGCGTCGCGGGGCTTTTTCGGTTCCTGGGGGCGGGGCGTGCGGTGTCCGCCGGGGCCGGAGGAGTCAAAGAACCGGTCGGCGCGGTAGGAGGGGTGCGTGTGCAGGGCCGGCAGCGGCCGCACGTCCTTCTCCTTCAGGTCGTACCATTGGATCGAGGTGTTCTGGGCGCCCAGGTAAAGCGTCTGCAGCGAGGAGGAGTAGGCGGCGCAGAAGATGTCGCCGACGTCGTGCGTGGAGTAGAGGCTGTAGAGGTGGGTGAGGGTGCTGGTAGACCAGACCTACGGCCATGGACGGACGCGCATTAGCATTTGGCAGGGATGGGAGGTGTGACGCAGAATGTTGCACGGAGGATACTCACGTTCAGGATCCGATCGCCGGCGGTGCTGAAGAGCAGGTCTTGCTCTGCACTGAGCGTGAGCCCCAGCACGCTCCCTTTGTGACCCTCGATCGTGGCCTTCTTCTCATATGTGTCGAGGCTGTACACGAGGATTTCGCCGCCTTGTGTGCCTGCGAAGATGTACTCGCGCGAGACGGCCAGGGCTAGGATGGAGGCATTGTGACGCATACGGTGGAAGAGCGCTGGCGTTGCAGCCGGGACCTTGCTGCCGGTGGCATCGGCATAGCCACCTTCTGCTACCTGCGGTGCGGAAGACGGGGCGGACATTGCTCTTGTGGTGCTGGCGGTGCGGTTGGTTGTGTTTACGGTCAATTGCGACAAGCTGGGAATGTGCGTGGTGGTTATCACGGAACGTGCGGCATGCTGGGCTCGAGTCGGAGCGGGTATCGTTGTTTCTGCAAGGATAGAAGAGTTGTTTAGTACATTTTGCGAGACATACGCAGGCAGCGGTAAAGGAGCAGCAGTGTGAATCGTCAATGGCGTAGGAATATGTGTCGGTGATAGTAAGAGGAGACCGTGGACCGTGACTCCCGTCTGGCCCTTCGTAAAATCGGGGTGGACCCTGAGACGCCGAGCGATAGCGGCGATGGCGTCAGAAGCCGGGGCAAGCTGGGTGGACCTGCCTGTCGCTCGGTCCGTCTGCTTGGCAGCTCGGGCAGCGCAACTCAATTCCAACCACCGGGCAGGAAAGGAAAGGAAACCGCCGTGCTCACCTCGCTCACATCTCCACGGCTGCCGCCGGGGCGGTCGACGGCCGCCGCAGTCCATGTTGTCCCGGTAGCTCGGCCGTCCGAGCCCGCTGCAGGCGGAAAACCGATGGAGGTGACTGCGGTCGGATGGGCGGAGGAGCGGTCGGCTCAGCGGGCTGATAAGCAGCCCCGGTCTCGCAGGTTCTCCGGCGCCGTCGTCGACGTTCCTATCATGCTGTCCGCTGCCGGTTATATGGGAATCGCACGTGTGGGAGCGCAGGAAGGGAGGAAGGCAGGTCTCGCGGCGCTCGGGTGCTGCGGTCAAAGTGAGGAGGTTTGGATCGGGCGGCGTCGCTTGAGGCATGTCGAATATTTATATACGCGTACACCGCCGGTTGCTGCCCTACGCCAATGATCGCGAGATTGCGATGATCGATATAATTGATGATGACGAGCGAATCCCTCCTGATGGCGATTCTCTAGGTTGTGATTACACGGAAGCATCGAACTCGCCCGTCTCTGAACCGATTTGAAATTTGTATTCCTCCCGGAGTGCGGTGTCGTGTGTGACTGTAACAGACCAGCTGTGTTCGATCTGCATTTTCCCTCGCCATTTTGTTCCCGGCTGGTCATGCAGGTACCACGATGTTTCCTGCCGGCCCAACATCTGCAGCGGTGAGGTCGACAGAGGATTTTATTGGATGCCTTATCGCACAGTATCCTGCAGGCGGTTTTGGGATTGGCTATACACGTGGCCCTACAGCTGCAGACAGCCACCAATCGTCGGCAAATATCCCGAGACTTCCGCAGCATATAGATAATGAGAAAACTCTGCTAAATCTATGCGATAGTTCTGCTGGCTTACGAATGTTGAGAGAGGCATTCCGTTTCGTGAGCAGACAAGGCTGAGTATGACGCTTCCGCTCCCAAAGCCCTCCCCAGGCCGTACTAGTCGCTGCCTATGACCCACCGGTTTGCCGATTACCGAATGCCTGTTCCGGCTGTTCATCGCGCACCTTGAAGAGAGCCGCGTACTAAAGACATCTAACGCTTTAATGACGTTGTAGTGCAGGAGATGGAAGCCTCGCAGAACTTACATGTTACTTCTCACAACATATGGCGGGTAATCTATATTTCCTTTTTTTCCCCTTACAACACTCCATGCACTGCCTGTCAAGCCTCATCAAGGTTCTATTTGTGAAGTATCCGACGCGATACAGACGGAAGCCCCTCCCTAATGCTGAGTACAACTGGCAGTTCATGAGTTTCTGCTAGTATACACGGCTGACATAAATTACCTATTCCATGACCTTAGGTTGACTGGTTCAGCAATCACGGGTGGCCGCTCGAAACGCAATCGGACTACGTATCTGCTCACTCAACGGCTCTAGCTGAGCAGTCCACAAGCGGTTGCAGCCGATTACGGATCTTATTTCGCGGTCTAGGTCTGCTAGCTATCTGGTTGACACGTCTTCTGCCAACTCAAACGCGGGATGAATGATACTTGTATTACCGCTCTTTCCCAGCCGCTTACCAAGCTCATAAAAGACCGTCTCTACCGCGCCTCTCCCCCCTCCTTTCACCTCCTGTCACCTCCTCTCTCTTCGTCTCCACCCCTCTCTCGACAGAGTAAGTCTAAAGTCCAACCTCTTCTCTATAATCTGTTCTTAATATCGGATTAATTATTCTATAAGATTTACTAATTTACTTAAGTCTTACATCCTCTAAACCTAAGCGACCACCCTCTATTTTAATAGAATATCGGCGGTCTTAAAGCGTAAGTAATAGAAACTAAAATAAAAACTCAAATACTTAATAATCCTTCTATTAACCTAAGAAATAATAGGAATTCGAACGCTTATTACCCCTCCAGAGATGGGTCCTTTGATCCCCCGCGGGGAACGCAGTGAAAAATGCCAAAAAATCGTTCGGACTGCATTCACCAATATCTGTAATCAATGGGGCGACAACTGGTTCACCGAGCTAGAACACGGACTGAAGCTCGACTGCAACACCACGAACGCCGGCAACGTCCTCAACCTGCCGCGAGATCTGCTCAGAGCCCTCGTCACTCTCTCCAAAGACAAGACTCTCGAGGACGCGAGGGCGCTCCTGGCGGCGCAAGCGCGGACCCGCTACCCCAACTCCCCCCAGACGACGCCGGTGCTGACGCGCACGGATGTGACGAACGTCCTGGACGGCTTCAACTCCCCCTCGGCTCATACCGCGCCCACGGACATCGATCTCACCGATGATAATGACTCGGACGCGCCGATTCCGCGGCGAGGTCGCCAGCCACATCGGGGTGTTGGATTCAACGTTGCCCGAGAGATGCGTGGCCAATCCGGTCCGGATGAGGAACCGGAACGAGATTTGGATCTGGAAGAATTACAGGACCGGAAGGAGCTCCGGAAATTGGAGATAGAGGAGCTAGAGGATGAAGAGAAGCGCCGGGAAATCCGGCTAGAAGAATTGGACTGCCGCGCGAAGCGGCGGAGAATCAAAAAGGCGGAGATCAAGGATAGGGCGATCGAGCGACGGTTGTCACGCACCCGTGGCAATCGGAGTAATGTCAGGCCTGAGCTCTAGGGTGTGCTCTATTCGTGTGGGTGTGAGGGCTCAGTGCTCTGGGGTTTTGTTCTCGTGTTGCCTTCTTTTCTGTTTCTCTTTCTGTTTTCCTGATAACCCTTCTCCTTTAGTGACGGTGATGGTTCTTTTCTTGTATGATACCCCTTCTTTATGGCCCTGATACGCAGGGCTTCTCATGCTAGCGTTATCAATCATGTCGGCTTTTAGTTTCTCTTTTGTGGTCTTAGGGATGGAAATCGTATTGCCCGTTCTCAAGGAGTCCTTCGATCCTGCCTTTGTACGGATCTAAGCGTATGATTTCGTGCTTCGTCTCACGATGAGTTTCAAAATGGCCATGCAGGGTTTCTCGATTAATTCCTACTATGAACTGGCCGTTTTGGTTTGTTTTTTCTTTTCTTCTTCTTTAAATGATTTTCATTGTCTTCAATGACATACTACCTAACGAATCGGCATTTGCATTTTCCTTTAATCAGACTGCTTTGCTGTTAGATGTGTGGTCTTAACATGCTAACATGGCCGAGCCAAAGTCATAACGTGACACGGACAGGTCAACCTAAGTTGTCAGTAAAGCAAAACTAGATAGCTACAACTCACACCGTTGGCACGGTTGTTTTTCGTCAACCCGTCTGTTCCTTGGCTACTACTGCAATCCACTCAACGTCAGTACCTACCATCCTTCCGCGCGACATCGCCGTCGATCATACATAGCTGCCAACGACCTTTCTGCACGCCGTCGCTCGCTTACGGCCAGCATTTCGAAACATGTCGTGCAAAACGTTTGCAGACAATACTCCAGGAACTCAGATCAAAAAGACCGACGCGCTGAGGGTACTGAATCAGAGATGGGGAGAGGATTGGCACCTGAAGCTCGCGGGCAAGGGCCTGTTGTTGGAACGCTCGAAGCAAAGTGTGTCCGGTGACATCTTGGATGCGAGTGAGGTTCAGCTGACGAGACTCAAATGGTTTTCCGTCGAGTTGAGCGGCGGATTTGATCGTGCTGCTGAATACCTGATCGACGCGGTGCGGTCGAATTCTCCAGAGAGTTTCACAGCGCGTGAGCTAAGAACGGCCGATATCGTTCTCGCCCTGGAGAGGGTAAGGCAAGACATTATCTCAGGCGTTTTACCATTTCCGTCGACTAGGAAAATAACAAGGTCAAAAACCCAAATCGGTAAGTTAAACCTCACAGGCCAGTTCAGAATACCTCATCGAACCAGCGGCTCATTCCTTGTAGGGTCTCATGGTTCTATGCGAACAAGCCCTGGTGCTACAGGTTTGAACGAGAACGAGGTCAGCATTCATCCATCGTGTGGCTCCTTGGCCCAGATTGCCCAAGACGGTGCGGAGCCACAGCTTTTGAACGCTGAGCAAGCTCCCAAGCAGAGACGGGGGCGTGCTCGTCTCGAAAAGTCGCATGCCAGTGTGGAAGGCTCTGCAGAGGACGTCGTGACTACTGAGTCACTTTCAGCAACAGAGGAATCTCTAAATAAAGTCCGTCAAAAGCGACAACAACTCAAACACGAGCTACAAGAACACAAGCAAAGGCGCAAGCAGATGTGGAAGCATATGAAACTCAGGGAAGTTGCGATGAAAACTGAGGATCTGAAGTATAAGCACCTGGAGTTGAAACTCAAGAAAGAAATTCTGGGGGCGAAAGCCACGTTGGATACGGAGTCAAGGTCAGAGTAAGGCAGAAGGCAAGCTGCAACGGTTCATCACGGCGAAAGGCTGGAAGCTACGGAAGCGAAGACTGAACGTGGGACTTCGAAAGATAATCCTTGTAGGGCAAATATTTACGAAGGATTACTAGGATCATACGTGGATGGAGAAAAGACAGTCAAAATCTTTTCGAACCCATCAAGGATACTCATATCAGATCTAAGGCAGACGTATTTTGGATTACCACCGGGATGGGGCTGAGCCCGCGACAAGTCGTGGTCAAAGCAACGAGTAACAAAACTCACCGTGTTCAACAGATACTGCTTCTAGCTAATAGATTCAAAGAGTGATTCAATCTGTCTAGAAGTGGGATCTCACATGCCTGAATGATGAGGGAAGTCTAGGCGACAGTGTGGACATTGTGATTGGGTCTTTGCCCGCTTCAGCTCATTTCATGGAAGAAGTGGATTTCTTCAACAACCAGACACACTCTCAAAGTACAATGATCAGGCGCATGGTGATGTTATATCAAAGTATGGCCGTGATGAAAAGCACCACGAACACTTGAAGACAGATGTTCGGGGTTATGCTTACACACCTACGGGCGTCTCGTTCATTGTCTCCTATGACAGGAGACAAGTCCACATTGCTTTATTGTCTAGCGTTGATTCAATCAAGAACTGCGATATGGTGCTTGAAAGCACTAAGAGGAGGGAAACACGAAACATGTCCTAAAAGAACCGTGAACTGTTGTTGAGATGGAGATTCTTGGATGGAGCAACCCCTGGCTAGTTCATGGTCGTCCCACGTTAAGGCGGGGAAATTCGCTAATCACCGTCGTTGATTGATGTTAGCAATGACTCTCTAGGACTGCAATCATGCTTGTCTACAGGCGTAAATACATAGCTGAGGGTTTAGTCGATGGGTAGATGGAGTAAACTTATACAGAATGGCTGTGTGGTGACCTTATGGTTTTAGACGCAGTAACACCTACCATAAGGTCGGCGCGCTGGATGAACAGCTTAAGCGCCGTTTGGCACTGATGGCTCACATGATCCTCTCGCCAGCCTGTCCATTGTTGATGAGCTTTGAATCAGGCCCGTGAAACAGCGCTGTACACGTTGGTTACTGATTCTCTGTATACGGTATACTGCTTTAACAACTCAACGGTGAGCTTGGCTGCGTGCTCTCTTTCAGCAAACAAATACGCCTTGCAGAGCCCTCTGAGAGCATTGTAGACGCGTTTGCAACGCCCATATTACATCGTTTGATGATTTACTAGACCAGGCTGATAACAAAACTGCAGAACGCCGTAAGTTGCCGTATACGGTGACATCCCAATGGTTGGTACTGCCGAGCTAATTTTCTCGCTAGAGCCAAGCAACTTCACCGCGACATCACCATCCCCTTCCTACAACGTAACGCCATCAACAAAACGCTTTACAGCGCGTGAGGATCAATAAAGTGAGTCGCATCATCTTATTAATTGATTTCTTGCACCTTACAAGCCCTCTCCCGGCAACGTCTGGCGCTGCGCATATGCCTCCCAGCAACTCCGCCGCCACCCCAGAGCTACGCGCCTCCGCGGCGCAGGAGCCCAATAACGAGGGTAATCTGTTCGCCGACTTGGAAGAAAGAGAGAGGAAAATCTGTCGAGGACACATCGCCGTGATCGATGATGTCTGGGGTAAAGACTGGGCCAAGGACTTTCCTCGCTCCATCCGGCTACCGGGGGTGCCTATCGTGAACTGGGGAAGGACCTGTCTCTATCAGCTGTCTCGCCTGTGCAAAGTCGTCGAACTTGACGATGCCATCAGATTGCTGCGCGACAAAGTCTTTGAACGCCTGGAGGACCCACACCGAGATCCACGGCGCTTTTTAATCGGCATAGATGTGGACAGCGTGCTGAAAGACCTCAGGCCTAGCTTCAAGGAAAGGCAACGGGCGCGTTATAGGAAGGACATGGACGCGTTGAACCGCTTTATCGACGGTGACTCCAGCCCTGCGCAAGACGCGAACGAAGAGGAAGAAGACCTGCCCGCCAGGCGCACCAGAGCCAAACGTCAATCGAATGTCACCGCATCCGCCACGCAGGAAGAGGAGCCAGAAGACACCACCCTAACCGCCGACTCGCCAGCGCCTGACTCCACTTCCAAACGCCCAGCCTACTCCCTCCGTACCATAGATCGAAAGGACTACCGCACCCCCAAGATCCGTGAATGGAAGCGACAGACCGACGGCGAACCGTCACCGAAAAAATCGTCAACAAAGTCCACCCCGACCAGCGGCGGACCAAAACGTAAGCAGCCTGCCGCACACCTCTGGTCTGCGCCCGCACGTCCTGCGCCACTTCCGTCTAACCTTTCATCAGCCTCAGGCACGACAAACGAAGCTACAGCAAGTCCGCCCGAAGCACCCACGCAAAAGCGAAAGAGACGACGTGCAAGCAGCCCCAAGGGTAGGTTACCGACCCGGGTCCCCCATCCCGTCCTTTCCGACGCACCAGTGGGAGCACTCACTCAACCCGCCGTAGCGGCCGCCGACGAACCCACTTCCCCAGCCAAAGCTGGCGCTACCGCGCCCAAACGCCGCGCGCCGCGCAAGTCGCGGGGATCAGACGTCGGCGTCGGGGCGAAGGCTGCGAAGGGGAAGGAGAAGAAGAATGAGAAGAAGGAAGAGGAAGAGCATGACGGGGCGGTGGTCGAAGATCAGATCCGTGAGGTGGAGCTGGAGCTGCGCGAGGTGCAGTTGCTGCGACGGCTGCACGAGCTGAAGAGGATGAAGAATGGCGAATGAGAGTCCGGTGGTGCTACATACCCTGAGAAGGATGAGACAGTGAATCGGAATATGTGTAGATTCTGTTCCGCTGCCATGCCTAAGGGTCAGCGGGGGTGTGCTTTCCTTTTCCACTACTTGGGGGTTGATGTTTCCTCGTGTCTTAAAGGTCACAAGTCCTTTTCCTCAGGCCCTTTCTACCGGTAATATTATTTCTTTCCGTCTCATATTCTCTGCTATCCGCAGCAATGCATCGGTCCGATATTTTCACGGGGACAAGATCAGGCTTGTCACGCTTTTAAAGATCAATTCTATAGGAAGAAAACTCCTAATGGCCCAGGCAAGGCTGCCATACACACCCGTTTTATCTTAACGGTAACATGGGACTGTACACAAGTGCCCCTTGACATGAGGCGGCGCGGTTATCCCTTCCTCCATGATCCTTTGTTCGGCTCGTGTTACCCGACCGCCCCTACTACTTTGCAGACACAATGGTATTCGTTAAGCGCGTGGAGTCTTACATTTCTGAACTAGAAAAGACATGAGATTTCCGACAATGTCCTCACAAAGCGGTAGACAAGCGTATGATTGACGGGCAAGGCCGCTTTCATGCACAACCCATTGCGCTTGGTAGATCGCTGGCAGACAGCACCTCGGGAGAGAAGAGTTGGACGGAGAGATGTGAGTATCACAACTGTATTAAGACCTGAAAAAGAAAACCATATCGGCGTTGGGGGATCGGGGTGGCGGTTAGACATCGATGTAATGGCGAGCGATGAATAAGCGAACGAGGACCGGGGAAAGTTGGAGATTCAGAGCTGACCTTCACGTACATCGTCGTTGAGGATGGATCGGCATCTGGAACGCCACCATATTTAAAGTCATTATCACGAAGCACGGCAATAATAGCACATTCAAGCATCAAGTAATCGTATTTCATTCGAACTAATATAAGGTATGGCGCGAAAGCCCACCATGGTTTCTCTGCTAACCCTCCTCATACAGGGAGACGGCTATGTTAGCCCGATGTGCAGACGTGGCGCAGCGCGCAGTGGTATGTTTCATTCCCAAAGCTCCCAAAGAGAAACCCATCACTCCAGAGAAGAGGAAAAAGAAAAGATGAGAATGAACAGAAGAAAAAGAAAAGAGGAGCACTATAGCTTGCGCGACCCAACGGCGACGCAACCTGTCATCCACCAACATCACCTCGCTCGGGCGTGTTGGGAGTTCGCCGTCTTACTGGGCATTGGACCCGGAGTGCTGGCGCTTGAGCTTCAATGCTCGAATCTGGTCGTCAATATCTTGAATCTCCTGGCGCCGCCGCTGACGAAGAGCCCGGAGCTCCTTCTCTTCTTGCGCTATTTGCTCCCGGATACTCTTAGTCGCCTCGCTGGGTGCATCCTTGGTGGGGAGGTTGTCGCTCGTATCGACCTCCATTGCCGCTGGGGGAGCCGGCTTAGGCAGGATGGGTACGTGAGACCGGGGCCTGTGCGCATCTTCCCACTGCTGGAGCCTCGCGCGGGCGATCTCGTCAGTCTTGGGTGGGATTTGTCCGGGCAGGAGGTAGCCGGCTGGGTTAAGGCCGCCGGGCCCGTAAGGGGAGTCCTTTGATAACTGAAAGGGTGACTGCGCCGCAGGTGACATCAGGTATGGGGATGGCGCGACGGAAGAGGTCGCCGTGGTAGCGGAGAACACGGTTCCGACGGATGATTCGCGTTGCTTCTCGGCATCCACCATATTGGCAAGCTGTATGTCGAGCTTGCTGGGTTTAGGACGTCCGGGAGCCTTGGACTTGGTGACTCGAGAACCACGAGCGACAGTGGCCGCGCTATTCTTCTTCTTCAGACTGGCAGCACTGGACTTGCCTTTGACGTTTGAGGCGCTTGACTTCGCACTCAACGTGCTCGTCTTCTTGGCGGGTTTCTTGAGTTTGCTGACACTGAGTGAATTGCCAGGCTTCTGTCTCTCGTCGAATCCGCTCAGCTCACGAAGATAGCGGTTCCACTGGTTTTTGACGGCGGGGGCAGACTTTGCGATGCCGGCCGTCGCCATTCTCTTGGAGACGCGCTCGAAACGCTTCTCGATGCCGCCGGTGGCACCATGATTTGGTTCTAGGTAATAAGTCTTCAACATAGCTTCAATGCAAGCGAAATTCTCCGGACTGCTCCAATCGTTCACGACAGAGATCTTGAGACCTTTCATGGCTTGTTCTATTTCAGGTTCCGTCATGTTGACAGGACGCGGGATGAAAGGAGACGGTGAGGTCTGTTCACGCGTCTCCAGCTCAATCTGCTCCGAGGATTGCGGCTTGGGAGCCTCGAAGGATCTCTGTGGACGTTCCTTGGGGGGAGTCGCATACTTATGGTCGAGCTCATCGTAAGCAATGGCTGCACTACGATTGTTGGGACCTCTAAGGGCGTAAGCGAACGGCTCCGGTGAGTGTGCAGCACGTCGATGCTTACTGAGTTGTTCGCTTTCGCCGAAGTAGTCCTCAAATACTGTTTCAAGATCCTTTTCGGTAACGTATTGGGCGCCATCAGACGAGGCGCGTTGACGTTCTTGAATTGCAAGGCTGACAAGCTCCGCTGCATCACGGACGCGGTTAGGGGCAAGTTCGGCCAGATGCCCTAGGAGTCTTAACATGGTGAGCGGAAGCTCGATTAGATCTTCCTTCTTTTCAACGTTGACCGGTAGCATGGCCTTAGCGATGAAATCGGCAAACCACTTACTGCCCCAGTTGCTCGAGATCTTTTCCACTAGGTCTAGCTTTTGACGATGAGTCGTCTTCATCCTTCCGGCAAACGACAGGGAAGACATTGTTAAGATTCTGCATAGAAGCGATGCTTGCACTTGAAAGTGGTGGTAGTGGTGGTAGTGGTGGTAGGATGGTTGAGATCTTGGAAAGCTGAAGTTCTTGGAGTGGTGGTGTGGAAGAGACAAGTTGGTGAGAAATGGTTGCAGGGTGTGATCGAAGTAAGAACGAGTCCGCGTATTTCAAGGCCAGCCTTCTTCGGGTGGAATATCCTGAGCACCGATTCGCTCAGATTTTCTCACCGACTTTAAACAAAGCAAACGGGGAACTTCAAAAGTTAGTAAAAAGCATGTGATGTCGTCCTGTTACCGCTTAGGGTGCCTAACTAGGGTTGCACTCCGCAAGGCCAATATCGCAGGGTGAACGGATGGAGGATCCCTTGAGAGGTTAAACAGTGACGTTAAGGAAACCGAGTAATAAGTAACTTTAGAGACTATCCCATGCAGAGAAACTTGAAAGAATGAAGAAGCCTTTGACTGAAATGGATTCAGGATGTAGAAGTAAAATGCTCGACCACCCAGTCGTTCGTAAATTAGGAAGATTTCGAAGCTCCAATTTCGCCACTTCCGCTTCGTCACCGCCTCTCATCAAGCCAAACATTCTCACCAATCATTTGTTTACTTATCTCTTCTCCGACCGTCCCTGGTATCCTTTTGCGGACCAGATCGGACGCAGCAAGCGCAACTCTGCCATGAGCAAACCCAGGAATCTTCCGATGTAATAGTGAAATGAAGCTGCTCCCTCTCCGTCAAGCAGAGCCCATAAGTTTCTTATCTCTCCATACTAAGCAGATCGCTGACATTCTTGCATCCCACTTATTGATTTATTCGCATCCAGACCGCATCTGCAGCTCCGTCGCTACTTCGCATTACCCAGCTGTTTCAGACGGCTTTTGATTCTCCGTTCCTCCATCGCATCCTTTAGGTCTTCCATTCGCAGACGCCGAAGCTCCTTCTGGTTTTCCAGCTCGAAAAGTCTGTCCTCAAGCGTACATTCTCGTCCTGCACAGAAGAAGCACTCTCCGCTTGGTACTCTGGCGGTGGATCGCTATCCGGCGTTGCAGATCGTTGCTGCACAGGAGCGAGAGGCCACGATTTTGCATTGCCTGGGTCATGCGAGCCTTCTTTAGGCTGTTGACCGATAGATGTATTAGCGGCAGATCGCGATTCCGTAGTATGAGCAGAAACCGGCTGTACAGCATTCGGAATTGGCCTTACTGGCTGAGCACCAAGGTCCGAGGGCCCACGAAGGAACGTATCAGGAGCAGGGGAAGGTGGAAGAGGACAAAATTGAGAAGAGTGCGGATGGGAATCGGGGGCAACGGCAACAGCGTTCGAACCATGGGGATTGTTCGACTCGGCGGATTGCTCCTTATTACTGTTGCGCACCGTGGATGTTTCATGCGAGCTTCGATTGCGGACGAGTGCATCTCGACTCGGGCCGTCCTTAGCCCCGTACCGTTTTTTCTTCTGGTTGTGCATCGTATTTGTTCCTCTCGTGCGTGGGATAGCAGAGGCCACTGAGGGCAAACGATCAGAAAGTCGAGGCCCCTTCGGCGGCACTTTTTGACTTCCGTTCGACATCGATGCTTCGAGTTCGGGCGGGCTATGGCCCTGCTTCTGTGCGGCCTCCGTGGTGCTGACTGAAGCGGAAGACATATTCCCGGGTTTAGAGGCAGCGAGCTTTCCAGTGGGCGCACGACACCCCCAGTCACCCGCTTTGACTCGATGTATCGCGCGACGGAGATCATGAATAGTCAAGAACTTGTCAGCTTTGGGTTTGCTCTCCTTCCGTCGCTTGACCTCCTGCTGAAGGGGAAGGATAACTTCTTCAAGTTTTCCTTCCGTTTTCATTGCTAACGATCGGAGCAGTTTCCACAGTGTATGGCCGAGAAGCAAAGTGCACTTCGTCTTGTCGAGCGTGTACACCACCTTCACTTGAGAACAGAGCTTCAGCTCCCACTCTTTTCCCCATTTAGCGAGGATGTCTTGTTGTTGCTGCTGCCTATGCCGGTGTTCCTGCGTAGTCTCGGGTTCTTTGTTAGATACCATGCTCTCTTGGGACCCACTGCTCATTCAGGACCGAATGCAGGTGAATGGAGTTGATAGAGTAGTAATTCCAGTGGGGGAAAGGCAGGTGGAAAGAGGATGAGAGAGCATAAGAGAGAGGTAGAGTTTATATAATCAGTGCGTCTGAAGCTTCTGACAGGGACAAGGGGTGTACTTCAGAAAGCAAACAGCGTTACTTCAAGAGTGACCGGGATCTTTCACAAACTAGCATGATAGAAGTCAAGGTGGATATGTAAGAAGAGCCGATGGACAAAAATGAAATATTTTGAATGTGACTTGACGGTTCCTAACTGACTGAAAGAGCAAAAGAATCAGGCGAAAACAGATAGACGACATCGCAACTGTGAGCATTGGTCGAGAAGAAGAAAGATGAGACTTGGTCAACATGATAGCAATGACGCGAATTGGTCGCTGTTATACCGACCTCATGCATTGCAGTACGAAGTAAGTGATGAAGTCCAAGTCCAATAACCGCGGAAATATCGGGAAAAGACGGCTGAACACGTGTCATCGGGCTAGCTTGGCCCAAAGATCCTCAGGCAGAAACATAGGTTTTACGGAAGGCATGAAGTACGATAACCTGAGGCACGAACTTGGCACGGACACATCCCAACTTTTTACGCGGGACATGAACATGACCGATTAACCACCGCCAGCATCAGCACCCCGACGATTCGCCATCCACCACCCACCGTCACCCAACCACCACGGCCTCCCCTTCAATCCTAAGATTCGCGAGCAAACCGTCGCTCTCTTAGTCCTCCCGCTACCGTCCGAGCTACGTGCAGGCAGCCTTCGCCGCGCTCGCCGTCACCTCTTCCGCCTCTCCGTAGCCTTCGTCTCTCCCTCTCACAACCTCCACCGTCACCATGGTCGACCACTCAAGAGATCCCTGCCCCTGGGTCGCCCTCAGCGACTTTGGCGGTGCCTTCTGCATGGGCGTACGTCCTCCTTGCCATCCTCCGCATTCTCTCAAAAACATGACACCTCCGCTAACCCAACCCTCCTCCAGGCCATCGGTGGTGCCGGTAATCTCTCCCTCCCGCACCCGCAAAGCCCCGTCCGGACACTAACAACGCAACCGCAGTCTGGCATGGCGTGAAAGGATTCCGCAACTCCCCCTACGGCGAGCGTCGCATCGGTGCCATCACCGCCATCAAGTCCCGCGCACCCGTCCTCGGCGGTAACTTCGGCGTCTGGGGCGGTCTCTTCTCCACCTTCGACTGCGCCGTCAAGGGCATCCGCAAGAAGGAGGACCCGTGGAACGCCATCATTGCCGGTTTCTTCACCGGTACGTTCGCAGCCTACATGAGAAACGACCCCGACTCCCCAATACCCCGTCCCACTGAGTCCGAAGGAAAGAAGTATCTTGCACTGACATAACATGTCCCCCCATATAGGTGGTTCCCTCGCCGTCCGTGGCGGTTACAAGGCCGTCCGCAACGGCGCCATCGGCTGCGCCGTCCTCCTCGCCGTCATCGAGGGCGTCGGCATCGGCTTCCAGCGCATGATGGCCGAGAACACCCGACTGGACATGCCGCCTCCGCCGCCGCCGCAGGTCGACGCCGGCGCCGGCGCCAAGGCCGCCGTTGCGTAAGAGAACATTCGAGCGTGCAATGGGGGCTGTCGTGATCTATGCCGCGAAGTTGCTGGGAAATGATATCATGGGGATTGGATTCGCAGCGGAGCGCTGGTCTCCCGGGTCGCGGATCACGGTGCATTGAGACGCCGCTTTTTTTTCCCTTCTCTCCGCTACTTCCTCTGCGATGTTGTCCGGGGCTTTCCCTTGGTGGGGTTCTTTGATTTTCTTTTTCTCTTTTCTCTTTCTTTTTCTTTCAGCGCGGTTTTACGCTGGACTTCATGCGGTTTTGCAGAAAAGAAATCTCTCCTCCTTGTTTTTTCTATTTCCTTGTTTCTTGAGTCGATTCTGGATTTGGCTTGTGGGAGGGGGAACAGGTTGACGCAGCCCTCCTTTCATTGGCAGTGAGGTCAGGGTGACTCCGTGGGAAGAGCGGCGGGGCCGGCAGCCGTGTGAATGAAAAAGGAGGAACCTTCCGAGCCGTATGTGCTCGGGCAGTCCGCCGTTTGTACATTATCTCATAAGAAGGAAAAAGACAGACGGGCGTGCGGGCCGACCGCAGCGGAGGACGAGATGTGAGGGACCCGAGGCGGGGATTGTATGATCTGTATGTATAGTACGAACGGTAGCAGGAGCATTAGCATCAGGTGAAAAGAGAGCCATGATATGTTTCACCATACGTCGTTATGTACGTCGTTCTTCATCTTTTCCGCTCGGTCAAATCGGAAGAGAGAGCTGGAGAGAAGAATAAACCCTTATGGTATGATACTATGGGAAGGAGACAATGCAGGAATGATCTCATCATATGTACGGTTGGTGTACTGTATGTATGGATGCATAGTATACGTTGATATGCTCATGATATCCCCTCCCTCGTCATCATCGGTGTAGTAGTCACCGTGGAAAGCAAAAATGATAAAGCACACAGAAAACACAAAGCTCGCCTGCTAATATGATCACTTGAGAAAAAGACAGAAAAGAGAACGTGTCAGAAACAAGGAAAGACTGCCGCTCGGAGGACAGAAGAAGAAAAAGAGAGAGAGAGAAGAAAGGGGCAATGCACCGAGCGAAGCAATTTACCTCCGCATCCTCCGTCCCTTGCCTCCGCCCTCCCTCCCTCAGCCTCCATCCCGTTACAAATTCCCCACCACAACCATAAACCTCAATCTCCCATCACCCCGTCTCTTAACAATCCGACCCTTGCTGCCCCTCCTCCCCTCAGCCCCTAATCCCACGCCTTCAAGCCCCAACCCACCATTCGCCGTCAACACCCCTTCCTCCTCCTCGCCCGCAGCATCCCCACCGCCCCCACCACCAGCACCACCCGTGCCAGTCGTCGAGACAGCGAACCCCTCATCCAGCATGAGCGTGCCGCTCTTCCAGCCCCAGCTCTGACTGAAGTTGAACCGGTCGGGCGCGGACTCATACACGCTCAGCAGACGACCGCCCTTGCTGGGGCTGTAGATCTTAAAGTACGTGCGGATGGTGGGGCGGGCGTCGATGTAGCTTGGCAGGGCGGGGACGAGGGTCGCGGCGGCGCCCTTGGCCGGCCACGGACGCGGCGGCGGGAGCATCGACGGCGGCAGCATCGACGACAGCCGCGCGTCCGACTCCCCGTCCTCCTCGTCCTCATCCTCCCCGCTCTCCTCGTCCGACCCCGTCGGCTCCGAGTCGTCCGACCAGCCGGGCGGCGCGGGCTCCGGCACGAGGTGCGGCGGGAAGTGGAGCAGCGTCGGGCTCGTCCCCGTGAGCTCCTTGTCCTTCTCCCTCCGTCGACTGCGCCGCTCTGCCGTTTCGAACACGCCGCCCCGTCGGCCCGCGCCGCCACGTCGCGACGGGACGTTCATCGGCGCCGTCGTTCCCTGTGAGGAAACCAACGTCGCGTCCGGATCCCGGTTGTCGCCGCCGCTGCTCGTCGTCTCTTCCTCGCCAGCCACCGCATCCGTCGCCGCGCCCACCCGGCCCCGCCGACGATCCCGTCGCTCGCTTCGGAGAATCATCTCGCGTTCCAGAAGCCCGATACGCTCATCCACCGTCCCTCCCTGCCCTTGCCCTTGCCCACCGAGGCCCCTCCCCGCCAACGCCTCCTCGGCATCCCGCTCCTTCGCACGGTGCAAGTACACGCCCAGCTGTGGGTTTCGCGCGCTTCGGACTTTCTGGATGTAGATATTCCACAAGCTGCCCGCGTAGAACACGGTACGACTGTACACGCGCTTCTTCTCCTTGAGGAGCCGTGGGTTGGGGAACTCGGCGCTGAAGCGGAATGGTGGGAAGTGCGTGTACGCCACGGGCCGTGGGGGCGTGGTCGTCGCAGTGGGCGCCGGGGCCTGTGCAGGACGTGAGGTGGCGCTCATGTTGGTGAGCGAAGAGGCGAAGTCGGTAGCCCATTGGACGTCTTCGGGCTGAAGAGATGCGGAGATATGGGATTGAGCTGTCGATGCGTTACGTTGGAAGGAGCTGGAGGTAGTCACGACGGGCTCGGCATTGCCGCCCATGACGATGTTGCAGTCGGTGCTGGGAATCCAGAACTTGCGAGGTTTGGCGTTGCCGTCCCAGCTGCCGGAGTCTATCTCATCGTCCTCTTCATCCTCAGGTGTAAGCGCGCTAGCACGCTGCTTGCCTTTCGAATTCTCGCCTTGACGTGGGCTTTCTTCTTCGACAGGGTGGCTGAGGCCAAGCTCCAAACTGAGCTCGTCGGCGTTGAGCACTTTCTGACGCAGTTCCATTTGCTGCCACAAGGCATTGCTGATCACCTTTTCTGGCAAGACCGGAAAACCAAATACATCGACCGCTCGCCGAGTGTGTTGAAGACGTTCGAAATCCATGTGAACGTAGTAGATCCCTTCGTCCAGAAGCACAAGGAGCGGCTCGATGTCCGGATGAGTGTAAAGTGCCACCCATTGTTCGTACCCATCGGGTGTTTGTCGACCAGCGATGATGGCATTTCTCCGGTAGACAGCATCGAACCGGAGGGCCATGATCCTCAGTGAGTCTGGTACTTTAACCGACTTTTTCTGCAAGGGGTCAAGTAATCCGATTTGCATTGCCACGTGGCGCAAACGCCTGTCCAGGAGACGTTTGGCCAAGATAAACCGGTCCCACTCGGACTCGACATAGAACCCATCTCCTCCTATAATCTCCCGCACGATCTCCCCGGGTATTCCGTCCCAGTATCGAAGTGGCATCTCCCACCCATCCCGACAGAGCATGGATTTGGCAGATGAAAGGATCTTCTCTCCCGATTTACCGTAGTAACTGGCGGTCACAAGCTTGATGAGTGGCGACAGTGTTTCCGGGCTCATTTGGCGTAGGATAGCATCGATACTGGAGGCGACGAGGTCATGCATCTCCAGCCAGCACCCTGTCGCGAAGAGACCTACAGCCTCAACGTCCTCTTCCTCCGTGATGTCGACGCCATACAATCGTCTCAAGGCGAGCTCAAACGAAGCCTTTGTGATACAGGGATCAATGTCTTCCGGGTGCAAGATGACTTCTTTTGCGGTGCTCTCTGCCCACGGAGCCGATAACGCTGTCGTAAAAAAGGGTGCTCGATCGAGGATCAGTCTGTGCAGAGGATATTTTTGCCCAAACGCTATGATGGTGATATCGGAATGTCGACCTTCAAGAAGGCCTTTCTTGTACAAGTGACCGGTCAGGGAAGGAGGCTCCATCGGCGCTAGCGATATGTTAGCACAGAACTCTTTCGATATTCCCACTCAAACCGGAGCTCACATCTGGTGTAGATCGGACCAGCACCTTGGTTGTAAGCCGACGCTCTGGAGACAGGCGGTGACTGCGACCGAACTTTGAATAGCTGGCTCAAAGGCCTCTCGAAAGAACTCCGATTGCTACCTTCGGGAGGCGTGGATGGATCATCGGCATCTTTCTCAGCTCTTGGAAGCTTGCCAAGGGCCGGGACCATGGCCTCTGGAGGAGCAGTCGGCTGCAGAGAGACAGCTGAGCCCTCAAAAACAGAGCGTTGACTGGGGGACAAAGAGGTAGACGGAGAGTGTAGTGCAGGACTCTGGCCGGAAGGGAAAGCGAGGTTAGGAGAGGATGAGGACAGGAGGGCGGAGCGTGATGTGGAGCTTTGGCCGATGACTTGAGCTGCAGAAGATGTTTCGGGAGTGGCCCATGAACGCTGCTGGCATGAGGGCGAGGTGGGATAGTCTTGTACGCCGTCGGAAGGATCGCTGGCTCTCAGATTCCGCGAGCGACGGTGCATGGCGGAGATCGGGACGTCAAGTGGGCATAGCGTAGCAAACTCCGAGGTAGGTGCGCAGACTGAGGTGGACAGCGGAGACCGCAGAGAGAGAGACAGCAGAGGCAGCAGTGACAGCAGCACGACAGGTCATCAAGCGTAGGCCAAGTCGGAGAGGAAGTGTAAGTACATAGGAGGAGGGAGAGTTGAGAGAGAGAAAGTGAAACGGAAGCGGTGTGGTGGCAGAGGAGGGATGCAGGTAAGGTAGGTGTAGGTAGCGAGTAGGTACTTCCTTCTACCTTATAACCTCCTGTCTGCGTGGTGTTGATCGTGGGGGCAGGTGTAAGGCGGACAAGCTCTCCAAGTTATGCCTGCTGGCCTTGCAGGTGATAGGGGAGTGTGAGCGCGTGCGCGTGTGTCCGGTGGCGCCCATGACGACGGTGGACCGGCAGGCGGCCAGATGATGAGGTGGGACGTGGGACGTGGGCCATGGCGGGGGCGGATGACTGAGGCCCCAAGGCACAAGATTTTACCGATCAGCACGTGAAATTGACTCCCCGCCGGAGATTAACGATTTCTTGCCTGGTTGCCTGATGACCTAATTGCCTGATCGTTGGTTGTACATCCGTGCCTGAGAGTACATACACAAATGTACTTTCCACATCACCCAACTTCCTCAATTGCGATCCCACCGACATGAGTGCAGCCATCAGAATGTCCCGCCCACCAGGTCGTGACTGGCAAGTGAAGCTCTACAAACCTCCACTCGACCCATGACCCGTTCGAGAAATCAGCTGGACCCTTGCCCACCCGCCGTGCCAAGCGTCGGATCGCTCCGGTCGAACCACCAGCAGGGCTCGTGTTTGTCATCCCGAAAAGTTGCGATCGGATCACCACCACCACCAGGAGCACCATATCACATCTCCGCAAACCTCTCGCTGCTGGTGTTGCGCCCTCCACCACTCTCTCTCCCGGCCATTGCCATGGCTTCCCTCTCACAGCCCCTCTCTCTCCTCCGGAGGGTAGCCCCCCGCCTCTCGCAGGAGCTTCTCGCCTGTCGTGCCGCCGCTCCACGAACCTACACCTCCGCAGCGGCCGGAACACGTTCGCAATACAAATCCGTCGTCGACTCTCCGTTTCTCAGGGCCTTCCGATCCGGCGGTCCCGCGAAGACTCCGGCCAAGCATACTCCCGCCTCTCCTCTTGCAGCCTTGGGCCGCAGATTAGCTAGTCATGCCGCTACTGCTGCTCCGGTGGCCGCTCCGGCCGCAGCGCCTGCTAAGGCGAGCTCTTTCCCGGACGTGAGCTCCAAGTCCGTCGCATACTGGCTTCTCGGCAGCGCTGCAAGCGTTTTTGGTATTGTCGTCTTCGGCGGCTTGACCCGTCTCACTGAATCTGGGTTCGTCCCTCCTCACAGTCCCTCCGACCTCCGCTCTCGCGACTGACCTCCTCCCTAGCCTCAGCATCACCGAATGGCGCCCCGTCACCGGCTCTCTCCCTCCGATGTCCCTTGAGCATTGGGAATCCGAATTCGCAAAGTACCGCGCCTCTCCCGAATTTCAACAGCTCAACTCCTCCATGACTCTCCCTGAATTCAAGAAGATCTACTGGATGGAATGGACGCACCGCCTCTGGGGTCGCTTCATCGGTCTCACCTTCCTCTTCCCCACCATTTACTTCATCGCTCGGCGCCGGGTCTCCAAGCCCATGGCTTACAAGCTGGTCGGCATCTGTGGCATGATTGCGTTCCAGGGCATCATCGGATGGTGGATGGTTGCTTCTGGCCTGAAAGATGACCTCTTCGCACCCGGCTCCCACCCCCGCGTCTCCCAATACCGTCTCACCGCACATCTCGGCGCCGCCTTCGTCGTCTACGTCAGCATGCTTCTCTGCGGGCTCTCCATTCTGCGCTCCCGCCGCCTGGTCAGCAACCCGTCCACCGCCACCACCCTCATCAGCACGCTCCAATCCCCCGCTCTCCGCCCCTACCGCATCGCCGTCTACTCCCTCGCCGGCCTCATCTTCACCACCGCCATGTCCGGCGCCCTGGTCGCCGGCCTCGACGCCGGCCTCATCTACAACGAATTCCCCTGGATGGGCCTCGGCCTGACCCCGCCGAAGAAGGAGCTCTTCGACCCCTGGTACTCCCACCGACCCGACCACTCCGACCTCTGGTGGCGCAACATGCTCGAGAACCCCTCCCTCGTCCAGCTCGACCACCGCATCCTCGCCACCACCACCTTCTGCGCCGTCCTCGCCCTGTACGCTGCCACCCGCTTCCACCCCCGCCTCCGCGCCGCCTTGCCCGCCGACGCCCGCAAGGGCACCATGGGCCTCGTCCACCTCGTCTCCCTCCAGGCCGCCCTCGGCATCGCCACCCTGCTCTACATGGTCCCCGTCCCGCTCGCGGCCGCGCATCAGGCCGGCGCCCTGGCCTTGCTCACCGGCGTCACGGTGCTGGGTAGCCGCATCTGGACCGGTCGTCGGCTGGTGCGGCTGGTGCGGCTCGCTGAACAAGGCGCCCCCGTGAGGGTCGCGGGACGGCCGGTCAAGGCGAAGGCCTGAACGGTGTTGCGTGGATTGTGCATGGGAATGGCGTTTTGGGAATACTACGCTCTTGGTTTGTTAGCATTTTTCTTTCCTTTTGTTGAGCTGTATTATAGTCGTTTTGGGTAGATGGAAGTAGAGAAAAGCATGAGAAGGGGATGGCTTAGAGGAAGGAGGTTCGTATTGATTGTACGTATGCCTGTAAGATCAATTTATGATGGTAGTGGTGGTTGTACTTTACTCTATGTATATCAGAAAGAGAGCTTGTTGAGGGGGAGCGAATGTTTGGAGAGCGATACCATCGCCGTCTATTTTTCATCATTTTTCCTATTTTTCCTATTCTTTTTATATCCCTTTTCCCGCTCCGCTCCGCTCCCCTTCCCTCAAAACCAACCTCCTCATCAGCGTCCAAAGCGCGCTGTGCGTTCGCAGCGTCAACGGTGAGGCTGTAAAGTTTCATAGCGATGACTAACTGTTTGACGGTGAGGACGTAAATTACCGCTTTTGGATAACCTGTGCCAAGCCCCTCTCCCATTCACCCGCTCGATTTCAATTAAATTCATTACCTCTTCTTCAGCCTCAAAAAACGCCATTCTTTCACCGTCAGAAACTGAAGCTGTAAACTTCTCTCGCGATGACTAGCCGTTTAGCGGTGGAGAATGTAGATTACCGCTTCTGGTAGGGCTACTAGGAGTGAAAATGCCAGGTCATGATCATCTTTCTGTTTAACGATGGTGAGGGAAATTACCGCTTTTGGACGTGGCAGGATGCTAGGTTATTAGGTTGTTAGGTTGCTAGAATGCTAGAATGCTAGGTTGCTAGGTTGCTAGAATGCGAGGCCATAATCTAGATATGCCAGGTCATGATTATCTTTTTCATGCGCCAGGATGCCAGATCATGAGTCCATGACCGTCTTTCAGTTTAATACCTAGTCGCGAGGGAATTTACCGCTTTGGCCGAGGCTGGAATGCTATTCAGGAGGCTTGAATTGCCAGGTCGTCACCATCTTCCTGCCAGTTCAACGCTGTGGAGAGGAGATCACCACTTTCAGCAGGGCTCCTAGTAGTAGAAATGCCAGGGTGTGATCATCTTTCTGTTCAACGGTGAGTACGTGAAATTACTGCATTTAGAAGCGCCAGGATGCGAGGTTGCTAGAATGCTAGGTTGCTAGGTTGCTAGGTCATGATATGCCAGGTTATGACCATCTTTCTGTTTAACGGTGCGGCTGGGAGATTACCGCTTTTGGACGATCTCATATGGTGATTGGCTGACTGACGCGAGTTGCATCGGGAGCACTATTCTCCCTACGTTCGATGCTCGATCAACTGAAGATTTCAGAAGCTCTTCTTTCTTCTGTCCCTTTACTTTCCCAGAGTGTGTTCATGTCGAAGAAGGAGAATGCGGAGGAACGTTTCTATATATATTTATCGTAAAGTCTTCGGAAACACTATGGCGTAGGCAATCATGAGAAAGAGATCTACTGATATATCTGAAACGAGAATGCGGCTTTCAACGCCGATGGATCTGGTAGTAGGTAGCGTGAAAAAAGAAAACATGAGAACTGTATAGACGTCGAGGAAGCCAAAGCAAACGCCCCATCGCGAACGCCGAAAACCCAGACAAAAGAAACATCCGTCAGTTGCATGCGCGAAGATGCGTGAGAGAGAAAAAGGAAACCGTCAACGCGTGAACAACGTCCGCAAAGCACTGGGCTCCTTCACCTTCTTCCTCTTCCACTCCGCCGGCGTGGCACCGGACTTCTCACTCCCCACCTCACTCCCACCCCACGTCTTGCTCCTCGTGGCGCTCCCACCACCACCACTCTTATGATGCCTCCGCCACCCCTCCTTCTCCTTCTCCTTCTCCTTCTCGCCCTCACTCCCCGCCTCCTCCCTCCCCTTCCCCACCCTCACCCTCCTCTTCACCTTCTTCTTCCCCCCACTCCGCCGGCTACGAATCTCCTCCTCATCCAACACACCCAGCTTGCTGAAAAACCGCCTTCCTCCCGGCGTGATCAACTCGCTATCCACCTTCGAGCCCTCGCCCTTCTCCGACGCCGTCGCATCCACCCCCGCGATCCCCCTCCGCCACCGCTCGATCCGACTCAAATCCTTCTCCACCAGCTCATCCAACACCGCATCCTCATCCACCGCCGGGGGCGCAGGAAGCGCCTGCTGCTGCGCCGCCGGCGCCGGCACCGCAACCGGCTGCGCGGGCGCCGGCGAGCCCGTCATCATATGCTTAATAATCTTATACCCGCCCAGGGCCACGATGGTGACGCCGACGCCGACGCCGGCGGCGATCATGAACTGCGGGCTCGCCAGCAGGGCGACGACGGCGGGGAAGGACGTCTTCAGCGTCGTCAGCACGGCCGGGCTGAACTTGGCCAGCAGGTTGCTGATCTCGGCCAGGGTCAGGGCGACGGCGGCGAGCGCCTCCGGGTTCTGCTCCAGCGACTGGATCGTCTGCGTCGCGCTGTGGTGGACGGCGTCGAGCTCATCGAGCATCTGCGTCACGAGCGACATCTTTTCTTTCAGCTCGTCTTCGGAGGTGGTGGATGCGGCGTCGTCGTTGTTGTTGTTGTTGTTGGTACTAACGATCTGTCGGTCGGATGGATGTGGAGGGGGTAGCTCCCCGTATGCGAGATCCATGTCGATGTGCGACTCCGGCTCTGTATGACGGCGGGTGGGTGCCGGAGCGCCGACAGCGCGGGCGTGCTCGCCGCCTGGAACAGCTGCCGTATGTCGTCGGGTTAGGGCGCCAGGTTGGCTGTTGGTCCCGGAGCGATGGTGATGATCTCGGCGGGCGTCGTCTCTGCCGCCGTCCTCGATCTGCATGGCCTTCATCGCACGGCGCGCCTCCCGCTCCGCCGCCTTGGCTTGGTGGCGCGCCCGTCGCTCGGCATTGCGCTCCGCGTTGATTTCAGCCTTGCGCTCGCGGTACGCGGCTTTGGCTTCCTTGAAGATGTTGACGAAGTGTTTGCCCTGGAGGGCGGTCAGTATGGCGAGCGGTGGAACATCAAGGTAGGTATAGTAAGCGGCGGAAGGGGACTCACGGTGCTGACGACTTTGCCGGACTTGTCGACCACCGCGATGGTTTGGCCCATGGGTGAGGCCACGGCCATGGCGGATGGTCTTTCGAGATTTCGAAGTGGTATTCAGAGAGGGCTATTTCAGCGTACAAGCTGAGCAAAGTGATTTTTTGGTGAGGAGGGATTTTGCTGGAGAGAGCGAGGAAGCTCCCTCTTTTGCTCGCGTTCGACCCGCCGAGTATAAGTGGCGGCAGGCGGTGAGGAGGCGCGGGGGGAGGGGATCGCACGGCCCGGCGTGATGGAAGAAAGAAGGACAAAGCGTTTCGTTGTGGAGAAGGGGGCAAAGGGGCGCACAGTCCCCCTTTTGTTGCCAGATAAAGAATGAGCTGAGGGGGAAGAACGGCGGTGTTTCAACAATCGTCCTGGTCTCCTTTTTAACGAAGGGGAAGGGGTGGAAGACAAAGAGCGAGATGAGCTATTGTTATTCTGACTGACCACTTCGCTGGGTGGATGGTCAGTCAGGCGAAGGAAGCAGGTTAGAATCACAACGAGCAACGCAGGCCGTGAGCGATCGTTTTACAGGTCTGTAGCTCTATCCATGGCCATCCGTGACTGGAGAGGACGATAGGGGGGGTTGATATGTGGCAGCGCGAGAGGCCGCCGTCATGAACCGAGAACCGGACTGCTTCGATCCGTCCATAGGAGTTCTGATCAGTCGGGGTCGTGGTGGTGCGGGAAAGGGGCTGCGGCCATATCCCCATCCATCCATCCATCCAGCATCCATCCACTCGTTCACGACTCGCTGGAATCGTGAGACGACGGAATGGGGGATGGGGAGGCATGGGAGGTTGGGGCCCAGGCCGGGGTTGCATTTCCACACTATTGTACTGTGCTGCACCGGCGGCGGCAGGCAGGAAGTCAGTCGGTCGAAACGGGATTGGTTCGCTGTCGTGGTCGCTTGTCACTCGCGGACCGGTAATGGCTTGGGGGCCCCACGCATGGGCTTCACCATCCGCCGGATTCCCCTTCTCTCTCCTCCTCTGCCATGCGGTGGGACGTGTCGTCGTCTTCTGCCACCCGTCCGGTCCTCCTGTACCGGTACCTACCATCGCGCTCCGTCACCGCACGTTAGACATGCTCTGCTCCCCCTCTCTGATGTCAATGTACATGTGCTCCGTACGATCTCGCAGCGCGCATGATTCCCCATGTGCTGGTACCGCTCCGTACCGGAACAACAAAAGATGCAGCTTCATATATCCCGATTTCCCCCTCGGTACCCGCGCCTTCTGCGCTTCTTCTCTGAGCCAGCTGGCTCCCGTCGTTCGTTCGTTCTCCCTTTTCCGCATAGAGTTGGTCCGCTGGGCCTTGCGATGTGCACCGCCACACTCCTCTTCCCCTTTGCACCGCCTCACTGCGCCACACTCCGTCTGCGTCAGCCGTGCCATTCACCTCCGCACCTGCACTGCCGTGTAACGTGCCCCTTTTCGATGCCCACGAGGCGTGTGAGGGGTTATCGGGACTCACGGATCGTGGTGCTGCCTGTGGCACCGTTACCGGTTCCTGAGGTCGGCTTCACCCCTGGCTACTTTCTGAGGTGAGGAGAAGAGAGACGGCGGGGCCTAGGAAGGCTAGGTACGTTTGAAACGGATCGGTTCTGTTGTTCACCGCATACTGGAGTGATGGATGATCGTGACTCATGAGCGGATAGGAGAGGGATGTCAGTTGAGCTGGCCTGGGGAGCTGCTGCTGGCGGGCGCTGCTCGTCTTCTATTGATGACGGAGACCTTTCGCTCTAAAACAATGATACTGTTTACCTCATTGACCAGACATCACACAGCCCAAGAGATGCTGTGACCCAGCAGGTTAGGAAAGCTGTCAATCATCCTGACCAGCGCTTCCAAACCCTTAACGCAAACAGCACACCAACCATCAGCCGCAGAACCCAGAGCACAACAATCCACACACAGCAGCGCAATCAAACCCCATTCCCAAGCCATGACAAAAACCCCACACAGATCCCTTCCGCGCCCTGCAGCAAGGGCAGACCTCACACAGCCAATCAACCCCAGCACCACGATCAATTCGGGTAATTCTCCAGCGCGACCGTGAATCGTGAAGCCAGTTGCGGGGCGCGGGGAGGGTGGTGGTTGGGAAGAAAGGACGGCTGGTGATTCGTACAGTAGGTGTCAGCCCTGGATGGCTTTGCGCTGCGCCGCAGCCGACTTTCCTCACTTGGTGGGAGGCGCAGTGGGATGGTTTTGCTCTGGACTGATATCATGTTTACTGTTTGACGACGCCCTTGATGTCAAGATTTCACAGATCTTGAACGTCGTATCCACCGGCAGCGTCTCTGATTTGCGTTTTCGGATGGATGTCCTCAAGGGAAAGGCTGGTTGAGAATCGAGCCATCCGAGCTCGGAGTACCTCTACATTCAAGAGCTTATACCTTCCGGGGCATCGGCATTCTGGAAACTGTCATGTAAATGCCGTAGGAACGCGTCGTTGACGATCTTAGAACAACCTTTTAACAGGCCTTGATCTGTAGTCCACGATCTTCCTCTTCATGATTGTTCGATGACAGGATGTCCGGAAACCCGCGAAACCCCATAAAATGTTGTTAGGTAGGCGAATCGAGACCACCAACCTACGTTGACATGTCTTTGCTGATGTTGAGCAGTGACAGCTATCCTCATTGAAAGCAAGGAGAAGTGAACGATACCGGGATAGCTCCTTCGTCAGGGAGCATCTGATTGTACAGGAAAATCAATATCAAGAAAGCTTCCGTTCACCAATTCATCTCTCATAATCCACTAGACCTCCACCTACCACCTCCCTCAAACTATCAACCACTGTACACTCTCACAGACGAGTAAACACGCCCCACTGAACAAAACGACGTCGCCTCATTTATCTACAACACACCCACCAAAACCCCCACCAGTCCAACCAGCGCTCCCAATCCCAAACGCTCGCCATCCCCAACAGCGGTAGCCGCGCCCGTGAACACCGGCGACCCGCTCACAGACGCCGTCGGCGTAGGCGTCACCACAACCATTGTCCCATTCCCCCCACCAACGCTCGTCGCTGCAGTCGCCGCCGCCGTTTCCGACATCGAAGCAGTCGTGAAGGCGACCAACTCCGACGACGACAGAGCAGCCGTGGATGCCATCGCAGCCGAAGAAAGAAGCACCGTCTCCGTGACCTCCGCCGAGCTAGGCTCCGAATTCAGCGCGGATGTGACCGCTGCTACCGTGGTTGATTCAGCACCGGTGGATTCAGCACCGGTATATCCAGCACCAGTCGATCCAGCGCCGGTCGCAGACAAGCTAACCCCCAGCTCCGCGGCGCAGCTAGCCGGATCAATGCCCTACGTATAATTATACATCAACGCCTTCCATCGCCCTACCTACCATTCCAACAGAACCGGAAGAAGAAGAAGAAGAAGAAGAAACCCCCAGCAAACTCACCTCCGGACAACAAAACGGCTCCACGAGACAAAAACTCTGCGCCGGACATCCCCAGCGGTGGTTGCAGCACGTCTCACCCAGGTCCGGGTTGACGCAGAGACGCGCCGCAGCGGCGGAGGCGGGCACGCATTCCACGTACCCGGCGCCGAAGGCGTCGGCGCAGGTTGCGCCTTCGCCGCTGTTGGTGGGGGGGATGAAGCGTTGGCGGCGTTGGAGGGGGCGGGTTGGAGGGAGGAGGATGTTTTTGGTGTTGGGGGAGGTGTGGGCGGAGGTCAGGGTCATGAGGAGGGAGATGAGGAGGAGGATGGTGGTGGTGGTGGTGAGTGAGGGAGACATGGTGGATATGGGATGTTGTCCGTTAAACGAGCGGAAGGGGGTCAGATTTCAGAATGAAAGACAAGAGTTTTTCCTTCTGTATGATGGATCGATAGACCTGCGCTGAGGAAGGAAGAGTAAAGATCCCGCTCTTTATACATCTTTCCCGTCTGTCGACAATATCCCGTATTGCCAAACGCCCGATGTGATGTTTGCCTCAGCTGCCGCTTGACCGTCTCGTCCCGTCTTGTTTTCTCAGCCCCCACACGCCCAGAACGCCCTGTACGACGTGGATCTCCTACATACGTGGACAGCAAGCGGGAGACAGAGAAGGGCATCGTGAGCATCCTCATCATCCCGTCCACCGACATTGGCAGCATTAATCACTCCTTATGACTTTTCCACAAGGAGGAAAACCAGACAAATAAAAAAGCCTCCATTCTATCGTATACAGCACGTCACACCAGACTCTCAACTCTAAACTAAACTCGCCGGTACCTGAACCCAAATAAGCCGAGCTGAGCAAAAGTCCACAACAACAAGGCTGAGACCGCCCGCATCCTGGCCCCCTCTCATCCTCTTAGGTTTGGCTTCGGCATCCATAGGCATAGGCATAAGCATAGGCTGTAGGCTTAATCTTAGCCTTGCTTGTCCCGCAGAACCTCAGCCGCTGTCCGAGAATCCTGACAGAGGACCGGGACTTCGCAGCGACTAAGCCCGCATTCCCCAGATCCAGGAAACTCTCACATTTTCCGGGGGGGCGGGAAGCGCGCGCGCGTGCGCTGTGTCTCGAGGCGGGCGGAGCCACAAACTCACGTCAAAAGGGCAGCTACGGAGTACATATGTACGGCTAGAAGATCTCGTATCCGCAAGCCTCCCTCCCCCTCTCCCCGAGTAATCTCGCTATCCGAGACCCAAGCCAGCGATCCGAAAACAACACGCCGAAAAACCCAGGTATATACTGTAGTTTTACAGGATGTAC
>JADQAV010000075.1:0-15766 GCA_019775845.1 Myrmaecium sp. VS I D KN 1
CTAACCCTAACCCTAACCCTAACCCTAACCCAGGGCGTTGCCCCAGCGGTCCCAGACGGCCAGTCCATCCTGGTATTCGAGGTGGGCGTACCGTCGCACCTGGGACCGTCCCAGCTTCCAGAGCAGCTTGCCCGTGTCCATGTCGTGAACGTGCACGCCGCCTTCCTGGGCGGTGGAGATGAAGATGCGGCGCCGGTAGTCGGGACGGAAGCGCCAGACGGAATGATCGGGCACCTGAAGAATAGATTCGCGGGTGGTGGGACGGTCCTGCCGCCAGTTAAGGGCGAGCAGCGTCTGGCGCTTGCAGAGGTCTTTCCAGGAACGCACGCCATCGTAGTATTTCGAGAATGAGGGGACGGCGGAGAGGAAGGCGAAGTCGCGAGCGTCCGGCGGATGAGTCGTCTTAGTCGGACTCCGGTAGATCGTTTCTTGGTGAATGTCGAGAAAGCGATGCCAGGCTCTGGAGGTCCGGCTCAGAGCAGCCAGGACGGACAGAGGAGCGAAGTCGAGGATGCGGAGAACCAGCTCGGCGGGGAGAAGGCCGAGGGGATCGCGACAGGGCTGGGCCATGCTGGTGTGATCTGGAGGGGAATGGGATCGTCAAGAGAGGGAGCTGTGAGGGACGAAGTGAGTAGAGATGAGAACGAACGTCCTGAGGATTTCCAGTTGTTGTGCGCGTGCCTGCAGTTCAAGTGCCATGTGGTCCCTGGATGATGTAATCAGAGCTTTATCGATAAATCTCTCGTGGCGGTGTGGCTGATGTGGCTTGACCCACCTGCCCCTACTCTTTGTGGCTGAAGGAGCAGGTGGCTGGGCTCGCCCAAAACTTACCCTCACCATATTCTCCAGATTCACTCTCCAGCATCAGCTGAGCATGGAGCTCCCAGGTCATGGCCGCCGCCTTACCGCTAACTTGCATCTATATCCTTCCAGTACGTTATATGTTTCATAATGCTCGGAGTAAGGGCCATTCTCACATACACATTCGACATTAGGCTAGGTATCTATTGTCGAACATCGCACCTTGGCCGACTTCTTCCAAGCCTTCCGTTTTCCTCCCGTGGGGACAAGGTCGGAATGCTGTATATAGCTGCCAGAAACAGCCATACTTTGCGCTGCGTTTAAAGGGGAAAGGCATATCCACCAAATTGAAATAAATGTAATGCGGGCAATAGGAGTCAAAAGAGCAGGTCAAAATGGGGGAGTGTCATTAAGTAGTCTATGGAGACGAAAAAGGTACAGCGGAAACCAGGGTCATAAACAGGACCTGATTCTTTCGGGTATTTCCTAGCATTCTAACACAGCGCATAAAGCCAGAGGCAAACGGTCTCAACTCAGCACAAGATTATTCTACATAGCGATGATTTTCTTGCCGCTCGCCGACTGGCGTCTCAGCGATGGCAGTGCCTGAAGTCCAAAGCCACGGACGCATGTGGAGATGTCAAGAAGAAGAAGGAAAGAAACACGTGCGGCAGAGCAAAGGGAATATTTACAAAGCCGCAACGGCGACCAAGCCAGCCAAGAGACCGGCGGCACCACCACCAACCTTGATAGCACCAGCGGCACCAGTGTAGACAGGGGAGGCCGAGGTCGTCGCGTTGCCGACAGCAGCGGAGGAGGAGGACGCAACAACAGAGGATGTAACGAGAGTGGCAGCGGACGAGGTGGCAGCGACGGCGGCAGCGGAAGTAGCAGCTGCAGAGGAGGCGGCGGTGGAGCTGCTGCCGGAGCAAGCAGCCTCGTACTCGGCGTAGAAGCCCGCGACTTCGGGGCGGCCGCAGCCGTCGGTGTTGAAGAGGCAGGACTTGACGAGGGTGGGGAAGTCGTCGGTGCAGCAGGTGGTCAGGTCGGAGCTGCGCGGAGATCCCGGTTAGCCTGCTGCATTTGAGAAGAAAAGGGAAAACATACGCATCACAGCCGGCACTGCTGGCGGCGCTAGAAAGGCAGTTGGAGAGGCAGGCGGCGGAGGCGCTGGCGGAGACGGCGGTGCTGGTCGCGGTGCCGCCAGTGGTAGCAGCGGCTGTGGAAGCGGCAGCGGCCGCGGAGGTGGCAGCGGCGGTCGCGGCGGAGGTGGAGACGCTCGCGCAGGCGCTGTCGAGGCTGCTGTAGAAGGAGCTCACGTCGGAGGAGCAGCCGTCGGTCTCGTAAAGACACTTCTTGGCTTGGGTGGCGAAGTCCGAGAGGCAGTAGCAGCCGCTCAGGTCGGTGCTGGTGGGTGTTAGTGCCTGCTGCGCTCCTCTTCTTTGCCGGGGAAGAAACTTACGCATCGCAGCCTAGGGCCGAGGCCGCAGTGGTCTCGCAGGTGGAGACGCAGTCGTCGCTAAGGGAAAGAAGGTCAGCAAGATGATCAAGTACCGACTGGCGGCAGAAGGGAACATTAAGCTCCACAGCCATTGTGATCCAGTCAAGGTTGACTCAGTAAAGGTGTTCAAGGTGGAATGGTAGAACCTACGCATGGACAACAGCCGCGGCGGCAAGGGCAAGGAGAGCAGCGAACTTCATCTTGAAAGAGGACGGTATTTTTTTCTGGGAAAGGGTTTGCAGGAAACGAGACTTTCTAGCAAAAATCAAACGATGGACGAGGGACACGAGGCTGCGCAGACAAGATGATCTGATCTGATAAGACAACCGGTGACAGGAAAGGTGAGCTTTTTATATCCCAGCAGTCCGTGAGCTGGGCGCACGGGCAGGCGCGGGACAAGTCAAAGGCAAGCAGAAAGGCGTAGAATGGCACCTGGGCGCGCCAATCCTGTTCCTGATGCTCTTTCTCCCTCGACCCTTCTCTGACCTGGCCTAGTCGAAGATGGCGCCGATACTGGACCGGTGGGAGAAGACTCGGCAGACAAGACCATTCCGGGGCAGGGAGATGGGGCCAGAGGACGGAGGTTGGGTGAGGGTTAGTTATGAACCGAGCCTCCCCGACCTTATGTGGAGACCCCTAGCATCTCCCCTCCTTCCGCTTACTTACGGCAGCTTATTACGGCATTCCTTAGGAGAGGTACTAAGGGTACGTTCTCTTACGCTAACTTATAGGCCGTCTAGCTGCTAAGTAAGAATTTTTTATAGATAATATAGGGAGTATTCTCTTACTATTTACTAGTTTACTATCTTATTTATAAGATTTAGATAACTAGTAGAATAGCTCTAGTATTATTAGTAAAACTACCTCTTTCTAATATAGCCTCTTAAAAAAGTTATTTAAATCTTAGAGTACTTCTCCCCCCTAGTTATAGTAACTAGACGCTATAGCTAAATATAGTAGTTAGATACGTATATATTATTAATATATATATTATTACCTTATTATTACGTTTACTATTACGTTAAGTATATATATTATATATAGCTACAGATTTAATACTACTAACTATTCCCTATATTAGATATTATATAACTACTACTATACTACTATTACTTATTAACGCTATAATATAATAGTAATTCTTATATCGACGTAACTTAATACTTTTATTACTACTTAGTAGTAGTAAGCCCTCGCTACTACCGCTTATTATAACGGTTCTTTACTAATTAGGCGTTACTACTAATATATAAACTATAGTAGGAGTTAATAGTAGATTAAGAGTATATAAAATAAGTACTTTACTTATATATTCGTAATAATATAACTCCTAAAAAACGCCTTTAAGAGGTTACTTAAGTAGTTAATAAGTTATATTAATCTACGTAATAATAGTAATTATTTAGAGCCTAAATATACTACTACTAAGTAGCTATTAATATTTCTTTATATTATTATTTAGGGCGTTTTATTTAGAAACGCTGTAGAGTATATATAGTACTTAATATATATAATTTATAGGACTTTCTATATAGTATTAAGTTATCTATTAAAGCTTTATAAAGATATTATAACGTTACTTATAGATATAATATAGATAAGATTAAATATAATAATTATTATTAGCCCTAATTCGCTAACTATATTAATACTCTTAATAGTAGCTATATATTAATATATATATACTCGTTTAAGTAGAAAGCTTAATATAATTATAAAGGTATATTAATATAGAATATCCTCTGCGCTATTAATTTTAATATAAACTTTATATATATACTTCCTAGTTAGGAAGGATTAGCTTATAATACCCGCGTTTATAATAATACTATCTTAAGAGAAAAAGAAAGACTTATTTTACTACTAAGATATTATTATCTTAGTAACGCTAGCTATTTAATTAAGTTAAATACTATTCTTATACTATACTAGTAAGTATATTACTATATTAGGAAGTAGGCGCGTAGTAATAAAAAGCTATATAATAAGAAGGAGTTATTTAACTATCGCTACGCCTTACTACGTAATATTATAAAACGAATATTTAGTATCTTAAAATAGCGATTTAAAATCCTTTTATAATAACTAGAAGGATTTACTATCGCGATATAGATAAAGCTTATTCTAGCTCTTACTACTATTTATAATTATATTAGCTATTAAGTAGATATAAATTAAGAAGCTAATATACTTAAAGAGCCTATAAATAATAATAACGCCGGTAATAGTAAGGTAATAAAAGAGAATAAAGAGGAGCTTATTTAGCTATAGGACGTAATTAATTACCGATAAATAACTATATAAAAAGAAGAAATTACTAATATAATATAAGAGAGCTACTAAATAGCCTAACGGCTGTAGTTAAAGTAGATAGTTAAATTTATAATTAAATATATAGATAAATAGATAATCTACTATTTTATAATACTTACTTACTCCTCCTCTCTATTAATAGTTAATAATATATTTATAGCTGCTCTTAAAGTAGCTAGTAAGTATATAAGCTATTTAATTATTATTAATAAATATTAACGCTATATAGATAATACCTACTACCTCCTCTTCTATATAAGAAGTAAGCTCCTTCTTAAAGAGCTAGACGGCGCGTTTAGTAATAAATAAATAATTAATAATAAGGTAATAAGCTTAATACTCTTCTACTATCTTTTTTTTATTATCTCTACTACTATTATATAATTATTTCTATCTTTATACTAGGAAGATATTTCTAGTAGCCCTCTTATACTCTAAAAGAGGCTATAGTATAAGTATTAAAAGGGACGTTAATAAGTATAATCGCGATAGTAAGCGCGATAGTAATAGTAATAGTTTAATACTCTTTATAAATAAGCTTTTATAGTATTAATTTAATAGTAACTTATTAACTATTACTACTACTAAATTAAATACTAATTCCTCTCCTAATAACTCTTTTAATAGCTCTAGATATATAATCTTCTTATACTAAAAAGCTTTATATTTAAGCTACTATCTAAAGTACTCGTCTATTATATCTAGTATAGACTTAAGAATACTTATATTTAAATTTTCTATCTAACTAAAGTAATATATTATATACCCTTTCTACTCTTTCTATTATATCTTAAAGCTTTATAGTTTATTTATAAGTATCTTCCTTAATATAAGCTGTATTATCTTAGTAGATATAGTATTAACTATTATCTACTAGTCTACTTACTTAAAGCTACTATTTATATTAAAGTAAGCCTCTTTATATTAAGTAAAATATATAATATCGCGATAATTATCTCCTTTATTTATATAGTTTTCTTTAGTATTAATAGCGCTAATACTAGCGCTAGTAATAGTAATAATACTAATAGTTATAATAATAATACTAATAGCTATAATAGTAGTAGTAAGCCTAACTATACTAGTATTAAGAGTAGCTTAGTAGTGGCCCTTACTTATAGTAATAGCGAGAGCGGTAGTATAAGGGAGTTAAAAGTAAGATTTATAGTAGTAAGTTAATTAATACTAAATATATATTTATAAATACGAACTTATTAATATTAGACTAATTATTAATAAATTACTAGTAGATAGTCCGGTTTATATAAGCGCGACCTATCTTATTTATATTAGTATAAGCCTAATACTAGTAAGAGCGTCTCCGCTTAGTCCTACCGTCTGCCTAATAACTAGACACTATCTAGATAAGTCGTTAGAGAACGCCCCCTAACAGTCCACATAGGAGGGGCTGTGGCACATGCGTGGGCCTTAAGTAGCGCTCTCGCTTGCGGTTCACTCTTCCTCTCTCCACCAGCACTTACCAACCACCGCCAAGGGCCGATGGCGCACCGTCGAGACTATGCACGTGGTGGGCAGAGATCAAGCAGAGATCGAAGAGGATCGCAAGAGTAAGTCAAGCGAGAGAGAAAGAGGGAAAGAGGGAAAGAGGAGGGGGGAACTGAGGAGAGCGAAGGAAGGTGGACGGGAAAGACCCAGGCCAGCCCTCGGCTCTCAGCCTGCTCCGGGGGTTATCCGACGCTGGCTGGTGGATGATTTTTTTATCAGATGCGCCGTGGCGTTATTGCCAAGCCCGCTCACAGCGGACGGGCGGCGGCGATTCGTCGGCCGGCCAAGTCACAACCAGCGGTGTTTCTTGGCATTTCCCCATCGGGCGCCTTCCACCGGGGGCCTCGCACGGCCGTCTGCATCTTATCAGATCCGTCGACTCACATCCCTGGTCCGTCACGTCCGTGTCCGCCATGTATGTTCGGCAACCTCATCGGTAGTAGACGTCGGCTATGTGATGATACATGTTAGGTAACCTCTTTTTTTTCCTTCACCTCCAAGCTGAGCTCATCTAGCCTGGAACCGTCACCGGCAGCGATTCTCGGCTCTCCCTGCATCAAGCCACACCAACACCGGACGGTGGTGCTGGGAGAGGGAGCTCACTCGAACTCGCTCACGGCTGGGAGAGAGAGATACGCAACGGACCGGTCCGTCTATCCTCAACAAGGCAGCAGGGCCTATCTCCTGCTCCGGTCCTCAGACCACCACGACACGGTCTCTCCGTTTGCCGCTCCTAAGTGAGTGGGCAGGTAGGCTTGTCCTGAGTGCCCCGGTATGGTACCTATGGCAGGCTCACACTTACATGCCCATACTGACCTCCGTCCGCTGAACACATCCCCATCCGTTTTCCGCCGTACCTTCTTTTTTCCCTTTCGTTCCCCGAGTTTACTGCCAACACGCGCGTCCCGCGGGAGTAATCCTTGCTTTCGACCAGCCATCCCCACGGCACAGCAAGTCAGTACACTAAGCGCGTTCGACCAGAACAATGCTCTGGCGTACCGGAGCCGGACATCGAGTCTTCGAGGTATGAACAACAAGGATGCATGCATGCATGCATGCATGGAAATCCATGGAAGTGATACGGCGATAGGGGACCTTTGCTACCTGAGTTGAGACTGACGCCCTTACCCTCCTGCTGGCCAGTCACCCCTGCCAGCTCAGCAGTCCACTGAGTCTCTGGTCATTTGCCACTGGCTCTTCTGGGCACTCGGGATCTGAAGCGCCGAAGCTTTGCTGGCGGAGGCGATCCACCTGATGGTGGGCTTGGTGGTTTGTATTACCTGATGAAAGTGAAGGATATCCGGCTTTCCGTCCTGCTCTTCTGCTCTAGAGAGAACAAGAATGTTAAGTTGGTATACCTAGAACGAGAATTTGGATATCAGGTATAGAATATCAGAAACCAAAGACCTATAATTTGCCTTTACAGACCTTGATACCATGCCTCCATCTCCCGCAGCAGCAGTAGAGCCTTGCACCTTGGTACAGAAGGAACTCCACTATCACCCCGACGTTGCTGTTACGTGGCATATGTATGTCACTCCACGTCGGGGCGTTGACTGGCCGAGAGGAGAATCTCTTTTGCTATCTCTTGACATAGGATGCAGATTCTTTCGGGGTCACTCGAATCTATGCTCCACTATTCAACAAATAGATGCGCATACGGCGGCACCAGCCGCGGTTGGTGATTCTATCAGGTTTGAGGGCGGACGAAGAAGTGCAGCAAGATAAGTGGTTATCTGAGGAGAAATTAAGAAGAAGAAGCAGTTTCGTAAAAAAGAACATCGCAGTTTTTCTTTACTGTCTTCGCCACCTGAAAATAGATAGATACATAATTCATCAAATGAAGTTCATCTTGATATGTGACGCTTCAGAGCATCGTTCAGAGAACCTCATCTCATCCTGTTCGTTTCCCTGATGAAGAGAATCCCCTCATTCTGTATCCTCTTGCTTCCACGATCGACTCCGCATATCCCACCTGGCTAAAAGGCGTTTGAGAATGCTTACAAGCCCATACCAGCCGCAACCAAGCCCGCAACGCCCAAAACCGCAGCACCAGCAAGGCCCCTCACGGAAGCCGCCGCATTCGTCGTCGTCGCCGCAGCCGCAGTCGCCGACGCAGTCGAAGCCTTCTTAGTAGTCGAGGAGGCCGTCGCGGCCGCAGCCTCAGCGATGGAAGAGTGGACGATGGTGTCAGAGGGACGGGCGGTAGCGGTAGCCAGCTCGGACTCGTATTCAGACGAGTTGGCGGTGCCGCAGATGGAGGAGCGGTAGTTGTAGAAGATGCTGACGTAGTCCTCGCAGTTCTCGTACAGGCAGGCCTTGGTGTCGGTGGCGAAGTCTTCGTTGTCGCAGTAGCAGGAGGTGTCGTTGCTGTTGGAGGGGGTTGTGTTAGTCTGGTTTGCTCTTGTTTCCATTCCTATCTTCCCAAGGCTTTTCGGATTGTGGAACTCACTAGCTGGAGCTGCAACCCGCTTCGCTGGCGGCCGTCTTCTGGCAGCTCAGCACGCAGCTGCCGAGCCAGCCACCGACGCTGGAGAGGGTTTCGTCGGCCTCAGAGGCGGTGTTCCCGCTCTCCTCGTCGCCATCGCAGAAGGAGTCGACGTTGCTGTAGAAGGCCGCGAGGTCGTCGTCGCAGTCGTTGCTGTACAGGCAGGCCTTGACGTTGTCGCTGAAGTCGCCGCTGCAGTAGCACGTCGTGGTGTTGTAGTCGGTGCCGCAGCCGCTGTCGCTCGCGGCGGAGGTTTGGCAGGAAAGGATGCAGGAGGAGAGGCTGGGTGTAAGAAGTTAGCAAGACACGCATGTGAGGTTGGAGGAAACATGTGAGCGCTTACGCCTGGACGGAGACCAGGGAGGCCAAGGAGGCGAGGAGGACGGCGGTCTTCATGTTGACAGGAATGGTAGTTGACTGATTAGGGAGCAGTTGCTTGAGGAGGAACCACCGCCAAATGAAGGATGTGATTTGCAAGGCTGAAGACAGGGAACGCAGACGAAAAGAATGGACGAAACACGAGCCATTTTATATGATCCTCTCTCCTCCTCCGGACCCCCAATTGGGCGGAGCCTTTCTCAACGCCAGAAGGAGCCCAAGCCAGTCCAGAGGAGAACTGAATGGACAGTGTCGGGGGAGAGGGTGCCAAGAATCCATCCATCACTCCCCGAGCCTTGCCGGTCCCACGCTCGTTCCAGACATCTGATAACGGCACGAGGAGACGGCATCTTCTCTCTCTGTCTCTGCCCCCACACAAGACCAGCCCGCCTGCGTCCGCCGCCTTGGCATGTCGGTGGCTTGTGAACGTGTCCACGATGTTCCCCCGACCAGTCCACATCCCGACACAGCACTCCCGATGATGTCCCGCTAAGTGGCCGACATGAGCAGCCTGGCCGGGCGAGTTGTTCGCAGTGCTTTTCTTCCGTTCGCATTGAAAGGGAGCATATTACTCGCGGCTGGCACGGAGATACAGCACTTCATAGGTTATCCCTGAATACCCGTTCATACGACAGGACGGTAGGTAGTGTACCGTACAGAATACCTACATTCTTCTTGTCTTGGTAAGAGTCGGTAACAAGCTTATTTCCGGAGGGTGATGAGATGGAAGAAGCCCATCGAGCCGAAGTATTGCCCACGCCCCCGACTGCCTTGTCCCCCCACCCCGATCCGCTCGCTTAGGGCGAGTGGGCCATCGGGCCAGCTGGTCGATAACGTTGTTCGCAAGGGCGGGAACCTTAACGCGATGGAAGAAATTCCTCTCCTTCGATCTGATAAAAATTTTCCCTTTCCTCCGTTTACCGACTGTGCCATCCGGTAACGCCCTAGAGTAGAAGCTCGGCTACTAGTGGCGCCACGAGTGGGATCGTGGCACCGGGGATACTATGGGACCCAGGGTGCATGCAGAGAGCGTCGGGCTGCAGAGTTGTATGCGGACATGTTACGACCGCGCCCGAAGTATGTACCCAATAAGTAGCATCTTCCACGTCGGTGGTGAGTGATTACCACATCTTCTAATCCATGATTATCCTCTGGAGCATACAAATCTCGCCATGTACGTCTACATAGCATTCTCGGTCCCAGAGAGAGATATACAAAGACACAGGTAGTTGAGAGCGTAGGCAGGGCAGAGGTGTGCGCTTCTTCCGATCGATGTCCTAGGAGGCTACAGGATGGACTCACTCCATATGGTTTGTAATATGCTCCAAGCCAGATTTCTTCACCTGCTCACTGCACCTCTGCCCCCACATAGGAATGCTTGCTTGGGAGCATTCCTCCGCCTTGCATCCCCTAGCTCGGTTCGACCGGCATGACTCCAGGATCAGATAACCCGCAAAAGACAGGGAAAGATCCGAAGTGCAAAGACGCAACCGAAGCGAGCGATAACAGGCCAGATCCGCCGTGCCGGAACGCCGTTCTTCCGCCGTTATCCGGTTTTTCTCACAGCAGGCTTTTTCACCTGTTTCGGCGCCAAGGGATGGGCGGCTCCGGAAAACGGCAGGTCGAGATGATCTGATTATCTTATCAGATCCACTCGGTTCCCTGCCACGGCGGCTTGGCATATGCTTGGCGCGCTTAGCACTCTCTTACCCGGCGCGACTGGCTGGATAAGCGAAGAGTGAATCCATGGCCGACCAATTTCGCTGCCCCATCCCAGCCCATCCTCGCTCTCTCACACCTCACTCGTCTTCCGTCACCCCTCTCGCTTTCTCACACCCCCGCCCTCTTTCTTCCCCCCCTCCCCCCCTCTACCTCTCTCTTCACTCTTTGCAACACATCCTTCCTTGCTCCCACCTCCCGCCCCCACCTGCCCTCTTCCAGCTCGCAGTCTACCTACAACCAAGATTAACTTAATTCCGTAATCTTGGTCCGACACCACCCCCACCCCCTCTCACTTTTTCCTGCCTGCTCCCCTTGCCCGTCCCAGGCCTACCTATCCCTCCGACGCGGTCTCGGAAGAACTATGAGAACTATGCCTCTGTCAGAGGATAGCGTCGGCTGGTCATGCGGTCACGCCCGTAGGTGACTTACGACACCACCGGCCTGCATGAATAAATACCTACCTACTGTGCCAGCCGGAGCTCTCTCGTTGAAGAGGACGTGCCGCCCCTTCTGACCGTTGAAGAGCCAACCCTGACACCCGTCCCTCGCTGCTCCCTGTAGCTCTCTCTCCCCTCCCCCCTTCCTGTATCTCATCTCCCCCCGAGGTCGATCGACAATGATCTCCCGTCACTTCCTCTTGGCGGTCCTTCCCCTCCTCGCGGCCCCCGCTCTGGCCTCCATCAAGTCCGGCTGCGTCGACGCCGACTGGGACTCGGACGTGGACTACTGGACGACCAAATTCACGGCTGAGGACGACAACCTCCCCTTCGTCCCGACATACAACAACACCTATGTCACCCTGAACACGACCCAGTCTGAGCTGGTCGTGCTCTACTGCACTGCCGATGCCCCGCCGACTTCTGCCATCGGCAACTCTTCCATTGCTATTCAGGTGCCCGTCACTAACGTGGCTGCTCTTGATGGCTTCTCTCAGACCGTCATCGAGGTATGACCTTCCACTCAGTGGTTCGCACTGACAGTGTATACTGACCGCATCAAGATGCTCGGCATGGCGTCGTCCATCGTCCACGTCGGCGACTACAGCGAGGTGACCTCAGCCTGCATGGAGGGACTAGTAAGCAACGGCAGCGTGTGGGCGGAGAACTCGCCCACGACAGAGAGCTCAACGGCGCCCAGCGTGAACGTGACGTTCTACAGCAACACCAGCATCAGCACGGGGGACAACTACGTGCTGCTGCGCAACACGGACGGCTTCAGCCCGTTCGAGCGGCTCGGCTACCTCAAGATCGTCAGCATGTTCTTCGGCGTGGAGGAGCGGGCGGACGAGCTGGTGGACGCCATCACCGAGGCCTACCAGTGCGCGGCGGCGAACGTCGAGCAGCGCATCATGGACGGCAGCTACCCGCAGGGCCACGCCTTCTCGGCGGTCAAGAAGTCCAACTTGCAGTTCGAGGTGAGCACGGGGAGCTGGTGGGAGGTGCTCGCATCGGACGCGGGCGTGTACCTCGTCGACGTGTCCGGGGATGGCACGACGACCGATGCGGACTACGAGGGCGACGTTACTTCGGTGTCGATCTCTAAGACGTCGACGGACTTCTGGACGGAGAGCTGGGGCATCGTCGACACGACGCAGTATAATGAGAAGTATAACGTGGATGAGGTCGACAAGGCGGAGTGGATCGCTCGGACCGGTTCCCCGTCCTCCCCGTACGCCGTCGCAAACAACAACGTTTTCCTAACCAGCCGCACGCTGAACTCAGCCAGGATGCACAGTACGTGTTAACTTTCTTCTCTCCCTCTCCCATACCCTCCACAAAAAGAAACACAGAACGAAAGAAAGAGCCAAAGACTAACCCCCTCCACCCCAGACTTCCTCTCCCTTGCCCCCCTGCGACCGGACCTCATCCTCAACGACCTCATCTACTACATCAACCCCTACTTCTTCAAGCAGCACGCCTACACGCCGACCTTCCTGCGCCGGTACTCCGACACCAGCGACGTCGCCACCCTGACGGCCGACGCGTCCGTCTGCCCGGACAGCAGCACCTACCTGACCACGGTGACGGGCGAGATGGCGACGTGCAGCGCGCCGAGTTGGGCGGCGGGCCTGAGCGAGGTCGGCGTGGAGGAGGACGCATTTGGGAATAGTGATGTGACATCAACCGCCGTCTCCGGCTCTAGCGGCTCGTCCTCTTCCTCCTCGTCGTCCTCGTCGTCCTCGTCGTCCTCCAGCAGCAGCAACAGCCACGGCCTCTCCAGCGGCGCCAAGGCAGGCATCGCCGTGGGTTCTATCGTTGGTGGCCTCGCGGTGTGCGCCGTTGCCGCTTGGCTCGGTCTTGGATGGTGGCGGCGTTCTTCGGTGTCTGCGGGACCTCGCCAGCCTATCAAGGACGAGGAGACGGCTGCGATCCGGGCAGCGGCGAAGAATGAGGCGCTTGAGTTGGAGCGGCGTGGTAGTGTTACGTCGGCTGATACGAAGATTTGATTGTGGTGTCGTCTTCTTTTCAGCTTCGGTGAATCTGCATGATTGGGTGAGAGGGTAGGGAAGGTGAGGAAGGGTTGTCGTGTTTCTTTTCTCTCTGCTACGATGTCACGTCCTCGGTTCTTTGTTTTTGCATTGCTGTTATGTGTGATGTCTGATGTTATGAAGTGTTATGTTGAAAGGGAGAAATGGATGACCGACATGATGATGGGTGAGGGATGGTCTTGGCTTACGGAGATTAAAAAGCGATGAATGATGTATCTGTGAACCTCACCATGAAAATGTATCATTGGGCTTCTTGCACGGGAAACACAAAAGAAATATTACAAGGCAGTAAGGCCAGACGGTTGTCGAGGTAGCGAAATCGTGAGGCTGCAAGGCTACAAGGCTTCAAGACTTCGAGGCTCAGAGGCGTCAAGGCTACAAGGCTTCGAGGCTCCGAGGCGTCAAGGCTACGAGGTTTTGAGGCTGCGAGGCTTCACGGCCGTGAGGCTTCAAGGTTGGGAGGCAGCGAGGCTTCAAGGCATAGGCGCGGCAGCTACCCTTGCATACAGACGGCCTCAGGCATCCCAAAGCCTGCCCTGATCACATGGTCACGACAGACCTCTCCGAAGAGGACGAAGGTTATCAGAGTGACTCTTGGAAGCCGGATCGTTCTGACAAAGCTGAACTTTCCTCTGAGATGCCTTGATAGGCCACAGGGGCTCCACCTCTGACCTTCCTCTGCTTGGTTCTGGAACGAGAAGATGGAGAAATACAGCAACGGAATGAAGAGAAGGACTGACATCAGATTCAAAAGCGACCGGCAGAAAAGGGAACTTACACCTCAGAATCCGCTTGGCGGTTTCCGCCCGATGATGCCGCATCCCTCAGACGCTTGGATGGGCAAACCATACCCTATCAAAGCCGGTTGGTCCATCGCCAACCGCGACGAAACCTGCCCTCACAATGCGCTGTGTTGTTCGAATGCGCGCGTCAGCATCCATCCGAATGAAAGAAACGCATCAGGCAAGAAACCTTGCAGGGAACCAACTCAACGCACGTGAAACACCTGAACGGCAGAACCAAATCGGGCGACGACACGCAAAGCCCCAGCATCTCGCCTCATCAAGGGACGGCAGAAGACGCGGGCAAAAGTCGTGGGAGGCTCGCATTGGGGCCAGCCGGGCTGGGACGTGGACCAATCAAGCCCGCGCATCGCGATCGCGGGGTCGGATTGGGCGGAAGCGCGGGGGCGAGGCTGCCACCCACCCCCGGGGAACAGCGAGACCAAAGCGGGAGAGAACGAACGTGGTCGCGACGGGACGCCTCACGACTTCCCAGGCACGAGACCGAATTGATCGATTGACAACGCTGGGGGAAGGACAGCGAAACGGTCGTCGTCGTCGTCGTTGGTGTTGTTGTCCTTTGGAAGGGGAGGCGTTCCTGCATGCCGCCGTGAACGGCGAGGGCGGGTGTAAATAGACCACGTCCTTCTCCCGAACCCGAACCACCTCAGCGACGAGCAGTGAGCGTTCAGAAACGGACGGAAAAAGAAAAAAAGAAGTTGCTCATCCTCTTCCTCCCTTAAAAAGCTCTCCAGTCCCGCCGTCCATCAACTGTTCCCTCCTCTCCTCTCCATCAAATGCCCAAGAAGATCACCATCTGCATCCGTCGCACTTTCCTCCTCATGATGGGCAACGGGAAGAGCAAGCCCAAACGGCTCTCGTCCGAGGAGACGAGCATCGATACAACGACGACGCCGCCTCGCACTTCCGGGGCCGCTGCCGCCGGAACCAACAACAACGACACAACCACCGGCGCGCCTCCTGCCAACGAGCACCGCTCCGAAGCCGAGCACCACCACCACCTTTCTCCCGGCTCAGAGCCAGGACGTTCACGCACCTCTCTCGCCCCGATCGCAGAGAGCGAGGGTAACACCGACAACAAGATGGCGAACTCCATCCACCACTCCACGAAAGGAGTCCCCAACAACGAAAACAACGCCAACGCCAACGCCGCCGACAATTCCGACAACGACGAAGACGACGAAGACCCACCCACCCGCGGCCCCACGGAGCAAGAGCGGCGCGAAAAGCAACAGCGGCGCGCCCGGCAACCCGACTACACCGCCATCCGCACGCTGGTCGTAGGGCCGCGACGGCGGGCGTACTACGTGCATCCGTACCGGCTGCGGGCGTTTCCGGAGCTGTACCGGTTGCTTGTTGAGGAGCGGGATGGGGATGGGATGAAAGAAGGGGATGCTGAAGAGGGAGGAGGAATGCAAACCCTCCCCCCACTCCACCTCCCCGACCTCGACGAGATGACGGTGCATTGTTTGCTGCGGCACGTGTACCATCCGGAGCGTGTGGCGCTCCGGCAGGCGGAGGAAGGGGGAGAAGAGGAGGAGGAGGACGGGGAGGAAGGAGAAGGGGAAAGGGTGGGATTCGGAGCGGCGCTGGCGGTGCTGCGGGTGGCGGAGCGGTACGGGATGGGGGCGTTGGCGAGGCAGGCGCGGGAGGCGGCGGAGCGGGCGGGACGGGGAGTCGGGGATGGGGAGGCGGTGCGGGTGATTCGGGGGGTGTTTTTTGCGGATGGAGAGGAGGAGGAGGGGGATGGGGATGGGTGGGTGAGG
>JADQAV010000076.1:0-40034 GCA_019775845.1 Myrmaecium sp. VS I D KN 1
GGCGTTTTATGGGCGGTTGATGGGGCTTTTGCGGGTGGGGAGGGAGGTTGATGGGGAGGAGGGGGGTAAAGGGTGTGGGGTGTGGTGGTTGGTGGGGTTTTTGGGCCGGATGGCGGGGGTGCTGGCGGAGGTGTTTCCTGCCGGGTCCGTAGGGGGGATGGGGGATGGGGGGGAGAGGGTGAGGGTGAGGGCGGAGTGGGCGGTGTGGGGGGAGGAGAAGGGGAAGAAGGAGAAGAAGGAGAAGGAGAAGAAGGACGAGAAGAGGGATGAGAAAAAGGACGAGAAGAGGGATGAGAAAAAGGACGAGAAGAAGGACGAGAAGAAGGACAAGAAGGACAAGAAGAAGAGGAGGGCTGGGATACGGGTGTTTCTGGATGTGCAGGAGGATTGGGACGGGGACGGGCTGCGGGAGGCGGCGAGTCGGGTGGAGAAGTGGGGGAAGAAGAAGGCGTGGAGGGAGACGGGACTGGACGGGGAGGACGGGGGGTGCAAGGTGGAGGTTGTGGTGACGGTGGTTGAGAAGGGGAGGGGGACGGTTTGAAGGCTGAGAAGGAGTGATTTGGATAGTCTCATTAACGCGCACGGTGTGGCATGGTCGGTAGTAACCGATGGTATTATATGATCCTATATAGAAAGATAAAAGGACAAAAAGCTGGAAAGAAAGCAAAAACATATTAATCCGAGATACATGGAAAAGAGCCAGGTTGTCGGTTTGGGGAAAGGGGGTATCAATTTCATGTGCCCATCCGCCTGTGTTGAGAACCAGCCCGAACGTGAAAGTATTAAAATATCCAGAGAACCATAGACACCCAACCATCCAGCCGACCGATATTCCCTGAGATTATAACTCCCTGTCCGATGCAGATTAGATGGTAGGGAATCCGATGTTGCACCAGCCTGCGAAACTCCTGCGAAATGGAAAGAAAAAGTGAAGGAAAAGAAGGGGAGATGTGAGAAATTCCCGGAGTGAACAAGGCGCACGAAGGGAACGGCGGCAGACGCGCACTGAGCCCTTTCCCTCTTCCAATCCAAAGATGGGGAAGAAAAGAAGAACGGGCAAGGGAAGAGCAGTTTCACCGCTCATCTCCATCCGCCGCCCGCGAAGCCTACCGTCACAACACCTCCCACGCCGATGCCCACGGTCATCCCCCCGCTCTCAAAGTCGACCAGGCCACCAGACATGGTCGTGCTGCTCTCACCGTTGCTGTTGTGGCTGCTCCCTCGGCCACTCCGCTTGCTCTGCAGGCGGGATCGCCGTCGTCGCTCCCTCATCTCTCGCTCCACCCGCTGCCGCTCCCGCCGCCGACGGGCCGCGAGCTCGGCCGACCAGCAGCCCGCGAAGAGATCCTCGCACTCGTCCTCGTCCTGCGAGTCGAACTCGACGGGGCCATCGTCGCGGTTGTCTTCTTCGCACTCGGACTCCGAGGAGGATGTCGAGGTGCTGGATGAGGACTCGGTATAGTAGCCGGCGTCTTCATCGTTGTTTTCCTCCATCTCCTCATCACCATCCCCAGTAGGCGGTGAGCCGCAGTACCCGCTGTCGCGACGCCGGCGCTCCGGAATTGAGGCCTTGCCCTTACCTTTCTCCATCTGCCTTGTGGCCGCCGTTGCTGAAGGTGCCGATGGTGACTGCTCGGCGACAGTATCCATACTCTCTACTCCCTCGCCGTCATCCCCTCCGCCGGCGTTATCCCACGTTTTGCGTGAGACCACGTGCACGGCTTCCAGGATGTACTTGCCGACCTTGTATCGCTGTTCAAGGGCCTTGGCATCGATGTATTTCCACCCCACGGTCTTCCCGCAGCTCCGGCAGCTCACGTCGGCGACGGTGTGCGCGCCGGTGACGAGGTAGCGAGCATGCGGAGGGTGCTCAATGAGGTTGAGGAGGTGGCCATCGGCCGAGGAGGAAGCGCTGACGGTGCTGTTGGATTTACGGCTTGGTGTGAAGCTGTGCGGCAGAGGGACGAAGGAGGTAGGGACATCGGAGAAGGGTGCGACGAGATAGGCGCGCCCGTCACGGCCGTGGAAACCTTTGCTGATGATCTGGGAGGCGTGGCATATGTCGGCGAGGCAGCTCGAGCAATGGAGGGTGTGCGTGGTGGCGTGAGGTGAGAGATAGGCTGGTGGAGTTCCGGGTTCGTCGGCGCGGGTATTGGGCGACGCGCCCGCGGTGCCCTTTCGCCTGAAAGGGAAGGGCGGAAGGAGATAGGATGGAAAGAATGGGGCGGCTCGCGGCATCGTTGCCAATCTTCGGAGACTCTCTGCTCCGGTTTTGGCTGGGACGAAGCTCAAAGAGTGCGAACGAGGGGTGATGAAAGTCGATAGCTCGACACCCAACTTATTGGGATGAAGCAGCAGCTTCTCTTCTGAATTGACCTGAGGGCGCAGTGGCTGGCGATGGTGAGCGAGCTGTGCCAGCAGAGCGGTGGAGCGATAATGCGGGGTTGAGCCGAGCTGAGCTGGAGGAGGAGGCGGGATGGTGAAGTGGTGAAGTGGAGAAGGTTGGAAGTTTTCGTAGACCGTAGAATCAGTCAGGCCAGCTCTTGAGCCTCATAAGCTCTCGAGAGACCAGCTCCCGACCGAAGTTTGTGAGTGCGGTGCAACGGGATGGCAGAGTGACGTGGAGAGGGGAATGGAGGGGAATGGAGGGGGAGGACTGGGGAGAGAGATAAGCGAGGTGGAGAGGCCTTATCGCCTGTCTTATAAGGCTGAAGGAATGTCGCCCACGCCTTGAGAGGCTACTCCCTCTTTTCCTTGTAGGTAAGGTACATATTCGTCTTCATGCTGAGCGCAGTCGCGCATACTACCTACGCAGTACGTATTTCTGGAAGTCAGAACCGGCCACGGTGCTTAGTGCTTCCTACAGATAGTTCTTGCCTCATAAACGGCCTGAAGAAAGGAAGGATCATTGAGCAATTATCCATTTTTTTTTTTCCATTTGCATTCCCCATACTCGTATGTCATCATAGAACCGTAGCAAGCTAAATATATACAAACGTTGGAAGATGTGCCACTGGTAAAAAAGCGAGCAAGAAAGACGGATAAAAAGGAAAAAGGAAAATACATATGAGGGATTGGAGAATCGGCACAAGCAAACCCACAAGTGCATAAGAAATGCAGGAAAAAACCCACCGCCTTGAGCCCCTGAATAACGGGTCGAATTGGCCATTGCCCTCATGTTCCGTTATGGCCATCTCAAATTCGTTGATTCGTAGTGAAAGAGTCCACTCCACTTCACGTAAAGCTCCTCGTGTGCAGATCAAAGATCTCGTTCCTCCATCCACCCTCCTCTGCATCCTCAATGCGTTCCCCTGCCCGTCTACCTTCCTCCTCCCACAGCTTGACCAAGCTACCTGGTGCATACACGCCCCTGAAAACGCCCTTGCCAGGCTGAGCAACGCCAATGCGGGTGTAGAGGTCGGGGTCCTCCGCAGGCTTGAGACGAGCCGCAACCGCCTTAACAAACGTGAGGAGATCGTTGGGATCAGCAATGCGGGTAGCGCGCAGACGCTCCCGAGCGTAGAGAAGCTCGCGATTGGCGGAGTGAAGGGCATCCGCAATGGCTGTCGCCATCTGCTTCTCGACTACTTTTCGTACAATCGGTCGCAGCAGCGGCTTGAAGATCCAACCAAGAAAGCTTAGACGGCTCTTACGAAGGGTATAGTTAAGCTTGTGGATGTGTACCCGAACCGCCTTGAGGGACAAAATCTTTTCCAGATTGTCCTTCCCAATCTCAACGTCGAGATGGATATCCATGCCACGCTCATCCAACTGCACGGACGCAATGCCTTCATCCGCAAGCCTCATAAGCCCGCTGTGGGCACGCAGCCAGAATCCCACTTCGTCCGCCCGGACGGATAAACCGTCCAGCTTGATCGTAAGCTGAGACTGGATGCGTGAGGCTGTTCTGAAGCGCGCCTTCCATACCTCAAGGTCATTGCGTGTTTCCACGCGGAACTTGTATGGAAGGAATGAGGTGTTGTTGATCGTCTTTCCTGGTTCCAGGATAAGATTCTCAAGCAGGAGATCGATTTCTGGAGTCGAAATCTCCAAACGAGGAATGGGAATATACTGGATGGCCTGGATGATCAGAGGAACGAAGACATTAATGGCATCAGTAACGAGCTCCGTGTTGGTGTACTGATGAACAGGGGAGAGAATGTGAGCAATTTTGAAGCTGGTAGAGAGAAGGTTTGCAATGTCCTGGTCATGTAGGACGGAATCAAAGGTCTTTCTGATCTGTTCGAGAAGCGTATCAATGTCATCACGGAGAGAGGAGTCGGTTCCAACGCCTTTGGCCTTCTCCCGGAGCTCTTGGAATTTTTCATCCGCGTGCTCAAGGAAGTCGGGATCTTTCAGGACCTTTTCGAGGGAGTTCCCGATATCTGTGAGAAGGTCCTCGAACTCAGGGTCATTTTCCTTGTGAGACATGACCTGTTTGAAGTCTGCCTCGAGCTTCTCCCATTCCTTACGGTCTCCAAACGAAGTTATCAGGACCCAGAAGTTCTTCAGCGCTCTGTCAGTGGCAGTATTCTCGTGGAGATCGTCTTGGAGGCTGTCCACAGTATCGGAAACTGCACGCGAATACACCATCGCAAATCGTCTGATCAACAGGGAGAGGGTAGATACGGAATCGTTGTAGTCGGGGCGTCTGCGGAGCTTGAGGACGGCTTGCTTCAGACGATGTAGAAGAGTTTCCTTCTCCTCTCCTGAAACATGGTCCACCAAACTCTCCTCAGCCCCCTTTGCAACCTTCACTGCTCCGTCAGTCACGGCTTTTGCGACATCACTGGCCTCTCTTTCAAGGTCTTCTTGTGATGGGCGAGGGCCTTCATCAGCACCAGGTGCTTTGAGTGCATTCCGTTCCTCCGGTGACGGTTCAAGTCTTTTACCGGTCTCTTTCGCGACATCAGAGAGCCTGAACGCAGTGTCTTTGAACACTTCCCGAGCAACGACATTGAGATCCGCGAGGAACAATCGGAAGTCGGAGTTGGTCAGCAGTAGGGAACCGATCGTCTGAATACTCTTGAAAGCTAAATCGATCAGATTAGTTATTGTGAAGGTGATATATCATGTTGAATCCGTCAACGTACCTGCAGAGACATCCGCCTTGGCCTTGGCCTTGTTGGCCCGGTAGGCAAGGTCCTCCACGTCCACATGTATCCTAGACTTCGTGAGGAACCAGATGAAATCCTGGATTTGGTCCTTGCTGTTCTTGTGCTGAAGCAGCTCGATGAACTGGTGGAGCCATTTCTTTGTGTACCGAGTAAGCAAACGGCCGGAGTCGCTCAAGTCGGGGTTGTCAGGGTTGAGGATGTCGGCAGCGAGGAGGGTGCGGAGATTCACGATGAGCTGCTCGTTCGAAGGCATGTACCCTTTGGACAGAGCGCGGACCATCTGATAGCTATGAAGCTTCTGGTGAAGCTCCCTCTGCAGGGTGGTGTCATCACGGTACTGGGGGAGCAACGGCTCCTGGTCGCTGCCCTTGGACTTGCGGAAACCGAAGCAGGAAGACATTTTTGCGTTTCAGAGCTTCACTGTCAATCCCAGGCGAGAGGGATGCAGAAGGGTCGTCGAGGGGATGTACAGTGCCAAATCGTCGTCTGGGTGCGGGGAGCGCCCTGCCCACGTTTGTATCTGGCAGCTTGCGTGCTTGCTCGACTGCATCCTTGATTTTGCGGCAGGAGCTACTGAGCTTGTCTCATTATGACGTCCTATAGCCACACCGGTGTCCAGGCTTGCACGCGTGGCTTGCGCGCCGCTGTGGCACAAACACCGGTTTCGTGTCGGTGATCAATGATCCAACGTCGATCACCTTGGCCCTCCTTGGCGAGCCTTGCAACCACTCTGGAGTTCGACCAGCATCAACATCGCCGTCTACTTTGAAGTACATATACGACCGCCGTATCGCTTCCTGCAGATAGGAGGTCTCATTCATTTGAGCGATGGCTGTAGTGCAACCGTCCAATTTACTTCTCAAAGCACTGAAATTCCCGCAGTCTCAAATTTGCAGAAACTCCGCGGGACCTTTCTTAGAATAAGCGGTCGTGATCCACTCGCTTTGGCTTCACAGGCCATCAAGGCTTTCACTCATCAGCACGATGCTGGCCATGCCTCCTGCAACGCGCCTTTTTCTCCTTGGATCTTCCTGCTGGAAATTCCCATAGGCCCCGCATGAGATGTTTGCCAGCTGCATAGACTTGGCACCTTGCAAGAACGCACCATGCGTATAAGGCATCGAACGAGAGCACTCCGCGCGAGGGCAATGCATGTCAGCACTTGCCGAGCTCCAGAAAATGCTGGGGAAACCTGCAGTCAGAAGAAATATTTATACATCGGACTCCGAGATCACAGTGTTCCGTCCGACGTCAGCATCGGTGGTTCAGCGTAAGGATCTCAAAAATTCTACGCGTTTGGTTCCGGATACGCAGGGCGATCAGGAGTGTGTGTAGTGAGAGAGCCGTGCTGGAACGATAAACAAAGCACAGGTCGAACGAGGGAAATTTCAAGTTTCGCTGACAGAAGCGAAACATGCATGCTTCCGAAGTCCTGCATGAAACCGCATGGCAAGTTCCACGGTGCCGTTATCACTTTCAATTTTTTGGCTCCTGTCAGCTCAAGATCGGGAGACTGCAGTGACAACATGTATCTGGCGACCTCGAGCTTCAGAGTGGACCTGGATAAGGGGCGAGGCTCAGGGTCAAACTTGCAATTTTTAGTGCTCGAATGACTGACTTGGCCAGGGAGCTCCACCACGCTCTCTTCCCCCCTTTGGTTTCAAAGCCCCTTTTCACGCGATATCATCTCATCAGACTCGGGGATGCTCTGATATGATGATGACGACGAGACACAATGTTGTACAGGGGAAGCAGTGCATCGTATACCAGGAGTGACCGGGGGGATGCAGGCGAAGCTTTATCGCCCAAGCAGACCGAGTGGGTCCCGGCTGGCACGAGGCGGGAGCGCTGCTGGCACGGGCTTGCCGCGACAGCGGGAGAGGGAAGGGAAGGAGCGTGAGAAGGCGGTACGGGAAAAATAGAAGAGGTTTGCAGCTTGCAAGCCGGACGTTTAAGGGGGAGCCGAGCTGATTACATTGCCGGCTTCGCTCCAGCACGTCGAACCCGAAATTCACAGTTCCCGTTGTCAAGCGTGTTGTTTGCAGACACTCCCGCGTATAAGCGACGGCGGAAGGAGGCAAGGCGGCGAGATGGTGCAATAGTTGCCCTTTGGGGCATGACTGCCGCTCCGACCGTGAGCAAAGGCGCCGAAGCGGCACGCACCAGGCAAGGAAGAAAACGGCGCCCCCACCGTGAACTCGGGAGGGCAGCAGGCCGGAGGCTGCGGTTTTCGTGAGAACCCGGTTCACGCCGAGCCGGTTGCCCAATCGGGCTGATCCAGTCGCGGCGGCGGGCCCTCGCACCCGGCTGGGCCTCCACCCTTGGCCGCCCCGGATCTTGGACAGGCGGCGTGGCGCCCTCGTTGCCGTCGCTGCCCCTGTCTGGCCGAATCTGCTGCCTCATCCGCAGCCGGCAGAGATCCATTTGTTGGTGAGATGCGCAAGGGCGGCCCGGCCATGGATGGGGCAAGGCAGAGCTATTAGGTACAGTACAGTGGATAGGTACCGGGGAGCAAGCAAAACGGTGGTAGGTACTCGCAATCGCGCCCTCGCCCATCCATTCAGCAGTACCTAACTCTCCTTACTGTACGAGAACTTGCAAGTAAGTTAAGAATGATGATGATAATGATGAGCACCGGCTGTGCGCCATATTCCAACGCCGCGTGTAAACGGGCCTTTGAAGGTCGTCCGTCGTCTTGACTCACGCATTCACGTTCCAAGGCTCCGAGTCGTCGATATCGGCGTGTACGGGCGGGCTGATGCGACCTTCAAAACCTTTCCCGGCTGGCCTCACCTCGACCCGTTCTCACCTGTTCTTCTTTTCATTCGCTTTCTATTCCCCCTCACTTGTCAGGCACCGCCGCAGGACCCGAAAAGCTCTGATCCAGCTTCGCGTTCCAGTGTGTGTCATCCCTCCCTCCCTCCCTCTGTCCTTCCTTGCGATCCTCCCCGAGCTGCCCACACCACCCCAGTAATCCCACCTATTTCGTAACCCGTCCGCCGCACTAGAATTCCTCTAGGGTTTGGGGGAACCAGATACCGCCGCTTGCTTCACTTTCTCTCCCGTGAGCCAATGCGACAATTCGCTTCCTTTAAAGCTGCCGCAGCGGCCCCCTCTTCCTGCCTCAGACCCTGCCTTTTCCCCTCCCGTCCTTCTCTATATACCTCTCTCTCCTCGCCTTCCTCCTCCCGTACCTGCATCTCGACCAAGACATACTCCGATACCATGGCCGCTCCCTACTCCACCCAGCCTCAAGCAAACATCAAGCACGCACACCCCCCAATGCCTCAACGGCACCTCAGCACAACGTAAGTCTTCTGCCATATACTGCTGCCGTCCTTCACCGGAGTCGACAAGCTAACCCACCCTGTCCTCGACTCAGGAGCGGAGACTACGACACCTCCAACCCGCCGGAAATCCGCAAGTACCTCCGCACATATGGCCTTACCCCTCCGAGTGTCGAGAGCTTCGAAGTGCAGGCGCAGAGATGTGAGTGTCGGCTCCGCAATCGTGGCGGAGTTAGTAGTCTGACTTCGAACCCCAGGTCTCCGAATTCTGGATATGAAGCCCTCGCCCATTGAGAAATACCAATACCTCACCCACCTTCGCGCCACCAACGTCCATCTATTCTACCGTCTCCTGGCAGACAATGTCAAGGTGAGCACTACAGGAGTAACTACTGCGGTCTCAGCGACTGATCAATCGCCAATTAGGAAATCACCCCCATCATCTATACCCCTACCGTCGGCGAGGCGTGCTTGCGCTGGTCTGAACTCTACACCCAACCCGAGGGCATGTACCTCTCCTACAGCGACAAGGGCAACCTCCACTCCATCCTCGCCAATTGGCCGCACAACGTTGAGATCACCGTGGTGACAGACGGCTCGCGAATCCTAGGTCTCGGCGACTTGGGCATTAACGGCATGGGTATTCCCGTGGGCAAGTTGGCGCTGTACACAGCCTGCGCGGGCATCCGACCGGACGCAACCCTGCCCTTGACTGTGGATCTGGGAACAAATAACAAGGAATTGAGGGAGGACCCGCTCTACATGGGCTCGCGTACACCGAAGGTCTCTCAGCAGGAGGAATTGGAATTCTTGGATGAGCTCATGGCGGCGTTGACTGAGCGATGGCCTGGGTAAGTGTTGCTCTTTGTTACTGCTTTGCGCTACGGTGCGCCGAACCTTGTCTCCCCGAAAATATTTCGCACGGCCTCCACATGAGTTGCAACCACGGGGGCTCATGGTGGGGAGCTGTGTCGGAGTTTACGGTGGAGATCGACTCCGGTTGTGGGGCACCGCCCAACGCACAACGCACCCCTGAACGGGAGAACACCAACGCTAACGGGTCCGCCTACCAGGATTGTCATCCAATTCGAGGATTGGAAGAACCCTTTCCCCGCTCTGGAGCGCTACCAGAACACCTACGCCTCCTTCAACGACGACGTCCAGGGCACCGGCGCGGTTATCGTCGGCGGCTTCATCAATGCTGTCCGCCAGTCGGGCGTGCCTGTCAAGGACCACCGCGCCATCTTCATGGGTGCCGGCAGCGCTGGTGTCGGTGTCGCCAAGCAGATTGTCGAGTTTTTCATGAAAGAAGGTCTGACCGAGGAGGAAGCCCGCAACAAGTTCTGGTTCGTCGACAGCAATGGCCTGGTCACGCTCGACCGCGGCGACAAGCTTGCCGACCACAAGGTCTACTTTGCCCGCAAGGACAACAACGGCAAGCAGATCCAGAGCTTGGCCAGGTTGATCGACTATGTCAAGCCGACCATCCTCATGGGTCTCTCCACCATCGGCGGTGCCTTCAACAAGGACATCCTCGAGCGCATGGCCGCCCTGAACGACCGCCCCATCATCTTCCCGCTTTCGAACCCCTCGTCCAAGTCCGAGTGCACGTTCGAGGAGGCCGTCAAGCACACAGAAGGCCGCTGCCTGTTTGCCTCCGGTTCCCCCTTCCCCTCCGTCGAGTACGGTGGTAAGACGTTGCACCCTGGACAGGGCAACAACATGTACGTCTTCCCCGGCATCGGCATGGGCGCCATCCTCTCCAAGGCCGTCACCATCACCCAAGAGATGATCTACGCCTCCGCCACCTCGCTCTCCACCTCCCTCACACCCGAGGAGCGCGCCCAAAACTGGCTCTACCCCGACATCCGCCGCATCCGCGACGTGAGCGTCATCGTCACCCGCGGCGTCATCCGCGCCGCCCAGCAGGAAGGCGTCGACCGCGAGCTCGCGCTCCGCAACCTCAGCGACGAGCAGCTGGACGAGTACATCCGCTCGCGCATGTACGACCCCTTCAAGGAGCAGGAGGGCATCGAGTCGCAGATTGCGCAGCTCGCCAACTTCACCAGCCATCACCACAGCCACAGCCACACCCTGAGCAACGGCGCCGCCAGGGCTGCGTTGTAGAGGAACGAGGGAGTGCGAAAAAGTCTTTGAGCATTTTTCTTGTGATTTTAGTTGTTCATCCTTGCTGCTTCCTCCTTTGGTCCCAGGAGAGCTAGCAAGGAAGCCAACGCACTGTTCAACATTACTGTCGCGCCGGTCGTCTATATTATGGACCTTGCGATGGATGGCATCCGTCATCTTGTAGATATTCGCTTTTTTGTTTCTCTGCTGTTGTTTTTCCTGATACCTGCAATGGTTTTTTTTCTCTTTCTCTTTCGGTTTGGATCACGGTGGGAAAATAGACGGGGCTTTGTCAAAAATTCAAAAGGTCGAAGGAGGTTTCAGTTGATATTTTCTTTTTCGCCAAGTAGATAGAGAGAGCGCGAAAGAAATAGAGAAAGAGAGACGGAGTATGTCTATACAATCCATGTATATGCCTGTTGAGTAAAGCCATCTCGATATGTAAAGCATGAGCGTTACTATCCAGTATTCCATCCACTGCCCTTCCCTTTCCTCTCTTCAGCCTTCTTTCCCTGCCACCCTCCTTCTCAAGGCCGCACCCCGTAATCCTGTGACCCCGTCTTCCGTCTTCCGTCTTCCGTCATCCTCAACTCAACTCAGCTCAACTCAACTCGGTTCGGTTCAAGTCGGGTTGTATCGGGTCGGGGAGACAAGACCCATGAGTAGGTAGCAGGTAGGGTAACTGTGGGGTGGGAAGGAATTATGGAATTGTGGGGGAAGGCGGGGCCCGGTCCATTGAGTGACTCAGTTACCTACTAGGTTGTTTTTTGCTCCGCTCCCGTTCCGATCACGGTTCCGATCCGGTACGATTCCCATGTGCGGTAGGGGTTCCGACTGCTTATTGAGAAGGGACGGGGGAGGGGCGGGGAGCAAGAAAAGCAGAACGAAGTGCGACTTCGTGTCGCGTGTGCGCATGGAACGTACTAGAGTATTTGTGTCGAGACGGACAGTGGGAAGATCGGAGGGTATGGATATCTATATATGCGAATGAAATCCCGTTCGTACAAGAAAAGTGGTATCATATATAAGGAGATCTATAGAGACAATATGCATGCACCGGGTATGAGTCGCAAGAGAATCCATACACAACCATTTCGCCACCACCCATATTCTCCCATCAGAAGACCACGCTCCCCAAGCCTCGCTCCCTCACAGCAGCGCTGACACCCTCCTTCACCACCGCAACCGCCTTCTCCCACTCCCGCCTCCCGCCCGTGTCGGCCGCGACCTCCTCCCCCACCACCCACACCAGCCACCGCACCAACCCCACACACTTCCCCAGATCCCGCTCCTCCTTTACCACCTCCTCCAGATACTCCACCAGCGCCCCCGCATCCTCCTCGTACGGGCCCTCCTCCCGGAACTCCACCACCCACTCCTTCAGCGCGCCCCGCAACGCCTCCGGCGTCTGCAGCCGCATCGGCGCGAACGTCGGCTTTCGCACCTTCTTCTCCAGCACCAGCTTCCTCTGCGTCGCCGGCGTCGCCGGCGCCGTCCTCGCTTTCGCCTTGGTCGCCGCAGCAGCCGAGAGGTTCTTCGCTCGCAGTCGCGCCCGACGGTGCTCGGCCAGGACCTCGGCACGGATGTCTTCCGGCAACGCGGAGAGGAAGGACGGATCCGGCTCGGGGACCTCTTCGTCCTTCACTAGCGACGGGCCGTCGGTGTCGGAGGCTGAATTGTTGGCGCCGCTCCCGTCAGAAGCGCCACCCCGAGACTTCGGGCGGAAGCGGGACGAGGACGTGAGAAAGTTTGTCTGAGTTAAGGTCGGCCCAGCGGTTGCGGTAACGGTCCTTGTGACTGCATGTTTGGGAGGTCGTCCGCGTCTTCGGGGTAGCGGTGGAGGCGGAAGAGGCTTGCGTTTTCGAGGAGATTGAGGAAGGAGTTGCTGCTGCGGCGGCTTCCGAGGTGACGAAGGAGCAGACCGAGAGCCAGGTGTTTCATTCGAATAGAACGCAAGAATCTCGGCACGGAGAGAAGGGGAGAGCTCGTTCAAAGTATCGGGATCGAGCTGAGATTGCGGGGGAAGCGATGTCAACACTGACTGGGTAGGCTTGTTCCTCGGCGTTGGAGTGGGTGAAGAAGCACGTTCCTGGTCGCGGGATTGGCGAACCAACTTCGAACGAATGTCATCGCTCAGTTCCGCTAGAACGCTCGGGTCGACCTGGGACGGCAGGACAAACTGTGTGCCCAGAGTGTTGAGTGGTCTCTTACTGGGACTGGCGGAGTTGAGGTTCTCTGCTCCAAATTTAACGTAGCTTGCGGAAACGCGAGACTTCTTGGGGGTTTCAACGTCGTCTTGGATAGCGTCTTCAGACTCCCTTGGAGGCGGTGGGGGTTTTGGGGCGGTGTTGACTTTGAATTGGAGACGCCGTTGGCTGCTCTCCATTTGACCGTCCCCGCCGCCCTTGATCGGTTCTAGCTTCGTCATCTGTATCCCTATGCCTCGTAACTCGCCGGGGGAAAAGCCGAAGCCTTTCAAAATCGAAAGTGCCTCCCTAGTGATGATTTCTGGAGAGTTGGTAGAAACTCCTAGGACGACGCTCTTGTTGAAGGTATCGCATTTCCCGTGTCCAAGGTGCTTCGGAGGGTCCAGCGGCGCATCGGCAGATCGCTTCATTATCTTCATGGTAAGTTGGCGTCCTCGAACTTTCTCTTTCAGAAGGCGTTTGCTTAGCTCTTCACACAAGCTGTTGATGAAGTCGATGACCTGTTCCTGGTTCTCGAATCGGACACCCCAATTCACCTCCGCGGAAACCGATTTGCGAATGACCTGGTCACCAACTTCGGCACGATCGATGCCTCTGGCATACTCCCAGATCTTCTCGCCCGTCTTTGGACCCAGCGTCTGCATGAGCTTCTCTTTCGAGAATTCTCTGACGTCTTTGACAAATTTGATACCAATCTCTTCGAGCTTGCCGCCAATGCTGGACGCCACTCCCGGAAGATCCTGCACCTCAAGCTGTCCTATAAAATCCAAGACCTCTTCGGGTTTGATTTGATACTGGCCAGCAGGCTTTGCCTTCCGCAGAGCCACCTTGGCCAGGAGGACATTGCCTCCTATTCCAACAGAGACATTGCAGTCAGTCCGTCTCTTGACCTCTTCCCGCAGCTCCCGAGCAACCTCTTCCGCTTTAGTCTGCTCACGATACTGACTGCCTTCGCTCCTTTTCACCCCATCCGATCCCCCATAAGCAATGCATATGCTTGAAATATCGATCAGCGCCTCATCCACACTGACGCTCTGCATTATACCCCCAACGTTCAGGATGGCATCATAGAATGCTCGACTAGCCTCTTCATACGCTGGAAAGTCGTATGGTAATATCTTCAGATCTGGACACAGCTCCAAAGCTCTTTTCATCCACATTCCGTTTTTGACTCCAAATTCTCGTGCAGGGTAGTTGCAACTTGCAATCTCGGAGCCGGTTCCATTGCCATGTGCCACAACGGCAGGCATGTCTTTATACTGGGGGTGCCTCAATAAAGACACCGCGACGAAAAAGCTGTCAAAATCCACATGCAGGATATACTTCCTCGCGCCAGGAGTTCGTTTCTGTTTCTTCTGGGAAGCCGATTTTTCGGCAGTCAGAGCTTGGAGCTGCGACTTCAGGTCGGCTTTCCAGGTTGAGAGATGATGCAGGCGGGATTCTCGATAATACTGTGCCAGGAAGTCGGGGTTGACCACCGTAGACCTCCGGATATTCGGGTCCGCGAGTAATTTAGCATTATGCTCTTCAGCTGTCATCTTTCTCCGCTTCGATGGCGTCTCCTCTCCCACACTTCGGGAACGTTTTCGGCTTGTTTCATGTCCATTTTGGTCCGATGTGGGATCGTACATATTGTCAACTTCTCCTGCATCTGAGATAGCGTCTGATTCTTCAAGAGTCGGACTGGTCTTGGGGGGCGTGTGAGGCGTGACCACATCCAGAGGAACTACGCGTTGACCGTCAAGGCCTTCCGTCTCCAGGAAGCTACCATCAAATCCTCCATAATCGGAGCTCCGCTGGCTTGGCTGATTTGAGTTCGGCAAGTCGTCGCCTTCCACATCATCCGGTGTTGGGAGCCTTTGCGAGAGAAACTGGGAAGGCCGCGGACTGTTCGATGGATGCCCCTCACCCTTAAGCTCTCTAGTATACCAACTTGCGTCTGTCTGGTCTCGATAACCCTCACCCTTAAGCTCTCTAGTATACCAACTTGCGTCTGTCTGGTCTCGATAACCCCGGGTTTGCTTGTTTACCTGGGTGACAACTTGCCCATTGTCAAAGCCTAAGACTCTTTGACCTGCGCCCTCATCCAACACTCGATAAGAATCCCATGGCAACAGCCTACCAGTTTTCACACAATCCACAATCCATGCTGGCTTCACAATCCTGTAACGCCTGAACTCGACTGCTTTCTTCGGGGTCAGGCTGCTGGCGATGATGTGGGTAACCGTGGTCTTCCCGTCCAGGTATTGCAAAAACCCGCCGCCGTGGGTGACGATAAGCTTGTGGAGGTCGTTGAGTGAAGGCTGGGTGTAACCGTTGACATGCACGACCACTCCGCGGAAGATTTGAGGCTTTCCCGGTGACTGCGCGCGCAACTCAGCGTCGAGATTCTGCAACTTGATTTTCTTGCGGCGAAAGTAGTCGCCAAAGCCACCGAACTTGGAGCCTTTGTACTCCTCCCCTTCCTCGTCCTCAAAGGTGTCTGGAACGCGTGTTAGACAAGTTGAGGCCGCTGTAGTAGGGCACACGCGTCGCGCCACTCACGGTTCTCGATCCGTTTCCGGACCGAGTTGGAGTTCTCTTCCAGCCGTGACCCCATGTTGCCGACTGAGCGAGGACATCATCGGGATGCTGATCGGATCATGACATGAATTAGTGTTGGTATCTGTGTCGTTAAGGATAGAGACGGACGAGGGATGATGGGATCTGAGTGGAGAAACGTGAGCAGGCGTTCGCGCGTCATGGGTGGGTCGAGGGCAAATCTTGGCGGCGCTAGAGGCGGAAAAACGGGACCGGCGCATGGGTCCGCTCGAGTTTTATGTTGTCTGGGAAGCTCCAGCCAGTTCGTCCCATCGCAACCGCAGTTTTTTTTTTTTTTTCTCTGCCCTTCTCTTCTTTACGTGCCTACTTCTCTCAACCTCCGCCCCAAATCCTAACATCCCTTCAGTTCAGACTCTCAGTTCTCTTCTTCCTCTCCATCTATAATCTCCTACACCTTTGTCTCTCTCACCGTCAGTCACGATGTCCGGCCTCGTCCCCGTCAATGTTTACGGCCTGAAGGTCCCTACTGGGGACTTCCCCATTCCGGCGGCGCCTGATTTCCCGGCTACGGTATGTACTACAAATGCCTTGCCAGTACCGGAGCAGCGAACAGCCCTCAAATTCGCTCTGGGAGTCGCTGCGCGCATTGTCTTATCGCAGTAGAAGCTAACCATGTCAGATCCGTATCACCATGGCTGCCATCGACCCTAGCGCTTCTCCCCAGCTCGACAACGTCGCAGACGGTGCCACTCCTCGCGCCACCCTGAAAATCCTCAGACAGCACGTCGAGGATGAAGAGGATGAGGATTACGACGAAGATGATGACAGCATTGAGGCGATCAAGGCCCGCCTGGCCGGCGTCATCTCCGACGAGTCCGACGAGGAGTCCGATGAGGAAGAGGCGGAAGCCAACGGTGGTCCCAGCGACCCTGCCAAGTCCAAGAAGGCTCGTAAAGAGGCTGCTTTGAAAGAGATCTTGGCTGATCTTCAAAACCAGGACGGCATGGACATCGACAGCCCCAAGAACAAGAGCAAGGGCAAGAAGAAGGCTGCCGACAAGGAAGAGGAGAGCGACGAGAGCAGCGACGAAGAGGAGGATGACTACGAGGGTGAGGTTGAGGAATTCGTGCTTTGCACCCTGGACCCCGCCAAGGTTGGTAGACGCAGCCTCCGTCTCCGCAGAAACCGTACTTACCTATTCGAAACAGCACTACCAGCAACCCCTCGAGATAACGATTGGCGAGGATGAGCGTGTTTACTTCCAGGTCAGCGGTACGCACGATGTCTACCTCACTGGTAACTACGTCATCCCTGCCCATGATCACGACCATGACGAGGATGATTACGACTCCGAGGATGATGAGGACTATGACCTCTCTCCCGATGAGGACGAGCTCTACGATGATGAGGAGAGCGAAGACGCTCTCGACGACCTCCAGGATCCCCGGATCGAGGAGCTCCCTTCTGACGAGGAGGAGGAGGCGCCTAAGCTCATCAAGGCCGATGCCAAGGCTGATGAGAAGAAGAACAAGAAGCGTCCTGCCGAGGAGTCTGAGGAGGATGCTACTCTCGACGAGCAGATCAGCAAGTCCAAGGCTGCCGCCGGCGAGAAGCTCAGCAAGAAGCAGCAGAAGAAGCTGAAGACCAACGAGGGCAAGGCTGTGCCTGCTGAGGAACCTAAGAAGGAGGCCAAGACCGACAAGAAGGTACAGTTTGCGAAGAACCTCGAGATGGGCCCCACAGGCTCGCCGAAGGTTGACTCCAAGACTGACACCAAGAAGGACGAGAAGCCTAAGGCCGCACTTGGTGTCAAGGTCGTCAACGGTGTGAAGATCGATGACAAGAAGCTTGGAACTGGCCCGGCCGCGAAGAAGGGCGACAGGATCGGTATGCGCTACATTGGCAAGCTCGAGAAGGATGGCAAGGTCTTTGACTGTAAGTTTCGTCCCGTCATAACAAGCTTCAGAAGCATTCACTAACAGAACGTAGCCAACAAGAAGGGCAAGCCTTTCACCTTCAAGCTCGGTGCTGGTGAGGTGATCAAGGGCTGGGACATCGGTGTCGCTGGCATGTGCGTCGGTGGCGAGCGTCGCATTACCATTCCTCCCCAGCACGCCTACGGCAGCCAGAAGATCCCTGGCATCCCTCCCAACTCCACCCTTGTTTTCGACATCAAGATGATCAGCCTGAACTAGACGGCGTTCACTGGATCTTTTGGTGTTAGGTGGAGTCTGTAACTGTACATTGAAGCAGCAATCTCCGCATCGCTGTACCTTGCGCGACATGAGGGCAAGGGCACATGCGTCCGCCGTTCTCCATGCTTCAGTATTTGCTTGTCTTATTTTCTGTTATGTCATTTGAGATATCCGACCTGCATAGAAGACGCCCTTTCCTCTCTTGAAACCGGAAAGGATGCGAGGATGGGATCGATGAAGGGGAATTGGTCCGACGGAAAGGCAACGTAAAATTTGAAGCACAGGACTGTTCCAATCTGCAGGAATGATGGATCTCTCTCAAGGCTTCCACCGTGGAGGAGAAAAAAGATCTTTTCTTATTGTCCTTTTTCTTTCTTCATCTCTCTGGTCGAAAAAAAAAACAATGGGAGGTGTTTTCAAGGAGTTTCTATCATTTTTCTTTCCTTCTTCTCTTCCTGCTAAACGTGGCTGTATTGCTATTAAGGCCCATACTTTTTTTTCATCCTCTTAGATCAGATACTCAGATCATATACAAATATGTATCCTGGTTCACTGCGTTCTTGATGTACCCATTTCCTATCTGTGCACTTTGTGGTCCGCTCCGTCTCAAGGATGCATAACACAACAGCCTTTCCTCCCCCACTTTTGGAAGCCCTTCCCGAATGATTAAATGCGTAGGAAATTGATAATCGTACAACCCCTACATTACTGCGCGTACAACCCCCAGATTACTAGACGTACAACCCCCCTTCCGATTGGTCAGAAACACGCGGTATAGGCTGGCAGTATACTGATTTTGCTCAACGCCCGGCATTACGCCTGCGAGGGCCCTACGTAAGGCCTGCGAGGCGCCCTACGTAAGGCCTGCGAGGCGCCCTTCGTAAGGCCTGCGAGGCGCCTATACGGTTCTACCGGAGCTTGCGAGGGGCCCTGCGTGAGGGCCTACGTGAGGGCCTACGTGAGGGCCTGCGAGGGGGCCTGTGAGAGGGCCTGCGAGGGAGCCTGTGGGAGAGCCTGCGAGGGAGCCTCTATGTCTGCCTGATGGCCTGCTTGAGGGCCTGATAGTCTACCTGAGGGCGAGAGAAGGCTGCGAGGAAGCCCGCGGAAGGGCCTACGTATAGGCTTCTAGCCAATCGGAAGCCAATCGGAAGGGGGTTGTACGTCTAGTAATCGAGGGGTTGTACGCGCAGTAATGTAGGGGTTGTACGATTATCAATTTCCAATGCGTATCCCGGAGTGGCACCAAAACGCAAATGATATGTACATGAGTGAGAGGGAAAAGAAACAACGGTGAATGCGCGACCCAACCCCGCTCTCCCCCCGCTTGTACTCCATCCTCATCCCCCACGCAACACACATCTCCCCGTATCGGCAATTCGGGAAGGTAAAGGCGATCCATGCTGCGGCCGGGGCGGGACTGACACACAAACAGACCAAGAAAAAGAACAACACATGAGGGTGGTGGCAAGCACATGGAGAGGCGGTGTAGGGAAGAGGAAAGACATGTTGGTTGGCGCCAGAGAAGATCAGCGGACAGGTAACACGAAGGATCTGCTGAAGGCAGAGGGGGAAGCGGTGTAGGTGGAGAGGGGACACTCCTCGGAAACCGACAGTGATCCAGCTTAGCCAGCCATTTAGAAAGGGAAGGGATTCGAGGTATCGGAAAGAGAAAGCCATGTTGGTAGATTGGTGATTCATCTGCCTATTGACTTCCACTGACAAGTACAGGTGTAATTCAACAGCAACAGCTAAACCCTGACGCCAGATGACCACCCAGTAACGACAGCGATAAGGATTCCGCTTTCCTAGCGGTCATAAGGAAAACCCATGCTGAGTTGTAAAGCGAAAACAAAGTCAAGTACGTAGAAACACAATGTTGAACTGAAAAAAGCAAATCAAAACGTCAAGAAGGGAATGGATGGTAGAATAGATGCATCGTGCTTTCTGGGAAATGAAGGGAGAATGGGGAGAAAACAACACCGGAAAGACAAATGCCGACTAAGTTTCCATACTCAGTATTAGCCATTCGGTGCTGACAATCTCATCATCCCTTGTCCAGTCGTTTAGCGTCATTGGCTCGAAACCAACCCAGCCTAGATCCCGCATGAGACTGTTCAACTCATCTGGCGGGGAATGGCGGTCGATGCAGACAGCTAACTTGGAGCAATCGAATGCAGGATGGGAACAGAGCTCAAGAAGAGCCATCAAGCTGTCACCGCAGTCAGTCGATGTGTAGCCAACACTTCGAGGCGATGGTACTTACCCAGGCTTGAGATCGCATCCTAGAACGCCTTGGTCAAAGAAGACGAACAATGTGTTGTCACTACCGTCAGGCGTTTGCGCAACGAAGCCTCTGAACCTCGCGCCGCCCACATAATCATACATTTCAATCCACTTGCTCACCAGTCCCCGCGGAGACTTGATCATGATGTCCTCGGGTGTCGAACGTTCGGACGTCGGCGGAGATGGCAACCCATGACTGATAGTTGTCGTAGCGGTATTGATGCCAGGAATGTTGTTACTGTATTGCACACCCATCGCAAGCGAGTCCTGGTAGGCCAAGTTCCCCTCACCAAGGAAAACAGCCTTCAGTGTCTCGCAGAAGAGTCTCTCACACTCTCCCGCAATGGTGTATGCCGCCCCCCCTCGGCGCGCCGAACGCGGCTGGCTCCTGGCCTTGTCGCTGCGCGTAGCAGTATAGGCGGCGAGGGGGGGACTTAGCGGTGGAGAAGGTATTCCCTGGAGGCTTCGTCAGTACCATTGTCGCGTACAGGCATCGCTCTGAAGGATAGGAGTCTACAATAACCTACCGAGCTGACCTCAGGAACGCCAATCGACCCCGCCGGCCCCGGTCGAAGAGTAATGAAATCCCTGGAGAGCCGTCGAGCAAGCATCGACGGCGTAGCAGCTCGCGAGGACGTTGGGACGGGCCTGGTGGCTCATGGTATTCTCGTAGTAATTACTACTACTACTGGAATTCATACTACTGGTGATTCGCGCCATGTCTAACAGTTGCCAGGGTTGCAGTTCGGTGAATGTTTTGAAGAGAAGGTTGAGGGGCGTAGTAGCTGATGAGCAGGGAGCCGGTTCGAGGTTGCTGTCGTCGGATTGATGAGCAAGAACTTGGATGGTGATTCTGTAAGAGTCGGAAAGTTCGGCGGAATATGTAGGGAAGTGGAGAAGGGGCGCCTTAGTCAGTGGGCCACCCGCCAAGCCCTGCTTACTAGTAGATCTGGTCACCTGAGGCAAACGGCGCGTACCGACCACGGGGAGGACTAGCGATTAGTAGCCGTGGAAGGCCAGCGAACCACAGCCAAGCAGTTCACGAAGACCAAGCTTCTCTCCCCACAAGGGATGTAGGTCATCAACTACCCAGCTACGGAACACAAGGTCGATCAGAAACGCTTTCACAGCCGCTCGAGTAACGGTATACGAAGACGTAGCAAAGGCATTGGACGAGTAATGGCTTGATTGATGATAGCTCCCCTCCGATAGGCAGGGAATTGAAAGATTCTACATACCCAGATTCACACGTACGTGTACCTATACACTGAAACCAATCCCAGACAGCCCCCCATTGAGATTACATGATTCCCAAACGCCGTGACCTCTTGATGCTCCGTATGGTTGGTAGCCGTTCCAACACCTCGCTATGCAGCGCCTCGTCTCTCGGTGTCCTGGTTGATACTGTACATATATCCCAAGACCATGTAACGGGCCTCCCTATTTCCTCGAGAAGAAGAAAATGAACCTTGCACTATTCAATATTAGATGTCGATAGGAGATAAGCAGCTCATGGACGAGAAATAACGATTGTCGCGCGTCAAAGCTCGGTATAATCGCTCGGCCTAGCTCTCTTTTGCCTATTCTGGTGACGATGAGGGTTCACCGGCTGGCGGAAATATGCGTTGTCCTCCTCGTTCGGGGAAGATTCGCTGAAGACGGTCCTCTGCTGATTCGGAAATGGGCCAGTCTTCATGTTCGGCATGCCCTGCCCTTGATAGTTCATGCCGTTCATGCCGTTCATCCCATTCATGCCACCCATGCCGTTCATCCCATTCATGCCACCCATGCCTGCCATGCCATTCATGCCATTCATGCCGGCCATGCCACTCATGCCAGACATGCCGTTCATGCCGTTCATACCAGTCATACCCCAATTCTGATTTCCTGGCCAGTTTTGCATGCCCCCATAGCCTCCGTTGGGCATCATGCTCGGCTGGTTGTACATGCCGCCGTGCTGAGGGTACATGGACTGCTGATATCCCATGCCGCCCATGGCGTTCCAGTTACCCTGACCATTTTGCATCATGGGATTCATCATGCCTTGATGCATGCCCATCATCGGCGGTGCATTCATTGACATACCCATCATTCCATTTTGACCCGGCATGCCCATTCCATTCATACTGGGACCAGTCACCCCTGGGAAAGAGGCCATGTTATTCGCGCCAAAGGATGGGTTCATCGGCATGTTAGGGGGCATCATTGCGTCCATCTGAGCAATGAAATCCGGCTTTGACGTTGTCGGTTGTTGCAATTGATGTTGTTGCTGTTGCTGCTTTCGCATAGCTGCAGGAGCGGTTGGTATCCGATCGTTCTTCAATTCATCTTCAGCTAGCCGTTTCTTTGAGGTACCATTGGTCTCCGGTCTCGTAGAGCCGTTCGTTGGCGAACTTGGTCCTGACCGAGATGGGACAGGCGACTGGGCCTTTTTGTCGGCTGTTGCAACATCCTCCTTTTTGTCATTATTCTCATGGTCCATTGGTTTCGTGGCTTCCGTGGCTTCCGTGACGGGGGTCGCTTTCTCGGAAGTAGGGCTTTTGGAGCTTTCCTTGGCCTTCTTCTCCTTGTCGTTGGCCTTCTCTTCTTCGTAAGCTTTGATCTTGGCCATCGTCTCCTCATCAGACACAAGATCATCTATCAGCACGCTGGTCGAACAATTCGGACAAACTAGATCACTGTTGATGAGGGCATCGACAATACAGTCGTTGCAGTACGTCTTGCCACAACAAGGTGTTTTCATTGGCTCCACGAATAAGCGCTTATCAATAGGACACTCCAGTCCCCGTTCTTGGAGCTCCTTGTTACCAGACGCAGATGCGTCCTGTTTCTCCGCAGCTGCTTTGGCCTTTTCTTGGAATTGCTCCCACGACTCCGTGTCCGGCTTAACAATCACATACTCGCCTTCAGCATTGACCATAACACCTGATGGCTGGCGCCCGTCTTCATTTAGCCCGTCACTGGCAAGTGCTGTGGCCTTATCGACCGTCTTTAACATAGACCTTGGAATGCCAGTAGTGCGTTTGATACGAGGCCGGCTTTCGAAATTAGGGTCGTCGTTGGTCGGACATGCTTGTATCCAATGGCCTATGAAGAATTAGCTTAGGATCACATTGACAATTTCTATGTAGAACGTACCTTTCTCATGACACCGATAACAGATGTAGCCCGGTGGGGGCTCATGGTCAGGAACATTGGCTTTACTCCTAAACCCTGGTCTGTAACTGGGCTTCGCACTAAAACTTCTATAAGTATATACCGAGTACCGCGTCGGAGGAGAACTCACTTTGCCATCTGCTGCTGCTGTTGTTCCCACTGATCACCACCTGCTCTAAACATCGCCTGAATCCTCTCTTCTTCAGTTTGGGCCTTGTCCATATCGGCAGCTCCGTTCGATACGATGGCGCTGAAGGAGGTCGTTTTAGTGCTAGTAACCTCTACTCGATGAGTGTTCTTCGCATTGACCGGTGCCTTTCCAGAAACGTAACGAGCGGCCTTGCCGTGGCCTGGCTTGGCCGCAGGGAGCCGGCGAGCTACGACAGATGTAGACCGGGGTATGATTTCCGTGTCATCATCGTATTCTAACGCAAGGTCAGCCATTTTTCAAGCCTAACAGAAAAACAAAAAAGAAATTCGAACAAACCTTCATTGGTGTCTTCGTTGTAAATGGCTAAATCAAAGTCCGTGCCATCTCCAAGCCCACTAATTGCGATAATGTCTTTCTTGAGTTCAAAGACAGAAATGCCAGTGCCGTCGAAGGTAATACGCTGCGGCTCTTTCGAGGATTTGAACTTGAAAAAGACAGAAGAAGCCATCGCGTTTCCGAGTCCGGGGTATATAGTATGGTCGTTTCAATTCCGATCGGTGTTCAGTCGTCGGACCGTTGAGGGTTTCTTTGAGAAGTTGGAGCGGCGTCCAACCCTACGGTCCAGGTAGGAAGCTGAGCTGAATGGAAGACTTGGAAGAGAGTTCAGATGCTAGAATCAAACTGCGAGAACAGGATCAATGACTGAGGACTCTGTTCGGCTTCGGCCCTTTCCACAAGAGGCAAATGCGTTATTTTAATTTTTTTTTTTTTTGAAGCCGAGCACAATGAGCAACAGCTAAGAAAAGAAAAAGCCAAAGTGAATTTTTGGATACAAAGGGCAGTGGTATAGCTGAAGTCGGTAACCGGACAGTCCGGGCTAGAGAGCTTCGTGAAAACTTGTGCAGAACTCCTCCCAGATTTGCCGCTTGACCAATTGTCCCCCAACTTGTACTGTGTCCTAGTCCCTAATCTCACCTAGCCAGACTTTTCAGCCGCGCTTGTTGTCGCGAGATGGAGATGTAGTTTTGGGAAATTTGCGAATCGTCCCTAGAGCCGCAACTTGGAAGCGACACGTCAGCTCACAAAGACGGACCGGAATGCGCCTGAGGCCTGGCGTAAGTCGGTTCCCGGGGTATGAAGAGGGGGTACAGGGCAAAGGAAAACCCCCAGTCGATGAAGTTGATGATGACAATGAGAGGTGCGGAGAGCAAGGGCAAGTGAAAAGGAGGTTGGGAGGTTGGAATGTTGAGAGAGCAAGAAGGCGATGGGCAGACGCTTCTACTTTGGCTCTGACAAATGCAACGTTAAGCGGGCCGAGGTTTTCCCTGCACGTGACACATCTGTATCAAGGATTCTACCACCCAAATTTACAGAAAGTCTCGGAACGTAGAGACTTGGAGCTCCTTACGACTTGCCCGCAAGTATTGGATAGCTTACGAGAATATTAGCCTTCAAAAGGACCGCACAGGACGGACATCGAGGATGGAGAGTAAGCCAAGTCATGTCAATTGAACATATTCATGGTAAGATACTATATGATACAGAACGTAGGTTTTTCTTTGAGCGAGAAGATAGATCTGCCCACCGAATGGCCTTGATCCATTGTTTACCTACATGCGCAATTCAAAGTCCCGCCGTGCCTGGAGAAAACCTGTGAACGCCGTGAAATAGCGAAGAAAGTGTTGTAAATGAAGCAGAGCGGGTGTGCACCGCCGGAAGTCCGGCCAAGCCCACCCAGGTGAGTCCCTTCCAATGCCTGCTTTCGGATTACGAGTGAAGCTGCCCGTTCCTACCATCCAAGTAAAAGCGCGGATATTGTTCCGATAGCATAGTGAGACCATCCCGCAGTTTGACCCTTGCATGGTTCGCCGGCGGAGCGGTGTCGGCCTTTCACCCGCGGTTGTAAGGGTGGAAGCCCCTGTGTCCACCACGCCCACCTCCGCGATAGTTTGCACCCGGTTTGCCGGCATTCCTTGGTCCAGTAGGTGCGTTGGCGGGGGCATTGCTGGGCTGGGTGGGCGGCTGGCTGCCACGCCCACCTCCTCGGCCGGCCTGCGCTGGGCTCATCTGTCGTGGGAATCCGGCGCCCTGCATGCCTCCGCGCGCTGCGGGGCCCGTCGGAACGTTCGGCTGGGGAACGTCGTCGTACATACCGTCCCAGGAAGAGGGGCCACCTTGGCCGTACTGGCCGGTGTATTGGCCTGGGGTCTGCATACGCCGAACCTGCTGTTGTTGTTCGTACTTCTGCTGTTCGAAGGCGAGCTGTTCCTGCGCATTGAAGGCAGGACGGTTTGCTGCCATCCCGGGGCCGTTGGGGTAGGCTCCTCCTTGGTTTGCTTGTTGTTGCTGCATCTGCATTTGCTGCATCTGCTGCATTTGTTGCATCATAGCCGGGTTCATCTGTCCTGCCATGCCTGCCGCAGCACCATTGGGGGATTGTGGGTGGGGACTGCCAGAAGGAGTGATGCCTTGGCCGCGACCCATTCCCTGCATGCCCATCATCTGCTGCATCATAGCCGGGTTCATTTGGCCCATCGCCATGGGATTCTGCATGCCTTGGCCTCCGCCAGTCATGTTCGCGGCCATCTGCTGCTGCATCATAGCAAAGTACTGCTGCATACGCTGCCAGTATTGCGCCATCATGGCCGGGCTCATGCCAGCCATACCAGCGGTTCCGCCCTGTTGACCTTGGTTTTGCTGGTCCATGCCGCCCTGTTGTCCATCATTTCCGCGACCAAATTTATCTCCGGGACGCCGATTGAATTTTTTATCATCGTCGTTGTCACGCAAGTTTCCTCGGGGCTGAGCCCGTTTCACTTCAATGGGCTTCCCGAGGATTTCGAGAGGGCCCTGAAGGGTTGCATCAACCGCTGCATCGCCATCGAACGTGACGAAGCCAAAACCTCGAGGACGGCCAGTGTCCTTGTCCATCATGAGCGTGGCATCGACCACCCTTCCAAACTTCATAAAGAACTGTTTGAAGTCTTGCTCAGTGGCTTCTTGACTTACGCCGCCTACGAAAATCTTGCTTGTACGCTCTTGTTCCTCGCGAGGGATTGCACGCTTCGGATCGATCTAATCATAATTAGATAACGTAAAGCTATAAACGAGTGGTCACTTACAATCTTGCCGTCTAAATAATGTTCTTTCACCATAACGATATTGACACACTTTGGGTCTTTGAAGGTAAGGAAACCGAAGCCACGGGAGCGACCAGTGGCACTGTCCCTCATCACAGTGCATTCGGTGACCTCTCCAAACTGCGAGAAATAATTCTTGAGGGACTCTGCATTATATTATTAGTAGACGCGCCTTGAATAGGAAATGTATGATACAAGAAGAATTAGTAGGTATAGCGAGTAGGCTGTTATGTTGTACAGGCCAGAGACGGTGCCTAGCCCGGAAAGGAAAGATTGCTTCACTTACGCTCTGTCGTCTCCCAATTTAAGCCACCAATGAACATCTTGCTAATAGTTCAGTTTGAGTCAGTACCATATTCAGACGTATGGGAGGACTAAAGTAAGTCTTGACAGATCGAAAAACAAAGCCCATCTTGAAGGGCGGGAGTAAAGCTCAAAGTGCGACAAGGAGCATGATGATAGCAGCAAGCAGGCACTTCTACTCCTTCAAGCCACTCGTACGCTCCAACAGCCGATCGGTCCATCACAAATCCCGCAGCTCGGAAGAACGAAAACAGCAAGCTATATTTGCTCGTCATGAGAGCGCCAGTTCTTGCTGTTGTAAGGAGGAAGCAGTGCGGAAGTAGTAATGGTCTTTCAGATGCCAAGGCTGGTGAGGTTTTGGCGGCGCATATTCGTTCTCCTCCCGGAAGACTGCATAGCAGGATTCTATCTCGTTTCCAGAAAGCGGTATGTGTGTGGCAGCTTCACATCTTGATGCCCCGACCGCCAGCTCTTCCACCGTGACTGTCTGCGAATGCACGGGAACGTTCGTAGAAAGCGACTGTGTTTTGCTACGGATTCCAGTGCTAGGTAGATACGTACGTACTGACGCCGATGACCGCTGCCACTCGGAGAACCAGTAGGCCATACCAGTCTCGAAGAAGCTACCTCTGCTAAGCGCTGATCTGCTCTATGAAGATTATATCCACATGAAGCTTGCACCCTATCGGTAGCAGTCTCTGAGCTTGCGCGTAGTTGCTAGGCAATACGCAAAAGGTCGATATGATGTAGCTCCTTGCGGCCTCTTCCATACTATCTCTCCTTCGGCCTTCCGGGGTCCCAATTTTGATGGATTCTAGAAGCTGCCCCGCGAATGAAGCAGCCACTCTGAACTGCATGGCTATAATAACCATGTGGACCGATGCGCCCCAGAACTTCATATCTGATCCGCCTGCAGACTTGTACGACCTCAAGCAGACGCAAAGTCATCATTGAAGGCTCTTGCCCAAGCGTGACTTCGATCCGCGATGGTGACAGCCCCTCAGCCCTGCTTCTGAACTTGGCCGAGAAGACCTTCCCGGACGGTTCGATCGTCAAAGCGGGCGGTCTGTTCTCTTTCCCGCTAGTTGAGAGATCTTAACGCCAATTCCTCCTCTGAGGAAGGCTGCCGGGTGTTGCTCGCAAGATAAATCCCTCCACGCCGCTGACCGCCCTCATCTAGTATCGTCCAGCGAGTTTTCCGTACCGCCACATCGATCCAAACATCAAGTTCATGACTGCTATCATCATGCTCATCGCATTCTCCGTTTGCTTACCTTATCTAGGTAACGCACATACAAAGGAAGTACAGAATACTTAACAGAATTGAAATCACTTACCCATCTTCCTTGATGCCAATGGGACCATAGTTGTCATCAGCTTCGCCGCTATGGTGCTGGTCGTACCCATTCGCATTGTTGCCGTTTGAGCCGTTGTCATGCATAGGTGCATCGCCATTTCCATTACTAGCCGAGCTGTTATTGTAAACGTTCGCACCGGGCGCTGGCGGCTCGGATTGGACAGGCTGGGCCTGCTCCTGCGCAGCTTCTGGGGCAGCCACTTCAGCTTTAGGGACTGGAGCGGGTGGAGCCGTGGGCTTGGAGGACGCCTCGTCGTTCTCGTAACTGTCACATGATTTAGTGAACGCGGATTCGAACAAACGGTGATGTCTGACATACAGGTCAGCGAAGAGATCATCTTCGACGTCTCCGGCGTCGGCCATTGTTGCTGTCACAAGGATAAAACGGCGGATAAAGCAGACTCGATAAGCTGAGCCAGGCCGACGGTGAGTAGACTGCTGAGAGCGGACAAAGCAATCTCGCAGTCAGCTATTCCGCGAAAGACGGTGAGGGCGGGGATGCAGTGTGCAGGTGCGAAACCCGAGGAAGTGAGGTGGGCGGGAAGAAAGCGTCGCGCCAAGCCAGAAGTTGCCTGAGTCTGGCATCATACCTCCTCACTCAAGGGTCAATGCCGTGTGGGGATGGGGTAACTTGACAGCAAGACAACTCCGTTTGTGCCTGGCGCAATGGCGTCCAAAAAACAGCAGCAGGTACGTCGCTAAACTCAACAGTCACGGGTTCGACTGTGAAAGCTAAGATTGATATACAGGAAATGGTTCAGGTCGGTTCGTGGCATTCCTAGAACCTCGCATTGCAGCAGGAGCGGAGCGCTAACTGAGTCTCCTGGCCATCCCAGACAGGTCGAGGTGAGTCAATACCTCTTCTTGGATGCGAAACTGCCCTGACCTCCTTTCAAGCTCGAATTCGCCATTCTGGAAGACCGCGAACTCGTCTAAAGGTTACGACGGAAAGATCATCGGTGCTTCATATTCCCACGCCGACATCCTCAGACTGGATAGCTTGTAAGGAGGACCCCACTCTGCCGACCTCTTCACACCCAGCTTACGCACTGCGCAGGACTGTGTCAGGAAGTGGCACTTCACGCCCAAGGACACCTTCATCTACATCACACCATCGAGCCACGAGCTCCACGAGTCGCGCAGGAACCAGTCTGTCACCCCCGCCATCCAAAGGCTACGGCTCGTACCTTCGGAGTACCAGCCATGATTGGGCAGCGGAGGACTTCGATGACGAGGACAACCAGGAAGTCCTCGCGTTTGATGATGACGACGAAGATGAGTTTGGGTTGCCGAGCATAGCGAGCATGCGACGAAAGGGTAAACGGAAACCGTTGAACAATGGCAAAGATCCGGGTGGAAGGAATGACCCGCGAAGCATACACTCCCCGCTGCCGCAATCCTTCGTCAGCGTGGATAGCGGCGATATCGCAGAAGAGCGAAACATACCCAAATACCCCACCGCGAAGAAGAGCGAAGGAAAGATCCTCCGGCCGCAGTACAAAGAGATTCTACGAGATCCAGCGAATTCCCTGCACCTGATCGATCACCCGCCGCTACCCCCAGATGCCACGCCGAAGGAGGTGGAAGCTCACAATACACGTATCTCTCGAATCAACAAGTTCAAAAAGATCCTTCAAACAAGTACGATATCGCTGGCAGAACTCAAGGAGGCCGCTTGGAATGGAGTACCACATGATGTGCGTGCGATGACATGGCAGCTGCTACTGGGGTATCTGCCTACCAGTAGTGAGCGGCGGGTGGCAACGCTCGAGCGGAAACGAAAGGAGTACCTCGAAGGTGTACGCCAAGCATTTGATCGAGGTACTTCTGGGAGTTCCACCTCGGTCGCTGGAATGACATCCGCTTCGGGAGGAACGAAGGGACGTGGGAGAGGATTGGACGAGGCCATATGGCATCAGATCAGCATCGACGTACCACGGACAAACCCACACCTGGAGCTATACAGTTACGAAGCCACACAGCGGTCTCTAGAGCGCATTTTGTATGTCTGGGCCATCCGCCATCCAGCGAGCGGTTACGTCCAAGGCATCAACGACTTGGTCACCCCCTTTTGGCAAGTTTTCCTAGGCGCGTATATAACCGACCCAGACATCGAGTTCGGGATGGATCCAGGACAGCTGCCGAAAGCGGTGCTGGATGCCGTAGAGGCGGACTCCTTCTGGTGCCTGACGAAACTCCTGGACGGGATCCAGGACAACTATATCTTCGCGCAGCCGGGCATTCAGCGCCAAGTGGCTGGCCTCCGTGATCTCACGACTCGCATTGACGCCAACCTGGCTAAACATCTGGAGCGGGAAGGCGTCGAGTTCATCCAGTTCAGCTTTCGGTGGATGAACTGCCTGTTGATGCGCGAGATCAGCGTGAAGAACACCATCCGGATGTGGGACACGTATCTGGTGAGTCACCTCTACCCCTTGCAAGCGCGACTTCATCATCCGAAACACATTGAGACTAACCTCACCTCTCTTACCAATCAACCTTTACAGGCCGAGGACCACGGCTTCTCCAACTTCCACCTCTACGTCTGCGCCGCCTTCCTGGTCAAGTGGTCCGACCAGCTGCTCAAGAAGGACTTCCAGGAGATCATGATGTTCCTCCAGGCCCTGCCGACGCGCGACTGGACCGAGAAGGACATCGAGCTCCTGCTCTCCGAGGCGTTCATCTGGCAGAGCCTCTTCGGGGGCAGCAGCGCCCACCTGAAAAACACGGGCGCGGTGGACCGGGGGGTGGGCATGGGACCTGATCGGTAACACGCGGTTGGGCTCATTCACGATGTTGAGTGAGACGGTGCTGGTAGGTGGGCTCGGAGAACGTGGGTTTCTGGGAGGAAGGAGGATATGACTCGATTTCGCTTTCTTTGGCACCAGGCGTTTACAGGAAGGAGGATTTCCCACGCCTTGTTGGTCCGGCGCCCTTTTGCTTCTTCTTCTCTTTCTTTTTTCTGTTTGGCTTGCATGAAGCACATATGGTGCACGAGGTGTTTTGTTTTTCTCTTTCCTTTTGCGTTCGCAATGCAAAAATACCGCTTGATTTCTTCGTTTTACCCTTTTCTTCTTGGTATTCCCGTGGCGGGGCTTGCAGATGCATATACTCCTTTCTGTTTGGTATCGTAGGATGAAATCTCGTTTTATCTATTGACATTTGGTATGAACAGAGGGTGATGAAAGATCCATTGCGACTTGGCGCGTCAGTCTTCACGTCTCGTCTCGTGCGGCGTGGCCTTTTTTCCATATACAATCGTCCGCACTTACATACGATGCGCGCGTAAGCGGGATCGTTCTCAGGCTTTCTTACGGCTAGTGAGCGAGATACTGTAAATCCTGTCCTATTGAGGAAGGGCATCCTCCCATGCGCTCTTCATGGAGAGGTAATCGTGCTCCAGGGCGTCTGGTACGATCGACGACGCCGGCGGCCCGTTCGTGCTTGCTTCCGGACCTCGCAGATCCACCAGGCCTTCCTTGGGCTTTGGAGGGCACGTAAAAGATGATGTCAGCACCTGCAGTGTTTTTGCTATCTGAAACCGTCTCCGGTCCGAACGAGGGGGGGAACTTAGGTTCCGACTCACCGGAGAGAATTGGCGGAGCTTGACGCCGCCCTCGGCGAAGATGCGGGCGGCCTGGTCGTCCATGCTGTAGGCCTGGCTGTAGACGACCTCGGAGATGCCGACCTGGGTGATCTTGATGCTGCAGGTGAGGCAGGGGCAAGTGTCGCAGTAGAGGATGGCGCCCTCGCGGATGCGCTCCCGGCCCGCCTCCAGCAGCGCGTTTTCTTCCGCGTGGATGCAGAGGCAGGCGGCGAGGGCGTGGCCGCCCTTCTCACCGCCGTTGCAGCGCGCGCACCCGCCCCGGTTGCAGTTGCGCATCCCGCGCGGCGTGCCGTTGTAACCGGTGCTGATGACGCGCCGCTCCCGCACGAGCACGCAGCCGACCCGCCGCTTCATGCAGTTGCTCCGCTGCGCCGCCAGCGAGGCCAGCCGCATGAAGTACTGGTCCCAGCTCGGCCGGAAGCGGGCCTCGTCCGTGAGGTCGAGTGCGGCGAGGGCGGTGTGGAGGGCGTCCAGGGAGCCGCACGAGTTGAGCAGCCGCACCTGCGCCCGGCTGAGGAGGGTCGCGAGCGGCTGGACGGGCGCGTAGAGGTGGGCGTCGTTGCGGAGGACGAAGTCGGCGAGCGTAGGCGGGGGCAGGTTGTGCGCGACGCAGCGAGCGCGGAAGCGCTGCCAGCGGACGCTCACGGGGGCGTCGACGCTGACGAGGAGGAAGAAGGGCCGGCGGAGGAAGGTGTCGAGGATGGCCTCATCCCAGACGTCCGTCGTCAGCCAGCGCTCCTGCCAGCGTCGAGTGACGAAGTCGAGGAGGGCGTCGGCGTCGTCGAAGGTGAGCGCGACGTCGTCGGTGTCAGTGTTGGAGGCTGGGACCGGATCGTGTGCGGCTGACTTCTCTACCGCGGGCGTCGAGGCCGTACGGGTGAGGGTGAGGCGGCGGAAGCCATGTTCACGGATGAGATACGAGGCCACGGAGGTCTTGCCGGCGCAGATGCCTGTCGGTGGGAGGGCGGAGTGAGTGATCGGATTGTCAGCGGAGGAGGAGGATGAGGAGGAGGAGGAGGAGGAAGAAGGAGGGAGTTGCCCGGTGAAGAGAGATGGTCCTTCGTACCTCCACAGATTCCTATGAACATCGCAACCTTGATATCTTATATAGGTAGTACTGTACCACTTGATCAATGCCAAGCGGAGAGGAGCGTGGAGTGTTTACTTTTCCCGCTTTTTCCCTCCGCAGCAGGCGTGCTCGGCTAGAGGCTTCGTTATCTCCGAGGAGCGAGATGCACATGTTGATGCCTGAGATGGGATGGCCGCGGCCCCGCCTTGTGCCCAACTGATCAGGCAAACGCAGGCATGCACGGACAGGCTCCCTTGCCCTTGCCGCCTTGAGTTCCTTCGATGATATCAGCGCGTGAGGCTGACGGACGGCCGACTGACTGCCTGACTGACTTCGCCTGACTGACTTCGCCTGAACCATTCAGTCTACCACGCGCGCCGGACGTTCGCACTCACCTTACACCTCACCTTCCCACGCACCCCCTGCCTTCGCCATCCGTCTATCTTCATGCCCATCGATCCGACCATCTCTCCGCTTCCGCATTCTTCTTTGCCCACACCACCACCGCGCATCCTCTAGCTCCTCCTCCTCCGTCGCGCGCCATGGCGAGCATCCAGTTCGCGCCCTGGTCCTCGGACATCGAGCTCGCCTTCTACGCTGCTCTCGCATCCCTCAAGATCAACCATGACAAGCTCGACGACTCGGCGCGCAAGGTGCTCGGTCTCTACGAGGTTCGCCCGACCGACCCGCCGGAGCGCTCATGCCGCATGCAGATCCACGGCAGCGCCTTGACGACCGACGAGTGAGTCCTTGCACGTTGGCCCTCCAAGATCTCCATGTGCGAGTGCTGACCACGGCGAACGCGCGTAGGACTCCAGCGGGCTACTGTCGTGCTGAAGGCATTATCAAGAACGTGAATACGATTGAGGAATACAAGAATCTCGACCGCTCCGCCGTCATTGAACGCGCCGGTCGCATCGTAAGCCCGCCTGCCGCATGCTCGTGGAAGTGCTGGTGGTATTGACGGCAGCTGCTCTAGATCTGGGACGCAATCAATGACGGCACCATTTTCTCTTGTCCCTCCCTGCTCTCCTCTTTCTCCGCGATCTCCTTTGCCGACCTAAAGAAGTACAAGTTCACCTACCATTTCGCTTTCCCGGCGCTTCACTCCGATCCAACATGGAAGCAAGTAGCGGAGCAGAAGAAACTCTCCAAATCCGAGACGACACATCTCGTGGACTCAGTACAGACATGGAAATATTCCGTCGACACTCGCCAGCATGGCTTCTTTCTTGCCAAGCGGGTTCGTGAACCGATATCGTTAGAAGATCTCGAAGAGAGACCGAGAACCCCGCCGCAGACCCCGATCGCGGATGACCTTGATTATCGGTGGGTTATCGGAACACTACACAGCTATGAGAACGGCTTTTTCGCCAGAATCTCGCCCGAGGACAGATTCATTTGTTTTGCGGACCCTTCGACATATCCCAATAACCCCGGATGGATGCTTCGAAACCTCCTTGTGCTGATCCGACAGCGCTGGAACCTTACTGAAGCGCAGGTTCTATGCTACCGCGACACACATGTTCGCCGCGATCATCCCCACAGCATTATCCTTCAACTGAAGCAATCGGCACCGTCCACGCCGGCAGAGCCTTCGCCGGAGGCGTCATCCTCGGGAAGCCGTCCGAGAACGCCTAAAATGCCTAAGGTGACAGGATGGGAGCGGAACGAACACAACAAGCTCAGCAGTCGGCTTGTCGACCTGGCCGAATATATGGATCCCACGAAGCTGGCGGACCAGGCCGTCGACCTGAACCTCAAACTTATTAAATGGCGCATTGCGCCCTCAATCGACCTGGAAGTCGTCAAGAATACGAAATGCTTGCTCCTCGGCGCGGGCACACTAGGCGCCTATGTCGGCAGGATTCTGATGGGCTGGGGCGTCCGCAAGATTACTTTTGTCGACAACGCCACCGTGAGCTTCTCCAATCCCGTGCGACAGCCTCTGTTCGAATTCCAGGACTGCCTCAACGGGGGCGTCAAGAAGGCCCACCGCGCGGCTGATGCTTGCATGGAGATCAACCCGGGCGTAGAAGCCTTAGGAGAAGTCATGTCGGTGCCCATGGTCGGCCATCCGATCATTGACGAGAAGAAGACCCAGGAGGACTATGAAAAGCTGAAGAAACTCATTGACGAACACGACGCGATATTCCTCTTGATGGACACACGAGAGAGCAGATGGCTGCCGACCGTCATGGGGAAGGCTGCGGGGAAGATCGTCATGAACGCGGCTCTCGGCTTCGACACATATGTGGTCATGCGCCACGGCGTGAAAGCGCAAGGCCCGGGTGAGGAAGAGCTAGGGTGCTACTTCTGCAACGACGTTGTGGCACCGGATAACGTGAGTGACTTTGTCCCACACGATTTTCATATTGAGACATGACTAACACATGCGGGGGGGNNACTAACACATGCGACCCCCCCCCCCCCCCACAGTCCCTCAAAGACGCCACGCTCGACCAACAATGCACCGTCACCCGCCCAGGCATCGCTCCGATCGCCTCCGCCCTACTCGTCGAACTCCTCGTCAGCGTCCTCCAACACCCGCTCCGCGCCCACGCGCCAGCGACCAACACCGCCCCGACCACGAGCCCCGAACCGCCGTCCACACCCAGCTCCCCGTCCTCCTCCGGCATCCTCCCGCCCCGGAAGCCGTTCGTGCACCCGCTCGGCGCCCTGCCCCATCAGCTCCGCGGCTTCCTCGCGAACTTCTCCACGATCCCCATCACCGGCCGCCCGTACGACTGCTGCAGCGCGTGCAGCGACGGGATCGTCCGCCGGTACCGCGAGGACGGCTGGGACTTCGTCAAGCGCGCCGTCAATGAGAAGGGCTGGGTGGAGGAGGTGAGCGGGTTGAAGGAGGTGCAGCGGCAGGCCGAGGAGGCCATGAAAGCCGGGGACATGGAGTGGAGCGATGACGAGGAGGAGGGCGATGGCGAGATCGTCTGAAAGAGATACACGGGTGTCTTTCAGTGACAAGATGATAGCGCTTTGTGTAAGGCGTTTTCCGACCGACGTCGCCTTGGTCGAGTACTTTATGGAGACGGCGTACCGGATGACGGCGAAGACTTTTCCCATTTTCCTTTCTTCCATTACTTCCCTTACCTTCCGCAAAACTGCAGGAAGAGTAGGAAGAGGCGCGCCCGGCGAACATGGCAGGCATTAGACCCAATCGTCTGCCGGTATTTCAACACTTTTTCCTCTGTGGTTTTTTCTTCTTTGCTGTTTTCCCCGAGTCCACTTCCATGTACGTATGTACGTACCGGCTAACTTTCCCGCGTCTGCCTCTATTTTCTTTTTTCTCCTTTTCCTATCACCTCGGCGTGGCTAAGACAAGAAGGGGGACTGTGAAGGGTGAAGGGGTATGGGAGATCAATAGATCGCTCGATATTGGGACTGAGTGACTGCTTCTGTCCTGCCTCTTTCCTACACTGCGTATCACTACGTACAGTACATTCAGCGCTCTACCTTTCTTCACTTTTTTTTATCACAACTTTCTGGCTCTGTGTCTCTCCGGGTCTGCCTGTTCACGGAAAGTTTATACGGGGATATGGAGTAGTTTCAATAAATCGAGCGAACTCACGTCGTGATCTCGACAATATCTCGGCTGTACGTCTGTGTGAGTGAGTGATTGATAGATGACGAGACGGAAATCGCCCTTTCCCGTCGCGGGTCTGGCTATCGTTACGTCTTCGAGAGGAGGACATAGGAATGGTTGGTGGACTGTTTCGGGTTACTATTGTATACGTTCTGTTCTTCCCTCTCTAGAGACCGCATGGGTTTGCGTTCGCCAGGTGTGTCGCCGCGCGACCCCTTCAGCACGACGCAGCACAGCGAGCGTATGCGCGGTGGTGAGCATTATCCCGTAGTGGTCGGTTGAAGAGGAGAAAGGGAGGGAACACATTGTGCTGGACAATTCGAAATGAATGGCTTAGGTCGATAGGATTTCTTTTCTTATTTCTCTTATTTTGCTTTCTTAAGGGGGATGTATTTGGGGAGAAGAGGAGGTGATTCGCCGTCCGATTCCACTCCTCTTCCCTTGTCTGCGGCTTGATGGCGATGGTGATGATGAACAGGGGCGAGGTGGGGAAAGGTGAAAGTGGAGTTCAGCTTAAGAGGTGGGGTTTAGGTGGGGTTGGCAGTGGGGTGGAAGTGGGGTGGGCTCGGAGGCTTGGTCTCCACCGTCAACCACTCTCTGTACTCCGTACCTCCCCTTTTTTGGTAGGAGCCCGGTTTCGGTGCTCAAAAGCGGTGCCGGGTGCGGCGGCGACAGAAGAACACGAAGACTTCGATCCGATGTGAAGGACGGAAGAGGGGGAGTGGGGGAGATGGGCTGTCCTTCTTTTACGAGGCGTGGTACTGTGGTGATGATGCTGGTTGGGATGGGTGGAAGAGCAACCAGCCTCCTCTGCCCCTCTGCCCCCGGTCGTCGGAGCGATGATGCTCATGTATACGGGGGAAGCAAAGAAGGAAACAAATAAACAAAAAAGCTTGTTCGGACACCTTAAAAAACAAAAAGCTTCTCGCGTGCGTCGGTGTGATGGGTTTCGTATGCACGCAGACGATCTGCATGTTGTCGTGGTCGTACTCTCTGCTGCTCGATATGAAACCTCGGCACATATGTACTCTCGCCAACCACCTCTAACTCTAACTTCACTCTATCAGTATTCCTACAGGCTACACCGACTGAGCAATCCTTTACTCGGTTCCCAAGACCTCCCGCGTATATCTCTCTCCTATACCGACAACACCAAACCATACCACTACGTAGTGATCCAATACCCCCCAGCATCTCACACAGATCACACATCGCACCCGTGAAAAAGAAGAAGGCTGAATCTGAATCAGTAGTTCGATTAAGGTAGTAAGCTCTGTCAATAAGGTGACAGGTAAGCTTCGTCATCGCCCCCCCCCCCTTTTCCCTTCACAATCATTCCATATCCTCGTCTCCCCCCAACGATCCGGGATCCTCCTACGCTAGTCACAATCTCATTCTCACCGCCCTTGGAAAAACTTCCGACTGGATTGATATGCATGTGAAGTGAAGGGACGCAATGGAGGAGATGAGTTATTGGAAAGAAGAAAGATATGGCAGTTCTGTCCTCATGCTCCTCCGCTTTCCCCCTTTTTCTTCCCCATGGGAGGGAGTAAGAAGGAGAGGATGAAGGAGGCAAGATGCGGCCACGGCGCCAAACAACGGCCCGCGCTCACGCTCAGATAACTCGATGGGCAAGGAAGAAAAGGAAGGCAGGAAGAGGTCGGGCTCGTGGGTGGTGGCGGTGGGGAGGAGCGCTGATCCCGCACGAACGCTGGCTGTGCGTGCTCTTTCGCCCCACCATGCCATCACCCTGAGAAATCGCTCATGTGTGTGGATGTCTGGGCGAGGGGGTAAACAATGGAGATCGACAAAAAGTGCGCACGGAGTTAGCGGTGTCGTGATTCAATAACGTCGCACGTGCTCGCGCTCTTCCTTTGATGTATTCGGATGGCATTCTTTCTCGTTGCTACGGTATAAAGTTACAAGTGCCCGAAAGGTGAGGCAGAAAAATTGAAAGAGGAAGAATATGAGAAAAAGACAAAAGAGACGGATGCAGCAACCACTCGTGAGGACCAATCCCAGCCCTCTCAAACCCACAAGTAAACTCGCTCGCAAGAAACCCCGTTCTATTCATATCACAAACCCCCAGAACGCAGTAGACGGCAAACCAAACCCTTTTTCGAGTAAAACCCCAGCAACAAGAAATATCGATGGATATAGGGTGGCCATGATCGGGAACGGAGCTTTTGGTGAAATATGACGTAGAGCCACGAAGATTCGGATTACAAAATCATAATGTCCGTATAAAGACTGCTCGCCCCCACGTCACGGCTTGAGAAGCTGATGTGAAGACACCGGTGAGAACTCGGAAGCAACAATAAGTCCTTAAGCGGAGCCGGTGTTGGTGTTCATGACTTTGTCGCCGAGGGAGCCGAGTTTGTCCTTGAGGTACTGGCTGGAGCTGGGAGCGAAGGAGGGTCCGATACCGCCGAGGACGAGGAAGACGACGAAAAGGATGACGCCGAAAACGATCATTTTGCGCATAGCCGGCCTTCGCTGTCCGTACTCGGCCCACGCGAGCTGACCCTGGCCAATGTACTCCTTAAGCTTCTCAGCACCGAGCTTGTAGTAGATCAGACCGCCAAGAGCAATGCTGTAGCCGAAGGCCTGGAGAAGGGTCACCGGGTCGCCGAAGATAAGCATGGAAGCGAAGACGAGAAGAATGTCCTTGAGGACACCAGACAAGGTCAGGACAAGGGAAGAGGTCTTGCCAATCTGCATGATTCCGTTAGCGAATGCTCTGCACCTGAGCTTGCTCTTCACGTACCAAGAAAACAACGGAAACGTTGAGGAGGAAAGCGACGGTGGCGTTGGCAAGAAGCGTCATGCCACCGACACGAGCAATGTCTTCCAGAGACATGTATGGGACCTCCACGAACAAGCAGACAATACCGTTCATGATGGCGCAAGCGGGAGCATAGTAGTAGAGTGACACGAGAGGGTCCATCTTGAACTCGGCGGAGCTGAGGAGGCGCTGAACCATGACGAGACGAATGGCCTCGAAGACGATACCACCGCATTGGAAGAGGAATCCGATCAGGACGAACTTGATCTCACCGAAGGAGGCAATGATGACACCGAGAACGATGAAGGAGACATTGTACAGAGTCTTCATGTTCGGCGGAGCGACACCAAGGGTCCAGGTAGCGATCAAGACAGCAACGGGGGTGGTGGCCTAGAGCCGCTCAGTCAGTGACCATTCTGTCTTGGGAGTTCCGGCTTACAAACCTTCAACATCTGGATGAAGGCGACACTGAGGTAGAGGTAGGTCTGATTGCCGCAGATCAAGCTCAAACTGAAGAAGATACCGATTGGAACGATAGCTCGCAGGTACACACGGCCGTTCATGGGCACCTTCTTACGAGAGTCGAGGAGAGAGGTCGTCCGAGCCAAAATTTGTGTCATCAGCGTAGCAAAGGTAAGATGCCATGTCGTCAGGAAGACGGCTTCACGGTGTTAGCTGGGCCATGTCCACAGATATATTGATGCGCGAGGAACGTACGGAAATCTGAGGTTGAGTTAGCCCATGATCATATAGCTGCCGAAGAGCGAGACTTACGGAACTTCTTGGTGTCCAGCAGGTACTTGTTGAACACGATCACGCTGGAGCTGAGAGTGATCCAGGTGCTGGTGTGCTATTAGAACACTGCGCGAGTCTATCTTCACACGGTGTACTCACGCAATATAAACAGCGGGGTGGAAGGCCGCCTTGGGCGGCGGAGGTGCAACATCCGGGTTGACTGTCGGCAGGACTGGAGCTGCGGTATCACGCGCAGCATCCACCGAGGATCTTGCCTTCTCTTCTTGCGAAGCCATTGTGATTGCGAAGGAAGTGATTATTCAGGCTGGCAGGATGCAGGACGGCTGGTGGTGGTGGTGGTGGTGGTGGTGGT
>JADQAV010000077.1:1049-32102 GCA_019775845.1 Myrmaecium sp. VS I D KN 1
AGGCCGGGGTTCAATTCCCCGCAACGGAATTTCGTTTTGGTTGGCACTTGTATCTTCTTTTTTTCTTTGTTGTGGTGATCCGTGAGTGCGGTGGTGGAGTCGAAGACATTATTTTCGGCTCCTGCTGGTGGAGAACGTCCGTGCGGCATGGCATCCACAGCTCTGTAAATATAGGCAGTATGGATCGGCTATACTTAGCCTCTTTGGCGAGTGGAAAACGGGTATGATATCTTAAGGATGTCAGTGTTGAAGTACTACCTAAGCTAAGAGACAACAGCTACAGCATATCCGCCGGTAACGTTTTACCGTACACGAGGTAAAGATCCCTCCCATAAGCGCGAACCAAGCTAATACAAAACTCCCCCACCACCTCCCGCTCCTCCTCCTCAGTCCGCGCCGAATTCAAGATCGCCGTCACGCTCTCCCCTCCGGGCACCGCATAGCTATTGAAGTGCTCCAGATTCGCGTTCCCGACCAGGGCCTCCGCCTTCTCCCGGCAGGCCACCCGCATGGCGCGGACGGCCAGCATGCGGTCCATGGCGACGTTCCGGCGCAGCAGGGCGGGCCCGGTGAGGGCGCGGATCGCGCGGAGCTGGTCCAGGAGCGCCCGGCCGTGCATCAGGACGCAGGCGGCGAACTCGATGATCTCGGTGCAGGTACCGGGTGGGGGGAGGAACCACGCGTCGGTCATCTGGACGTCCGTCATGGTGACGATACCCGGGCGCGGAATGGTGGTGGATCCTTTGGTGGGTGGGAAATGGATGGATGAAAGGTGTAAAGAAAAGGTGGTAGATCGGGGGGATGACTGGGGTGTTATATGTGACTTTGGCGTCTATAAGTATTGCGCCTCAAGACTGTATGTGGTGGATATTCGATCTGCGAGGCTATTCGAGGCGGAAGTTTTCAGGTAACCTGCGATCCGGGTTGGAGTCCACGGGTTCTTCCAGATACCGCCCTGTGAAACTTGACGCAAGGAAGATGATATCGCGCAGGGTGTTGCAAAGAGGTCACTGTATTGTTTGTCCGGGCTCAGGTGCACGCTTTCATGAGAGTACGAAGGAGGATATGCTCGTGTGAAAGGTCCAGACGACGTGGTCAGCTGTAGCCTTACGTTCTACAGCAGGGGAATGTACTTCGCCATCGGCGGGGCGAAGATCTTTTTTTTAATTCTTCCTTCCCCAGCTCGAGATTGGTTCCAAATTTGCACTTCCTTTTGTTATATCATATTCGAATAAGCAATCAATAGGTGTGATGAAGGTTCGCGGGAGTTTTCCTCAACATTGGACATGGGAATCAGCAACAGGAAAAAGCTGTAGTGGCACGCCAAATGGGTGGTTCCGGACAGCGGAGCTCAGAAGGCTCCCGAGCTTGTGGTTTTAAAAGATCCGAATGGTAATACACGGCCTCCCAACAGTTTGGGTGCCTCTTCGACGAAAATAGTGGATTGTTGCATTGGTTAAAGAACTTTAAATTCTCTCCCAATCGAAGCGATATCGACCACAAATATTTCTTAAATAGACCACGCGGTACTGAGGAACATGTTGAATGCATTCAACTCTCTTCCACCCTCCATCACACATGCTCAGTAGGACCCCAAGTTTCTCACCACGGAATCTCCTGCCCTTTATAATCCAGGAACCTACCCGACGTCTTCTCGCGGGACGCATTATCGAACTGAAAAGACGGGAGACATCAGCACTGTCATCACGAATCTGATAAGGTCGCGGATGTAAACGTGGAACTTACAATCTCCACCATTCCCTTCACGCTCTCCTCCACAGTTATACCTTCCGGCTCAATGCCCAGGGCGCGGGCAGCGTCGTTACGGGACTCGGTGGCGACGGTGCTTTTCGCGCGTGGCAGGGGGTTAGCAGAGCGGATACACATACACTTCACTCAACCGACGAGAGACAAAGAGAAAAGGAGGAACAAAAACATACCCAGGATGCAACGCCACCCCCACCAACCCCAGCTCCTCATAATGCACCCTGCGCACCAAAAAGTTCACCAAACACTTACTCGCCGCATACGCATTCAGCGGGAAATTCGGATACGCATCCATACCCCCCAGCGTGCCCGCAGCACCAGAGATAACCGCAAACACCGGCGGTTTACCCTCCGGCGTCTCAGCCGCAGCAGCTTTCAACAACAGCCACGCAGCCTGATACGCGCGCAGCGGCCCCAGGGCATTCACTTCAACATGCGTCCGGAGATGTGCCGGGTCAAGCGTCGACAGCGGGCCATGGGCGCGGGGATCAAAGACGCCGGCGTTCGCGATGAGGAGGTCGATGGTGCGGATGTTAAGTGCGGCGAGCTGGGTGCGCAAGTCCTCGGTGCCGGTGGGGGAGCCGGCGTCGTGGGTGAGAAGGTGGAGGGTGCTGGTGGGGTGGCGGGGGAGGGCGTGCAGGGCGAGGCTGGTGGGGTGGCTGGGGTCGCGGACGGTGGCGAGGAGGACGGTGTGCGGTCGGGAAAGGTAGAGGGCGGTGAAGCCGTGGCCGATGCCGCGGTTGGCGCCGGTGAGGAGGATGGTTGTTGGCATTGCTCTTGGTGGGTTGGGGGTGTGAGGTGTAGGGGAGAGGGGATGTGAACTGAAGAATGAGGAGGGAGGGCTGGGAAAGGAGAGGAGCTGCACCGTGGGGTAAATATATTATTCTGGGTTCGGTCGGTGCTTACGATGCCGCTCACTTTGGTCCGTCTGACATGCAGATGCAGGATCGTCGGAAGGATGAGGTTGGCGGGCCACTCTCCGGGTGAAGGATGAAGGATAGATTCCGCCTCCACAGGAGAGTCTCCACCATATGACGGAGCAGCAACCGCGATGCTAACCACCAGACAATCATCCTCCGTCTGCGTTCCATGAGACAACCTTCAAATTGAGTGGGATTGAATCTCCCCTACATCCATAACGCCAACAGACATCACAGCGCGAGCTATCCATCTTGTTCAACCATTTACTCCAAAAAGCCAATAAAAGCCAAGTTACAGGTTCATCATCACTCACAACTCCAGCGCACCCTTCTCCTTCTCCAACTTCCCACCCTTCATCCCTCCAACCACCACCCTCACCCCTTTACTCCCCAACCACGGCAACGGCACAAACAAATCATGCACCATCCGCACATCCCTCTCCCCCGTCTCCCACAACCGCATCTCAACCCCCTTCCCACCCCCATACCGCCCAAACACCGCCCCCACCACCGCAAACAGCTCCGCATACGCCAGATTAATCCCCACACACTGCCGACTCCCCTTGCTAAACGCAACCATATACCGGTCGAGCGCCGCATCAACGGTGCCATCGGGACGCAACCAGCGCTCCGGCCGGAACACATCCGGGTCCGGGAAGACAGCCGGATGGCGGTGCAGCAGCGCGGCGGAACAGCTCACGGGCACGCCGGCGGGGATGCGCCAAACCACGCCGCCGTCGCTGCGGTACTCAAGCGGCTCTTCCGCAATCCGCGGCAGCCGGGCGGAGACGCCCAGACTCAAGCGCAGCGCCTCCTGGATAACAGCAGTGAGGTAAGGGAGCTGGGAGACTGCGGTCGTAGTCGCAGTACCAGGGAGCTCAGCCAGCTCAGCCTGCAAACGTGCGAGCGCGGCCGGCTGGGCGAGGAGGTAGTAGGTGAGCACCGTGAGCGTCCAGGCCGTCGTCTCGGTGCCGGCGGCGATGAGGGTTTGGGCCTCGGCGTGCAGGCGCGGGGGTGCCTTCTCCGCGGCGGGGAGGCCTGGGTGGTGGGCGAGGGCTTGGAGGATCGATGGGCCGGGGCCCGGGCTGCCGCCGAGGGGCAGCAGCTTGGGCTCGTCTTGCTCGGCTAGTGTGCGCTGGATGAGCTCGGAGATGTTCTGCGGTTTGGTATGCATGCGTTAGCTATAGTAATCTTTATATCTGACTTCCATTTCACCTCTTCTATTCTTCTTCCTCTCCTACTGTATTTTTTTGACTCGCCTTCCGTTTTTTGTCCTGTTCCCTCCCTCTCTTGATCCCAACACTGCCAGCCTCACAAGGAGCATCAACTCAAAACTCACCCGTCGAAACGCAACCGTCAAAGCCATCCCGCGATCCAGGCGGGTGGTAATCCAGTCCGGGATCGCAAGCACAAGCGGGTACAACCAGCCAAACTGCTTGCCAGCCGGTGCAAGGAAATGCACAGTACGCATCATACGAAAGAACGCCTCATTCAAATCCGGCTTATCCAGATCGCCCCCCGCAACCCCAAACGTATACTCGGTAATAACATCGCTCGAAAAAGCGCTATACAGCAAATTCACATTCACCGGCTGTCCCGAGTGGGCGACCGCATCAAGCCGACCGAGCAGGCGGCCCACGTGGCGCTGCAGCATCGGCTCGAGCCGCCGCATGCTCGCGGCGCTGAAGAAGGGCGCGATGGCGCTGCGCCGCAGCCGGTGCAGATCGTGGTCGGTGGTTCCCAGACCCGATTCCGGCGCGACCGCCGTCCGGGCGGCCCAGGCGTATTTGTGCCGCCGCTTCGTTTGGGAGTAGAGGTCGGCGTAGAAGGTTGGGTCGTTGATGTGGATCTCATGGGGGTTGATGCGGACGATGGGGCCTTGCGGGGGTCCAATGTTAGCGGGTGAATCGAGCGTAATGCTGCATTCCTCCCTGGCATGGCTGCTGGTCCAGTGCTCTTATCAGATGAAACCCTCACCGTAGCGCTCATGCATCCGCTCAATCTCCCACACAAACGCGCCCGTCTTGACCACGTCGTAATAGAACTCGTACCAGAGGGTCAACGCGGCCAGTTTCGGTCCTGGGAACTTCGCCAGCGGGTGGAAACGCAGGCGGTAGATCCCCATGGCGACGCTATACACCACACCGGCCCCGGCGAGCACAAGGGCCCATTCGACGGTGGAGATGGCCATGTCAACTACTGATTGATGATCGACGAAGGAGTTGCGATGCGAGATCGTTTACGGCGTAGTTGGGGATCGTTTGGGGAAGGTGATGCGCGTCCCTTCCCCCCCGGGGGTCCGGGTGCCCGCGGTCGTGGGTCTATATTGCCCTCCCTTGCTCTACAAGCTCACGATGCTCAGCTCGTTGTGACTCTCGTTGTGACTCTGACGGCCTCGCGTGGTGGTGAGTGGCAGTGTCAGCCTCGTCGCGGAGTTAAGCTGGCGGGCTCGGCCAATCAGCGAAATTCCCGACCGAGACGCGGGGTCCCCGGCCGACACCCCGGCCGCCGTCCTGGCCCCCAACCGCCCCGACGAGCTCGTACGAGGCACGGCCGAGGCTGTCTTACCCACCATCTTTCCTTCCCCATGCTCGCCCAGTCGCCTAGCCCTCGGCCGCCCATCTTCCCTGTCCCCCTCAAACAAAGTTGAACTCACTCCTGTCTGTCACTTCTCACTTCCTGCTCAACTTTATCAGATCGTCAGATTACCCCTCATTCACTCACCTTTGCCCATCGACATCAATCACACACGCACGCTCAAGGTCCCCCTACTACTCCCCTCACGTGCCCGCCTTGCTCGACGGGATACCCTAGGTACCAGGTACCTCCAGTAAGCAAGATGCCATCCCGGGACTCCTTCCGCCTCATCACCAAAGCCCTGGGCGTCTTCACCGCGCAAGCCCTCGTCCGGCTAGTCCAGCGTCTGCATGCCCTCCAACACCGCTACACCTACCGCCTCAGCAGCAGCAGCAGCGCAGGTGGCGCACCCCACAACGTCGTCGTGCTGGGGGCCTCCTTCGCCGGCATCCAGCTCGCGCGACGCCTCGCCGAAACCCTGCCATCCGGCTACCGCGTGCTCGTGCTGGAGCGGAACTCACACTTCCACTACGTCTTCCAGTTCCCGCGGTTCGCCGTGGTGCCAGGTCACGAGCCGGGCGGGTTCATCCCCTACACCGGCGGCGCGTTGGACCCGGCCACCGCGGGCCCGCCGGGGATCCTGTCGCGGGTGCAGGCGCGGGTGGAAGCCGTCGAGGCGGACGCCGTGCGGTTGGAGAGCGGGGAGCGCGTGCCGTTTGCGTTTTTGGCGCTGGCGACGGGCGCGAGCCAGCCGGCGCCGGCTCGGGTGAAAGCGACCGAGAAGCCGGCCGGGTGTGAGGAGCTGCGGGTGTTTCAGCGGCGGATCGCGGGGGCGGAGCGGATTGCGATTGTTGGGGGTGGGCCGGTGGGCGTGGAGTTGGCGGGTGACATTAAGGGGTTCTTTCCGCGCAAGGAGGTCGTCTTGGTGCATTCGCGGGCGGAAATACTGCCGCATTTTGGGGATCGGTTGCGGCGGTATGTCGCGGGTAAGCTGGAGGAGTTGGGCGTGCGTTTACTGCTTGGGGAGAGGCCGGTGGTGTTGCCAGAAGGGGTGGACGACGGCGTCGAGGCGCAGGGGGATGACGAGACGAAAGGAAGAGGGTTGCGGTTTAAGGATGGGAGGGGGGAGTGGTTTGACCTCGTGGTATATATCCCGTCTCCTCTTCCCTTTGGCATTTTGTCACACTCACCCACCTCCTTAGATCCCCTGCACCGGCCAGCGCCCCAACTCCGGTCCACTCGCCTCTCTCGCGCCGCAAGCCATCGACCCGCGCAGCCATCGGGTCAAGGTGCTGCCGACCTTGCAGCTCGACGATCCGCGGTACCCGCACATCTTCGCCCTGGGCGATGTCGCCGAGACGCCCGGACCCAAGATGGGTCGCGCCGGCCAGTACCAGGCCGAGATCGTGAGGAAGAACATCGTGGACATGATTCAGGGCAAGCGGCCCGTCAAGACGTACGTGCCGTGCGATGTGGAGGGGGCGATCAAGTTGACGCTGGGAAAGGTGTGTCCCCGTTATATACTCTTCTTTGTTCCTTTCATGAGTACGCTAACCCACTTCGCAGAAGGACTGGGTCCTCTACGTCAAGGAGGATAACGGAAACGAGATCATGGTCCATGGCGACGATGGTAAGGAGGACTTGGACATCAAGCACGCGTGGAAGGAGTATGGTGCGGACTTTGATAAGCAAGTTGCGTTGTAATAGGTGTAAGATGTCGGAAATGTGAAAGTGAGGAGGACTCAGGATCGTTAGGCCACGCCGCTGTTATCGGAGGTCGTTCTCTGCGTTGACTCGTATCTCCTTTTTCTAGATATCTCAAGTTCGCCCGGAAAAGGAGTATAATTCTTCGTTTTCCTTGGTTATTAATGGTTGTAGTACTACGGAGTGACAGGCCAGAATAGAATGTTTCCTATTATTTTCAGACTATTTTCCTTAAGTTTCTGATCTGGTATAAACCGAGGAGTTAAAAGGCTTGAAAGTTGAATATCTTAATCACTATTACTATACCGCTTCTGTGAGAGAATATATGTGAGATGAGTTCGTTAATAGTTTGTTATAATTTCATCATTGAAAAAGAACTTGATTGACGCCAGAAGAAAGATAAATGCAACCAATGCCCAGATCCCCCACTAACTTCATCTAACCTGTGGCACTGCTTGATGATATCCGTCCCAAACAAAAAAAAAGGAAAAAGAAAGAAAATATGGACTACAATTGCTTCGTAGTTTCCGGGAACGAGTGGACGACAATAGTAGAGTTTCTCATTGATTGATCATCAACCTATCCAACAAGCGCCTGATTAACAACCAGAAAAAGAGAGATGTAACCTATTCCCAAACTCACCGACCAACGCCATCCGACCTGTCCCAACGCCTTTATCATCCAACCGGTACGACATAAACCAAACAGAAGATGAAAAGAAAAGGTCTTCCAGACCCACACTATCCCTCACGACTCCACTGCTACCTGCTCGCCCAGATAAGGAAACTCAATCCGCTCGCCCTTCTCCAGCAGCGCCTCCAGATAACTCGTGATCAGCACCTCCATCCCATGACGCCGCGCCTCGTCGATCCAGGCGCCCATCTCTATCTCCTCGAACGGCGGGTCATCGCCATGCAGGACCGTCATGCGCTCGCGGAATGCAGTTACGGGCACCTCCACATGACTCGAGTAGTGCCGGAAAGCCGGCTCGCCCGGCTTGGTAGCGGCGCGGAGGACCTCCTCCACTAGCTCTGCAGCGACGTCGCCGGCAGGCTGGAAGTCGAGGTACCCGTCGAAGTGGGCGAAGCGCGGAACCTGGCGGGTGAGCGTGGCGAAGCGCAGGATGGCGTTGAGCGCGTCGTCGTTGGGGGCGCGTGGCCCGGTCACGGCGCATGGGCGGTGTATGGTGACGGGCGTATTGGTGCGCTTGGCGAGACGCTCGAGGAAGACTTCTGCGGCCCATTTGGAGGCCGTGAAGCCCTGGGTGTTGTTGGTCGGGGGAGGTGAGCCGGCGACGCTTGTGGGAAGAGGGGTCGTGCTGCCGGCGAAAAGAGGTACTCGGTTGGATGAGATGAAGTGGAAGGGGATATTAGCCGGAAGGGCAAGGGAGGCCAGGAAGTGCGTGCTATGCAAGTTCGGGGTGCGAAGGGAGGTGTAATTGTGGAGGCAGTGACCATTGGCTCCCGCGTGGATGATGCAAGTCGCATGGGAGCGTAGATGGTCAATTTGTGCCGCGGAGAGACCCAGGGACGTTGCATGAAGAGATCCAGGATAGGTGACGATCTTGGGAGATGACGGAAGCGCAGAGATGGCCTTCGGTGGGAGGGCAACGGAATGAACTTTGTCAACATTGCTGTTTCCCAGCAGCGACCGAAGGATCTCAGATCCGAGGAATGTCTCGGCGCCTGTCAGCAGGACCTCGTTGCTGCCGTTACGAACGGGATCCACAGCTTTGTATTCCAGGACCCAGTCTGGGATCGCCGTTTCTGCCTCCCAGTCGATGATGTCCTGAGGGACGGCCTCCATGCTCGCATGAATCCGAGAGCTCATCGAACGGAGAGTACTGACCTGGTAGAGATCCTTGATCGGGATGGTGGTTCCCAGGTTGTCACGGATCGAGCTCTGGAGGGCGACCAAAAGAAGTGAGTTTCCTCCGACCATGAAGAAATCCGACTCGGGATGCAACTGCAAGGGGGTCGCTGGCTGCAGCACTTCTGACCATAGCAAAGCAAGCTCGCCTTCCTCCACACTCAGATTGCCAGTCGAAGACTTGTCAGTAGCCTCGGTCGATTTGACTTCAGGAAGCGGTAGAGCTGCGATAGCTTTCCTGTCAGTCTTCCCATTAGAAGTAGTCGGGAAAATCTCCACGGCCACCACTCTTGCCGGACACATGTATCGCGGCAATGGAAGACTCGTAGCCAGTTGCTGCAATTCGCCATCGATCATGGCAGTGCCCGGTTGCAGAACAACATGTGCGACCAGGTATTTTGCTTCGCCGTCACCGCGAACGGTGACCACAGCATCCGCAATCTTGCCGTTAGCCTCCTTCTTCAAAGCGTTCTCCACCTCACCCAGCTCGATTCTCAGTCCGCGTATCTTTACTTGCAGGTCTCCCTCAAGTCTTCCCATGAATACCAACGACCCATCAGAGCTCAAGTAGCCACGGTCACCCGTTTTGTACATCTTGTTCCACCCCTTGGACCGATCTTTATCGCTGGCGAAACAATCGTCCACAAACTTCAAGGCCGTCAACCCTGGCGATTTCCAGTATCCTTGCGCGATACCAGCACCACCAATACAGATCTCTCCTGGCACCCCAACGGGAAGAGGCTGGTTGTGCTCGTCCAAGATGTAAATGGAGTAATTCGGTAGCGCTGTTCCAACGGAGACATAGTCTCCTCCTGCACTGTCATGTTCGGGAGATGTCGACACGGAGGCGAAGGACGCGGCAGCCGTGATTTCGGTTGGGCCATAGCAGTTCGTCAACTTGAGATCAGGATGATCCAAGCGCCCAAATTCCAACCGCAACTGCTCTGTCACAACTTCGCCACCCATGCACGCATGTCGCCAGCTATTGTATTGGCGGAGGGAGTCCCCGCCATATCGAAGCAGCGAGAGGTATTCGGAAGGCGTTGCGATGGTGAAGGTAACCTGTTTCTCCCTCATGAGGTCGGCAATCGCAACCATGTCACCCCGCATCGTTTGCGGCACGCTGATCAACTTTCCTCCAGTGGCAAGCGCGCAGAAGGTTTGGACAAGCGACATGTCGAACCCCAAGGAGCTCTGCTGAAGGACCACATCCGAACTGGTGATGGCCATAATATCAGTCTTCAAGGCAAGATGGTTCGAGAATCCAGCTTGAGTAAGCACGACTCCCTTCGGGACTCCAGTCGAGCCGCTGGTATAGAGCAAGAATGCTGGAGAGTCTGCCTGCGCTTTATCGATGACATCCCGTGGGTTCTCAACTTCGTCGAGAGTGGAGATGTTTAAGACGGTTTGTCCAAGCTTTTGCGCTTCTGTCAATGTCCGTTCATGACAAAGTAGAGCGGCAGGCTCGCTACTCTCGAGTATGGCAAGGTGGCGGGCGGAAGGAAGACTGAGATCAAGCGGTACGTAAGCATTCCCAGTTTTCAGGATAGCAAGAAGGCAGGCAGTCTGATCAGCTCCGGGCGCGCAGAGGACAGCAACGCGTGACTGCGAGGGAAAATCCTCATCGAGCTTAGAAGCAATCCGCTTGACTTTGGCTGACAACTCTGCGTATGTCGTAGGACCGGTGTCATCCTCGACAGCGACCGCATCAGCCCTGATGCGACACATGTCATCAATCCTCTGCTTTATGGTCTTAGGCCAGTCGTAGTCGATACGAGGTCCTTTGCCCAGAGCAAGCGCCGACTGTGCAGCCGCCGTGTCATACAGAGGACACTGATGGACCTTGATAGCGGGATCAGCGGTGAGCGTTTTCAACAAGCGAACATAGCTGTCCATGACGAGACCAGTCGACTCTGCACTGTACAGGTAGCTCTGGGAGGTCAGCTGCAGTAGACAAGTACCGGTCGAAGACTCCGTGATGGAGAACCCGAGATCATAGGGATTCTTCGCGTCTTCGACGGCGTCAAAAGCCATCGAGCAATTCCCAAGTTCCATGTCCAGCATCGCGCCAACTCGGTAGTTGACCACGACCTGGAAGAGCGGGCTGCTCGAGGACGATCGAGGCACTTTGAGCTTGTCAAGCACAAGGTCAAAGGGAACCTGTGAGTGGCGGAGAGCCGCAAAGGCAGTCTTTGATGTCCCTTGGACCACGCTTGAAAAGGGACTCTCTTTGTCAACGGTGAAACGCAGTGGCAGAAGGTTGAGGAAGAAGCCGACGGTCTGGGCGAAGCGGTCATCCGTTCTGTTGGCATCAGCAACACCGATCGAAATATCCTCGATATCAAGGAAGCGGGACAAGAGCACTTGAATGGCTGCCAAGTGGAAGTGGAAGGGCGTCACCCGCAGGCTTCTGCTGGCTGACTTGATCAGGGCCACCACATCTGTGCCGACTTCCCGAGTGACGGTATGGCACTGGTAAGTCTTCATTTGCCTTCGAGTGCCAACGCGGGCAAAGGGGAGCAAGGGCATTGGCTCCGGTAAAGTGGGATGCATGCTTTGCCAGAACTCCAGGTCTGCTTCGAAGCTGCCATTGCTCACGGCTTTGCGTTGTTCAACCGCAAACTCGATGTAAGGCTCCGTGGGTAGAGGCAGCTTCTTCCGCTCGTAAGCAAGCTTCAAATCACGAAGGAAGATATACCAGCTGACTCCATCCATGACGATGTGATGGTAACCAAAGAGGAGAGTGTGCTGAGTGGGGGATCGTGAGATGAGGGTGACGCCAAAGGATTCCCCAGTGCCAAGGTCCCACGTGTGGTTCTCAAAGGCTTTGAACTCCCTGGTGACTTCTTCAGGATCTGCTGAGATGATATACTTCATGCGCGCGGAAGTAGAGCTCCATATCCCTTGCATGGCTTTTCCGTCCTCTGGGTCAGTGAAAAAGCTGCTGCGCAAGGTGTCGTGGCGGTTAATGACAGTGGAAAGGGCGTCTTCGAATCGATCCACATCCAGGGGGCCGGTAATGCTATAGGCGATGGTTATGTTGTAGAGCCGCGAGTCCTCCAGATACTCGCGGAGAAACCACAGTCTAGCCTGGGCGTAAGACATCTGCTCCACTCTTTCCAGAACACGCTCTGAGGATCTTCCCTTAGAGAGGTCCCGGATATCGAGACTAGCTGCAGTGACCTTTTGTGGTGCAAAGTATTCCTTGGCTCCATCTGTCTTTTGCCCGGGCGTCTGAGGGGATGAGGTGACAATGCTCGTTCTGCTCGTCTCCGAAGCGTGCGATGTTTGCGAAGTCTGGCTGCTCTCGGACGTCTCTTCCGAACCGACGCTGGCAGTCTCTTCACCCTCTTCAACTGTTGACTGCACGGCCTTCGCTTCAGCGGATGCGTTCTGAGGGTCTACGGCAACTGCCTTCTCCTCAAGTGGTCCTCTCGCAACGAGATATTGCCTCGCAGCGTCTCTGCACAGTTCAGCTACGGTATCTCCACTGAGCACTTTCAAAACCGGCACATCAACATGGACTTCCTTCAAAAACCACGTCCTGATCTCCACTGCAAGCAAGGAGTCACATCCCAGGTCTAGAAGGGGCACGTTCAAATTGATGTTCTCCATCTGCAGCAGGGTCTGGAGCTTCTGCGAGAATGCTTGCTGGAGCATATCTTGCGCCTCATCCTCGGAAACCGCCACATCCAGCTGCTGCCGGATATTGTCGGCCTTTCTCGTGCCTCCCGTCGCTTGCTGGTCATTGGACTGGGAGCGAGTAACCTTGAGATGCGCGAAACGAGGGTTGCTGTACCAGGGCGGCCGAGTCTTTGCATCTGGAGAATCGACGAACGGCTCGATACCCATGGTAATATCCCAGGGCCCATCGGCGTAGCCAGGGACACCGGCTGTGACAGCTTCAGCAAGTAGCTGATGAATGTCAGTCTCCGACAGCGGAGCGTAGAAAAGCTTCCGCAGATGATCTTCGATCTTCCGGCCTGCACGAGCGACGTAGCCCACATCGGCAACCATACCAATGTTGATGATAGACGCGGCAAGGCCACGCTGACGGCGCTGAGCCGCAAGGCTTGCCATGAACATGTTGGCGGCATGGTAGTTGGATTGACCGCCATTCCCGACGATGCTCGCTGCGGAAGAGAACAGGATGAAGAAGTCCAGCCCTGGCTCGGAGAAAAGCTCGTCCAGAAGCTTCGTGCCGTCCACCTTGGGCTTGAGAGTATCATTCAGAGCATCGATGTCCATGTCGACGAACAGAGAATCAGTAAGCGACATTGCGGCGTTGCACACTCCTGCAACTGGAGGCATGGTCTCGCAGATGTGCTTGTAGAGTTGGCGCAAAGCAGACCGGTCCGAGATATCCATTGAATGCACATTAACCGACGCGCCCAGCATACGCATGTCCTGGATCCAACTCTCCTCGACCTGTCCCCGACGGCTCGTGATCACCAAATGACGCGCGCCATGCTCAATCATCCATTGACAGATGGATAGACCGAGTCCACCGGTCATGCCCACCATCAGGTAGGTCTTATCGGACTTAAAAAGCCCCGAAGCATCGACAGGCGGGATGCGTACGGTGAGGTGGTCCAGATCTTGCCATGAAATGACGGTCGGATACGCCGCTGTTGCCCTCGGCGCTCCCTGAAGATCCTGGGCAGGCATGATTGGCACCCGAGTGGGAGAGTTGTGCGCGGATACGAGATCCCCAAAAGCTTTTTCCAAGGCGTCGCTCAAGGGTATCCTGTCTAAAACAGAGGGCCCCAACCTGCGGAGGTCACAACCCTTCGGCGTCCATGACTCTGGATTCCTGCCCCCAGGCGCGGAAAGATCCAGGATCCTTGAAAGGTCAGAAGGCAATAGCCGTTGTATAGACCTGCTTGTTGCACGAGGGTGGATGTGAATCCAGCCAGCAGGAGCGGTCTCCGAAGGTTTGGACGTCGCAAATACAACCTTCCGGTCCGTCCACAGTTCATCGTTCCGAATGGTGGAGGCAACATTGTCATCAGCTTCGTAGATAAGTACCGTACCCTTGGCCGGACTCATGGCGTACAATAACTGGGCTACCATATTGCCCACCATACGATGCAGCATTGATGGCTCTTTGCCCTGAAGGCCAGTCGGCTTGAAGACATCTGTCGTGGGCACATCAATGATCGAAGCGATGCCTTCTGAAATCGCCAAAACCGGCTCATCCGTGCCATTAACATATCCCAGAGAGAGCAGATAAGGCGGCTCATCATGCGCATGTGGTATAGGCAAGGCAGCCGAAAACCGGACCGAAATGCGAGTATGGTCTGAGGGAGGCGCAGATTCCGAAAGCGACTGTTTAGCTTGCAACCACAACCCATCCGCCTCCACCAGCTCCACGCTGGTTTCCGACGCAGATACAGTCTCCGTAACGAGGCGACGTGACGCATTCAGACGGTTGTTCAAAGCTTTGCTGTGCTTCAACCGCGGTACCAGCATTTGTTCGCCTTCAAGGACCAACTCCGGCTCCGTATCCCACAACCAGTTGGCATTCGCGTGTGCCGGCAACCCAGCGACCCACAGTCGGAGGAATGCTTCGACAACACTCCGCCCCTGTAGGATGCCGTTTGGTTTCCCGGTGTCCATGAACTGGAGCTGCAGCTGCGGAAGCTCGGTGCGGAGTGCCCTTCCCATTCCAACAAACATGTTGGCTTCAGGGCGCTCGCCTAGCCTTCCGGACGTCAGCCACAGAGCACTGGTAGCCTTGCTCATGAGGTCCTTCAAGAGTCTAAAGCGAGCGTCCGTCATGGTGGTCGCGAAGAGGGGCTGGTCCAGCTCGAGGAACGAAATAACCGATGTGAAGGGGGAAATATCGGTCTTCTCCAGTTCATCAAGGCTCCTGACTACCTGTACGACATGTCTCCACGGTTGCAAGAGCTTCTGGACCTCGCGTAGCACCTTCGCCACAGGAAGCGTAGTTCCTCCAAGCAGCATCAAACGCTCGGGGACAGGCATAGCGTGAACCGCCGGCAGTGGCTCACGAAGCAAGCTGAAACCGTCGTCGACGGCCTGGCTCACAAGCATGGAGCAGCAGTGCTTGACCGACTCGGGCATATCCTCCAAGAGAATGTCAACACCAGAAAAGCCCGTGTCCTGGAGCAGCTCGTTCCACTCGACGGACGAGATTCCCGGCCCGAACCGGCGGCCCTCCTCGGCTCCCAGCCACCACCCAGGCAGTGTACCCATCTGGAAGGGCATGCGCAGCAAGTCGCCAGTGACCTCAAGCAGAACAAGGTATCCCCCGGGACGGAGAAGTTTGCGCACATGGTGCATTGTCTCCGTCAACTTGCGTGTAGCATGGAGCACGTTCGAAGCGACGATGATATCGTACCCTCCCGCCTCGAAGTCCTGCTCCTCCGGGTCTCTCTCGATATCCAAAAGCTTGAAAGCCATCTTGTGCCTGTGGTCGGCAAACCTTTCCGCAGCCTTCTCGAAGAAGCCAGGGGAAACGTCGGTGAAGGCGTACGCTGAGAAAGCGTCTCCAATTGCGTCGAAGATGCCCTTGCTCGTGCCGCCAGTACCCGCGCCGATCTCTAGGATGCGCGCTTGAGGGTATCGGTGAGTGATCTGCCGGATAGCGCGGGCGATGTATTGATTCAGGAGCCGGAAACCACACGCCTCAACATAGTACCTGGAGAGCATGTTGTTTTCCGTCATCACCTGGAGCGCGGGCGTTTCACCGCGAACGATAGAGGGCAGCTTGGCCGCAAGGGCTTGCATCAGCTCAAGATCAATCTGGCCTGGATAGCGGGCAATCAGGTTGAGGATGGTCTCCTCCGAATCGTTGATCCACTCGCGCGAAACGGCAGGGTGACGGCCTTCTTCGATGCGTTTGCACTGATACTGGACCGCATCCATCAACCGCTGGAAGTGCCACTGTAAGTCCTTGATTTCATCGGGCGAAATCTCTTCCAACAGCCGACGGAAGTAGAACAGTGCGGTTCGTTCGATGGTGCTCGCCAGCTCAAGGTCATCCCGGGTCTCTTCCTCATCGATCAAATCGGCCAGACCAGAGTTGATGTCGACGTCCCAGACAGTCTCAGCGAACAGCTGCCGGTCGTTCGCAGCAGTCGGCTCGACGATCGCTTTCAGCGTCAGGCCTTCAACTTGCAATCCGACGCGCGACTCGCCCGGGACGTGGATTTGTATCTCCCCTTCGAGGATGGAAGAGGTGGAGCGGGTGACGAAGGCATCCATGTCCACCGCGATGTCTCCAGCGAGGCCCAGGCCCGTTGATCTTGGGTCGATAAGCAATCGTCGGATGCCGATGGGCAGGTACGGAGTGTGCAGACCGTCTGTTGCGGGAGAGGCATGGGCAGCAAAGAGCGCATGGAATGCGGTGTCCAAGATGGCTGGGTGGACAGTGTATCTCTCCCGGCCAAGATCAGCATCTGACCACCATGCGGAGCCCTGCGAGTAGCCCAACTTGCGTTGCACGCCTTGCATCCCACGGAAGAGACCTTGGTAGTTGAGACCAAGGCCTCTCAGCGTCGTGTAGAACCGCTCCACGTCAACAGGGTTGATGTTTGGCGGTGGTTGAGGCTTCAGCGGAAGCTCATCGCCCGTTGCGTGGCCGTGGTAGAGCTTCAGGCGACCAGTGCATGTCTGTTCGAGGTCGCCAGAGGCTTCATCGTTGCAGATGTAGCAGGTGAATTCCGCCTCGACATCCGCACCAGAGCCGTTGACGCTCGCAGTGGGCTTCAGGTTGGCATACTTCAGGTCAAAGACCATCTCCACTCCTTGCTGGCCATCGGCCAGAACCACAGCTCGGAAGATGCTCAAGTCCGCAATCTCCACCAGCTGAAGGCCTTTCTCCACGGAGACCACCTTCGCGGCTTCGACAGCCATGGTGACATATGCCGCGCCCGGGAAGACCACCTGACCCTGAAACTCGTGCCCTCGAATCCAAGGGATCTCGTTCAGACGAAGAATATTTCTCCAGCGCAGGTGATCACTCGACTCATCGGGAACCCGTCGGCCCAGCAGCTCATTCGGCTTGTCTTGCCGCAGACGGAACCTGCGAGAGATGCGAGACTCCTTCCAGTGCGCGCGGCCGTGGTCCCAGGCATACGAAGGCAGACCTTTGACCATCCTCGGCGGCGGTGCGTTCTCATCCAGGTATGCGCGACGGTAACCCTCGAAATCCACTGCCTTGGATCCGAGATGCGACCACACGTACCCTACGCCACCGGAGAAGGCTTCGACCTCGTCGTCTCCGCGCCTCATGAAGCCAACATACGGGAGGGAGGAGCCCAGTGAGCTCTTGAAAATCTGAGTCGCAGGCCCCTTCAACGCCGGATGAGGACCGATCTCAACCACCAGATCGAACGGTCCGCCTCTCCACAGGGCGCACTCCACCGCCTCCGAGAAGAGTACCGGCTTCAACAGGTTGTCCACCCAGTACTGCCCCTCGAGCAGTTGCAGGTCCCCATCTTCCTCGACCAGCTCCGCATCCCCTCGCACCGAGGACACCCACGTGCAGTCCTCCTTCGGCGGGTGCACCCGAATCCCACAAGCCTGGAGTGACTCCAGATAGGGCCGGGCACAGGGCTGCATGTGGTGTGAGTGATAAGCCGTGTCCACCTGCAGCTGCCTCGCAAAGATTTTCTCCTCATCAAAGTACTCCTTCGCCTCCTGCACCGCATCCATATCGCCAGACAACGTCACGCTGGTCATCGCGTTGCTCGCCGCGATGCCCAACCGCCCCTTGAACTGCGGCCGGCTGCAGAACTCGCTGGCCTGGTCGAAAGAAAGACCAACGGCGATCATCCCTCCAGCACGCCCGTCCTGGCCACCAGCTAGCCCGGCGTGAAAGCCGCGATAGTAGGCGACCCGGATAGCGTCGCGACGGGATAAGATGCCAGCCGCGTAGGCCGCCGCGATCTCACCGCTCGAGTGGCCGACGACGGCGTGCAGATGGATGCCGGCAGCCGTGAGCAGGTCGACCATGCCAATCTGGAGGGCGGTGCAGAGAGGCTGGGAGAGAGAGGCAGAGGAGAGGCGGGAGGCGGAGGGTGCGGCGAGGAGTTCCTCGGAGATAGACCAAGATGGGACGTCGGAGGCCGGAAGTGAGGACAGAGAAGCTTCGCAGTCGGCGATGGATGACCGGAAGAGTGGGGAGTGAGCGTGGAGGTGGGAGCCCATGGTGGCCCATTGGGCGCCCTGGCCAGTGAAGATACCGAGTATACCCGGCGCCTCGTCAGTGGAAGGTTTGTGCGCGTCAGACTCGGGCGGCGAGTTGGAGGCATTCTCGATATAGGTGTCCATATACGCGAGGAGATTCTCTCTCGTTGCGCCGGAAAAGAACGTCTTTGACGAGAACTGGGACCGTTTGTTCTGCATCACCCAGGCGATGTCGGCAAGATCCACGGTTGGATGATCGCGAATGTAATCCCTAAGAGCTTTGACGCTCTCTACCAGCGAGCTGTTGCTCTGGGCGGAAAGGACTAAAGGACCGACGAATCTTTCGTCGAGAGGATGTGCCTTTGGTGGAGATTCAACCTGGTGGCCGTGAGGTTGGTAGCTCTCGATGATCGCATGCGCATTGGTCCCACCGAAACCGAAACTGTTCACGCTCGCGCGCAGTGGTACTCCCGGAGCGACCTCTGGCCACTTCTCGGCTTTAGTTGGGATGTGCAGGTGGTCGTAAAACGGGGCGACCTTGGGGCTCAGCTTCTCGAAAAGCATGTTAGGAGGAATGGTACGGTTTTGGATGGCCAAAGATGCTTTCAGCACCCCGGCAAGGCCTGCACACCCTTCCAGATGCCCAATGATCGTTTTGATAGAGCCCACGACAAGCTTGTCCTCGTTCGTGGAAGAGACCTGCTGAGCTTCTTCCCTCTCCGGCTCAGGTCGCCGCTCCTCAAACTTCTCGCCCGTCCACAGCGGATCCCGTGCTTCCTCTTTCACCGGGAAAAACGCATCTCGTATAGCCTGCGCCTCCTGCGGATCTCCCGCCTGGGTACCCGTGCCATGGCACTCAAAGTACTGGCACCGCTCCGTCGCCAGATCCAAGCCGGCTTCGCGGTACGCCTGCTTGATCAACTCCGTCTGCGCCTCCGCGCTGGGCATCGTGATGCCCTTGGTCCGGCCATCCGAGTTCACGGCCGTCTCCCGCACCACGCATTCGATGTGGTCGCCATCCTCTTCCGCCCGGCTCACCTTCTTGAGCACCATGGCCGCGAACCCTTCCCCGCGGGCATAGCCGTTAGCGCCGGCATCCCACATTCGTGACCGAGCGTCCGGCGACAGCATGTGCAGCTTCGCCTCGGCCACGTACATGGAGGGGTCCAAGATGAGGTTTGCGCCGGCAACGATGGCCATCTCGGAGTCGCCGTTCCGCAGGCTCTGGACGGCCTGGTGCAGCGCCACCAGGGAACTCGAGCACGCGGTGTCGATGGTCATGGAGGGGCCGTGCAGGTTGAAGAAGTAGGAAATGCGGTTGCTGACGATGCTGCGGGCCGACCCCGTGGCAGCATAGTTCGGCAGCGTCTCCAGATCTCGCAGCTGGAGATCGTAGTAGTCGGCATTCATGAGGCCGACAAAGACAGAGGTTTGACTGCCATGTACGGACTCTAACGGAAGCCCTGAAGCCTCGAGCGCCTCATAGACCGTCTCAAGCAGGATGCGCTGCTGTGGGTCCATGCTGTCGGCCTCGAGCGGGTTGATGTTGAAGAAGGAGGCATCAAAGAGCCGAGGGTCTTCGGCAAGCAGATACGATGCGTTTTCCACATCGGTACTGCCGTGGTGCTCGCCATTGGGGTGGTGGAATCGAGACAGGTTCAACCTGTCCGACGGGAATGGGCGTTTGACGTCTTTGGGACTCTTCAAGAGATCCCAGAGCTTGGATGGGGAGGAGGCGGCGCCAGGGAAGCGGCAGGCGGACCCGATGATGCCAATTGATTCTTTCATGTTGAATATGGATGTGGAAAAGAAGGAAGGGACTCAAGTCACAATTCAGGGCGAGTCCATTGAAGATCAACCGGTATTCAATTGAGAGGCTGCGGACACAAGCATCTGATTTTTATATTGTCGGACGTCGACCGCTGAGGCTGTATCGCCCCTCGCTTATCACGCTAAACTCCGCTAGGCAGTCGCGGTCGAGGGAGTTGGAAACAGGCTGTTGTACGCCTAAGGATTGTAACATGGCGTCACGGATGAAGCTGCAACAATGGCCCTATCAGATCGTCGTCCGTCTCACGAGTAATGAAGTCCGTGAAGATGAGTAAGAACTAATGCAATAGGTCAATACTCCCCTGGCCATCCTCCCGCCGGGGCTCAGAAGGATGATGGACGGGAGGATGATGGACGGGAGGAGGGGTGAGCGGTAAGCCCTGGCTCCTTCATGTCCGGCGAATTTCATGTGGAGGAGTGGCGGGGGGCTGAGATCACATACCTGTCGTGGGCGTTCTCGCACAGAGCACGGCTGGAGGTAGGTTACTTTGTTGGCGTCTGCGGAGAGGATCAACGGTCGTCCGGATAAGGATAAAAGGTGCGCGGAATACAGCGTCTCTTCCTGAGGTTGTCAAACCCTTTGATTGTCCGGAAACCAGCTTGCTTGAAACTTTCGAGGCAGGTCCTACACAGCCATTTCCAACTTGATTCAGAGGAAAACCAGACCCACCTTGACTTCCATCCTCATTTCCCTCCAGCAGAGCGATGTCGTTCCCCATTCCTTCATCCCAAAGGGCTCTCAAGATCCAAGGCCCAGGCGAGCTCGAGGTCGTGGACAATTGTCCCATCCCGCAGATGGAGCCTGACGAGGTCCTGGTGCGAGTGGCATACGTCGCGATCAACCCAGTGGATGGAAAGTCGGCGGACCTCTCACCGACCGTGGGCGCCACCTCCGGCTGCGACTTCGCGGGCGAGGTTGTCCGCATCGGCGCGGCGGTACGAAAGCCGCTGTGCGTCGGGGATCGGGTGAGCGGATGCGTGTTTGGCAACAATCCAGACCGGCTCGACAACGGCGCCTTTGCAGAGTACGTGGCCGTGCCTGGCGAGCTGGTCGTCCGTCTGCCACCGGAGATGTCGTTCAAGGCGGGCGCCAGCCTTGGCGTGGGGCTGACGACGGTCGGCCTGGCGTTGTTCCATGCCTTAGCGCTCCCCCTGCCGCCATCCGTCCCGGCAGCGACCGCCGACCGGCCCTGTTTCGTGCTCGTTTATGGCGGAGGAACCGCGACGGGTGGCTTGGCCATCCAGATGGCGAGGAGGTAAGTTAAGCGGACTTCGTCATGGCAGCATCATTCTCCACGTCATCCCATCTCATCCCTTCCTTCCTTCATCCTACCCCCATCCATCCATCCATCCATCCATCCTCCTCCTCTTGATCTGGCCCCCCCTTGTACGACGCCAGCTGCTGACGGTGATGCGTCGCGACAGGTCCGGTCTCGTCCCCTTGGCGGTATGCTCCCCCCGCAGCTTCGAGCGGGTGAAGGCGTTGGGGGCCGTGGCCGCATTCGACTACCGGTCGCCCACCTGCGCGGCCGACATTCGCGCCTTCAGCCGCAACTCGCTTGCCCATGCCTTCGACTGCATCACCGACTCCGGCTCGATGCGCATCTGCTACGGCGCCCTGAGCAGCCGAGGGGGCAAGTACCTCGCCCTCGACCCTTTTCCCATTCGCGGCCACACCAGGCGCAACGTCCGGCCGAATTGGATCATCGCCTTCACCGTCTTCAACCGGCCGATCAGTTGGAAGCGGCCGTATCAGAAGGAGGCCCGTCCGAAGGATCGCGCCTTCGCCGGCCGCTGGCTCGAGCTGGCCGAAGGAATGCTGGCTGACGGCGCCATCGAGCCGCATCCGGTGCAGGCGAGAGGAGGCGGTCTTGACGGCGTTGTCGAGGGCGTCGACCTGGTCCGTAAAGGCGAGGTGGCCGGGGTGAAGTTGGTGTATCGCATTGCGGGGTCGGCCGCTGACTAGGTCCGCCACCACTAACTGGGGGCGGCCGGGGAAACGGGCGGGAAGGGCGTGGGGTGGAACCTGGAAAGGTGGGAGAAGGATGGGGGGAATGGGGTGGATGGAGGGGACGGGAGGGGCGGGACCGTCGAAGGAGCGAAGGATCGAGCGGTGGACGGGAGGGAGGATATGCAGCCCGTTCCGTCGCACTGCATGCCTTACCGGCCACAGTAGATTACCTTGCCTCACCTGCCTACCTTAGGAATAGTACCGGCGTCAGCTTAGTTAGCCCATCGAGGACCAATCCCGACTTCCCCACGGACACTCCTCCTCTTCACACCCCCTCACTCCTGAAGATTTCCTGACTCCTGACTCCCGACACCTGTGACATCCAAACGGCCCCTCACACACCGAAGGAGCCCTAAAGTCTGACGTGCAGATCCCAGGTCCGTTGCGAGCAAACCGCCAGCCCAGGCCGTAGTCCGCTCACAATGGGTGCTCCACCCTCCACCGCTCCAACGTCCGGAGTTTCCCGTCTCCAATGCATCCATCCTTCACGCCTCCAGGCAAAAGACCGTATTACTCCGTGATGGCGTCGCTGCTAACTCCGTCGGCGCTTTTGTGAACCGGTCACCCGTGAGGTCCAGGGCGTTCGGACACGGCGTGAATGGCGGGCAAGTGGGGATGGGGGCATCTGTCAGCAGTATGTCAGCTTTCTGGGACGGTACGTCCTCCTCACCTGCTCCCCCACCCCCGTTCGCTCAAATACCTCCCCAGCTGATTGTGACTTTGGAGCCCACTGCCCTCACCCAGAGTCGTCTCTTGGATCTCACTCCTATAGCAGACCTCTACATATTCCATCATTAGTTTCGTCTATCCCCGTTTCTTTCCATCTGCCATTGACCCGTGAATCGATTGCTTTCAATCATGCTGCACCTCCCGACCGTCACTCTTTACCTCCTCTATGGCCTGGTGCTGCTGCTGTTCTCCCGCAGCGGGCTCCGTCGGCTCCAGCGGCTGCGCGGGCAGAAAGCCCACGGGTGTGGACCGATCCCGCAGTTCTCCCAGCTGGACCGCTTCCTCGGCTTCGACATCGCGCTCTCCATGGCCCGGGCCCTGAAGACGCACCGCTTCCTGCTCTGGCTCAGGGAGATGCACGCGCGCGGGCCGGCCAAGACCTTCACCGTCAACTTCCTCGGTACCCGGATCATCTATACCATCGAGCCGGAGAACATGAAGCACATGAGCGCCGTCAACTGGAAGGACTTTGGCGTCGAGCCGATGCGCCGGCTGAACAAGGCCTCCATGCCCTTCGCCGACATGGGCGTCAACACGACCGACGGCCACATGTGGGAGTTCAGCCGGTTCCTCATCAAGCCCTACTTCGTCCGGGAGGCGTTCACCAACACCAAGCGACTGGAGAAGCACGTGGACAACCTGCTCAAGCTGATTCCTAAGGATGATTCGACGTTCGACATGCAGCGTTTGATGCAGCGATGGGTGAGTTGTCCTCTTTTTTACTTCCGGATATTTCCCTTGCTCTTAATCAATCTCTGTTTTTTCCCTTCTTCCTTTTTCTACCGCTGATGAATCGACGCAGTTCCTCGATACCTCCACTGAGTTCCTCTACGGCGAGTCCCTGAGCTCGTTGCTGTACCCAGAGCGCGCCGAGATTGCGTGGGCGATGACAGACGTTCTCCGCGGTCTGCGGCTGCGTCTCCAAATGAGTAAGTGTCTCTGGCTCTTCCGCAGCCAAAAGTGGCTGGACGCCGTGGAGGCGGTGCACGAGTTCGTCGATCGCCACATCGACAAGGTCTTCAAGGAGATGGAGGCCGCGAGTCGCGAGGAAGCCGAACAGAAGAAGCTCGGAAAACTCGAGCAAGGTAAGCAGCAGCAGGACGAGGACGAGGCGGCGGCGTCGTCCACGGATGAAGAGGGCGGCCGGAAACACGCAGCGGATTCCAAGTACCTGCTCTGGTCGATGGCGGGGCATATGAAGGAAGACAAGGAGGGGCTGCGGTCGCAGATGCTGCTCCTGTTCGTGCCCAACAACGACACGACGTCCATCTTCATCAGCAACGTGTTCTGGAACCTGGCGCGCCGGCCGGACATCTATGCCAAGGTCCGGGAGGAGGTCCTCTCGCACGGAGATGGGGAACTCACTTTTGAGGCGCTGCGGTCGATGAAGTATTTGAATGCCGTCCTGAACGAAAGTGAGTCCCACCCGAGGTGCCGTGTGAGAAAGAGGAGCAGGGGAGCCGCGTATACCCGATGCATCCGCTCTCCGTGCTGGGGATGTGGATGCAGTGAAAAAACGGGGTGCGGCTCCCGTGTGATGTAAATGAAAAAAAGCGGCAAACAGAGCTAACAGACATCGCACCGCATGAACGCGGAGGGGCGAGAAAAACTCAAAACAGCGCATCGACTCTACCCCAACGGCGTCACGCAGGTGCGCATGTGCCTCAAGGACACGACGTTGCCGGTGGGCGGGGGCGCGGACGGGAAGTCGCCCATCTTCGTGCAGCGGGGCGACGTCGTCCAGGTGAACAAGTCGGTCATGCACCGGGACAAGGACACCTGGGGCCCGGACGCCGAGGAGTTCCGGCCGGAGCGCTGGGAGGGGCTCCGCCCGTTTTGGAACTTCGTCCCCTTCGGCGGGGGGCCCCGTCGCTGCCCGGCCCAGATGCTCGTCACCGTCGAGGCCAGCTACGTCGTCGCCCGCTTCGCCCGCGAGTTCAGCCGGTTCGAGAACCGCGACCCGAACCCGTACACCCCCATCATGCGCGTCGGGCCCGTCAACAAGAATGGCGTGCAGATTGCCATCACAGGGAGGTGAGGGAGGACGACAGTGAATTGTTGAGGGTGAATAATCATTGCGGGGGAAAGGCTCAAGAAATTCACTAAGTTTTTCTTTTCTGAGTGGCACAGTTCCAACCCAAGGAAAGGGATAGAAGAACAGGCCTTGGACATATTGATTCTGGTGATGGGCGAACTGTATTTGTTTGAGTTCAGTAGTACTTCGTACGAGCTATTGTATATCGCCCTTGCAGTGTGCTACCATCTGCTACCCGCTCCCTGCCACCGTGTCCTCCGAAGTCCCCCTCACCGTGTTACCGGGGGCAAAGTGATAGTGACTGACATATGAGCATCATCACTCAATCAATCTGTTAATCGTTACCCAGCTGAAACAAGGTTGTCCGTCCCTCTCCATTAAAAAAAATTAATATTTAAAATCATTCCCCAATTTTGTCTCATCCATCCACCGTGCGCACCGTCGGCCTTGCCCCTCTCCGAACCAGCTCGCCCGAGCCCTCGCTCCACGATTTGCACGGTTGGTCTCTTCGACGGCCGAGGTGAGTGTGTTATTGCCCCGTACGATGTTTTTCTCGCCCGAGATCTGATAACGCACTGCTGACTTCTACTGCTGACGCGCTCCGCACGCGGAAGGCTGAAAACGCCACACCCGCACCCTGTCCATCTGATTGCTAGGCGAAAACCCACCCCCCCAACACCCCCTTATGATCTGATAACTTTCCCCCCCCCTCGGCCGAAGCGAGCCGAGACAACGGAACGACCAGGGTGTCCCTCGTGCGAACCGCATCCGCATCGCTGATTGGCTTCAACCTTCCTCCCTTACCTCCGCTTCGTGGCGTTTCGTGGCGTTCAGCAAGGGGATGTGGTGGACGGGGAGTTAAGGTAATTTCCCGTGAATATCCCGCGTGCATCTCCGCCAATCGGACGGGCGTGGTGCGCTTGGTCCGGGGAATGTTGTTGAGCAGGTATTATACTGCTGAGTCGCCCGTTACGGCAGGAACCTGAATCTTCCTTCATCCGGCTCGCTTCTCCCCTTCTTGCGCTGCTGCATTCCTTTGCGACCTAAATCTCTTTTGCGCGTGTTCTCGATACAATCTTCATCCTACAAACAAAAGGCTCTCCACCCTGTTTCCTCCACTACTCACACAGAGCCTCTCTCTCTCTGCGCGCCCTAGGGTTTTCCGACCTTACCCTCCCTTTTAATCAACCACATTCCCTATCCTCACTGCGGCGCATCCCAGCGTCCAGCGTCCAGCGACCAACGTCCAGTCTCGCGCTTCAAAACAATGGCGTCGGAGCCGCAGCGTTCCAAGGACACGCTCGATCCCGAAACGGAGTCGCAGTCGCTTAACCACCAGGAGACCCACCGGGCCAAGGGCGATCCGCACGACCCACCCATCCCCGTCCCCATGGACATCGAGGACGACAAGGAGGAGGACATCACCTACCCGGAGGGAGGGTTGCAGGCCTGGTCCGTCGCCGTCGCGGCCGGCCTGGTGCTGTTCTGCACGTTCGGATATGTGAACGCGTTTGGGTAAGTACAGGATGCGCCTGTCGGGGCTGCTATTCTTCTTGTGTGTACGCTGCTGACATGTCGCGCCAGTGTCTTTCAGGAATACTACCAGTCGAATCAGCTCCGGCACAAGACGCCTTCTCAGATCGCCTGGATTGGCTCGTTGCAGCTGTTCTTCCTCTTCGCTGGTGGCTTCTTTGGCGGTCCGCTGTTTGATCGCTATGGCGCGAGGGTAAGTCGACCAAAAGAACAAAAACATCCTCAGCGTTCGCACGTCGCTAACATGAAAAACAGGCCGTCCTCTGGCCCGCCGCGACCACCTTCGTCTTCGCGATTATGATGACCAGCCTGTGCAAGGAATACTACCAGTTCATCCTCGCCCAAGGCGTCCTCGGCGGGATGGCGACCGGGATGACGATCGCACCTGGCATCGCCGCGACGGGCCAATACTTCCACCGACGTCGCGGCGCCAGCATGGGCATCGCCATCGCAGGGTCCTCACTAGGCGGAACGATGTTCCCAATCATGCTGCGCCGCATGTTCAACAACGACAACCTCAAGTACGCCTGGACGATCCGGATCTGCGGCTTCATCGTACTGGCCGTCCTGACGCCGTCCTGCAGCCTGATCCGGGCCCGACTGCCTCCCCGCACCGACAAGCTCTTCCTCCCATCCGCCTTCCGGAGCCTGGCCTACAGCACCACCATCCTGGCCTCCTTCCTGTCGTTCCTAGGCGTCTTCATCCCGCTCATCTACCTGCCCTCCTTCGCTGAGTACTACGGCATGAGCGTCGAGCTGTCCTCGTACACCATCTCCATCTACAACGCCGCCTCCTTCTTCGGCCGGGTGATCCCCGGCGTGATGGCGGACAAGGTCGGCCGGTTCAACATCTACGGCGCGGCCGGCATCAGCTCCGGCATCCTGGCCTTTTGCTGGCAGAAGATGACGACCAACGCCGAGATCCTCGTCTTCGCCGTCCTGTACGGCTTCTGCTCCGGCGCCATCGTCAGCCTCATGGCCGTCTGCTTGGCCTTCATGGCGCCCCGCCCCCACGATATCGGTACCTACATGGGCATGGGCCTCGCCGTGAGCTCTTTTGCTGCCCTCATCGGTCCCCCGATCACCGGCCAGATCCTTGAGGATAAGGGGTTCGGCCGCGTCGCGGATTTCGCGGGCGCGGTCAGTTTGGCTGGCGGCATTTTCGTGTTTATTGCGAAGTGGACTTTGGGTAAGGGTATGCTGACGCGGGTGTGAGCGGAGGCGCTTCCAAACACTCTCCTACGGTATGTGTGTGTGTGTGTACGTGTGTACGTGTAGCTTCGCATGGCCGGCGGTGCTTGGGTGGGGAGGGTTCTGATTTGGGTTGCTCCTTCTTCTTTTCCTTCGTCCCTGCACTGCACTTCGGAGGCATGATGCCGTTTTCTTTTCTTTTCTTTTCTTTTTCTTTTCATTCCCCTCGATCAAGTCGGTAGGGGATTTTCCGACGAATGGTCGATACCTTATTCCCGGCCCTCGGACCTCGATAGAGTAAATCTTTCTTGTAATGAATATCACACTCTCCTCCCTTCACGCTCCTCCAACATTCCACTGCTCTATGTTCACAGATGCATGCATGCACGATGCTGTCCGTGTACAACGTCACCTTCCTTCCGTCCCGTCGTCGTCGTAATCGTCAGGAGCTGATGATAGGTCGTCTCCGCGCACGGATCCACGGGGTAGGCTAGCTAGCACGGCATGCACGGCTAGATCCTTCAGGTTATCTCCCCACACACCGCTCACCGGGCCCCCACCATACCCTCCCACACCCACCCACACCCACCGGACTACGGACAACGGACAAAGTCGCCTATCAGATCCCCGCCCCGGGCCGTTCTCAGCCTCACTGACGACACGCACCCCTTCCTCCGCGGCCCATCCCCGCTCACTCGAACGTCGGACGGGAAACGCCTCCTTCCTGCATCCTGCATCCTTTACATGCCGGCCGTTGGAAGACGCTATAATCTCACGCACTTCCTTCCCTTCCTCCTCTTCCTTCCCTCTCCTCCTTCCCGTCCTATGATCCCCCTGTCCTACCCCCTGTCCTCCACCGCCCTTGCTCTCCACTGTCCTTGTCCTTGGCTAAATATACGTCGTGCAGCTTACCGAATAATCGCTCGTTGGCGGTACATCCCATAAACTCCGCTTCGGCGGTATGTAGACGGACGGACATGCGTGGTCTGTTTGTACAATGGGAGGAGTGCAGTAAGTAAGCAGCCCAGCCCCACGGGGGACGATGGAGATAGGGGCGGGGTTTGCCGTAAGCAGTGATCGGGTACAGGCTGTCATCCCATCCGTCCATCCCTCGTTGGCTCGGTCATGCCCGGAGTGAGCCATTTCTTTTTTTATTAACGGTCGAGTACTCCCCTCCCCCCTCCCCCGCCCCCCTCGCCCTTGTCTACGTTCTTCTGGCTTTTCTGGTCTTCGTCCTCTGTCTTTCTCCCTCATTTTGGCGTGGCACAAGGTTATCTTCTCCTTTTCACTGAAGAAGCAGCGAACGAGACGGCCTCTACTTCTGTCGCCATGAACGAGACAGACTCTCTCGTAGACATTCCCGGTGGTAGTGGTGGAAGCATCATGAGCCAGGACTGGCGCGTCTCGCTCGGCGTCGCCGTCTTCCTTGCTTTCCTGGTGTTTTACACCAAAGCTGCTCGTTCCGTAGGGCCCTCCTCCCCTTCTTTTGGAGGCAAGTACTGACGTAACACCCAACCATAGGGTCCCGTTTTCGTCGACATGGACGGCGTAGCCATCCGCGAGCTCAAGGGGGATACGCGACTCTCGCGCTTTTTGGAACCGTCAGTTCTCCTTCTTCTCCTTCTCCTCCTCCCCCTTCCTGATCTCCTTCCCTAACCCCAATTCCCCACCCAACAGCGAAAAGCTCTCCAAAGAAGGCAAACTCCTCGCCGGCGACGAGCCCTTCGTCATCCGAAACGGGCGGCACAAGGAGCTGCTCCTCAGCACGCCCGAGCACGTGCGGGAGTTTTACCGTCGGGACGGGAAGGGTGAGTGAACCTTCCCCCCCAAAAGCGACAAAAAAAAAAGCATCACCCAACTAACAAGCACGCCCAGACCACACCAAACCCCCGGGCTTCCACCTCGGCGACTACTTCGTCCGGCTCCTCGGCCAATGCGTCGGCGCCCAGCACGGCGCGCGGTGGACGGCCACGCGATCGCACTTCGACCCGCACTTCACCCACGGCATCGCCGCATCACAAGTGTCCACCTACGCCGCCGAGACAAGTGCCTGGCTCGACGGGCTCGCCGCCGGCGGCGACGACGGCAACGGTAAAAGTCCGAAGGGCGCCCCCCGGTCACGATTCGCCTGCGCGCCCGAAGCCGCCAGTCGACTGCTGCCCTTCCGACTGCTGGCCTGGAGTCTCTACGGGGAAGCCTTCCTGGGGCCGCGACATGCGGAGTGGTGGAGCCGGCTGGTGGAGCTCAGTGGCCTGCATGGGCGGGTGATGCGGGATGTGCTGGCGAATCGGCGGGCGGAGGGGCGGTGGTACAATGCGTTGCCGGGGACGCCGGAGCGGAAGCGGTTGCTGGCGTTCCGGCGGGGGTGGGAGGGGTTGAATGTGGAGGTGGTGCGGGTGGCGAGGGAGATGGGTGTGCCCTGCCCTGTGGCGACGATGTGGGGGGCGGTGGAGAGGGGGGAGATGAGGGGGGATGAGGTGAGTGGTCTCTGTTGTCTCGTGCTCTTTCTTACGCCTTCGGCTTCACTTGCTGATGTGATGGCGATCACAGTTCTTCCAAACCCTCGACGAGATCCTCTTCACCAATATCGACATCACCTCCGGGATCATGTCCTTCATGCTCACGAACCTCGCCGCGCACAAGCCTTTTCAAGACTCGCTGGCGGCGGAGATCGCAGCGGAGAAGGCGAAGCCTGATTTCCGACTGCAAACCTACGTGGGCAAGCAGGACTCACTGCTGCGGTATCTGGTGCTGGAGTGCATCCGGTTGCGTCCGGCGGTCTGTAAGTACATCTCTTACATTCGAGCTTCTCTGAGAAGCAAAACCCTCCTAACCACTTTCTGCCAGGGTTCTCCCTCCCCGAAAACACCCAAGTCGAAAAGGTGATCGGGCGGTACCGGATCCCCGCGGGGACACCCACGGTGATCGACGTCCGGCGTCTGAACCGGAACGCGATCACGTGGGGTGCGGACGGCGACGTCTTCCGGCCCGAGCGGTTCGGCGAGCTGAATCCGACGGAGTACCGGTACGGGTACATGAAGTTCGGGATCACGGGTAAGTGTTTGGGCAAGTTTATGGCGGAGGCGTTGCTCAAGGTGGTGGCGTTTGCGGTGTTGGATCGGTATGAGTTGCGCTTGGTGGAGCGGGTGGATCATGAGGCGAAGGGTGGGGTGGCGGTGGCGGTGGAGTTTAAGCAGAGGGAGTAGGGTGAGGAGGGAGAGTAGGTATATGTTGGTAGAATCTGTGATTTTCATTTTGGTTAGGGAGTTCAAAGGCAATCACAATGTTCACATAGAGGCGACATGAGGAGGTCACGGAGGTGTTGAGTGAGGTTAACATGAAATTTATTTCTGATATCGCCATTTTCCATCAACAAGCTTAGAATAGTAAAATTATGAATGATCCAAAATCATCCTAACTCCCTCAGCGTCCACTTTCTCCTCAGAAGAAATCAAACCATGAGGATAACCCCAGCTCAGCACGAGAGTGACTACAACCCCAATCCAACGCCAGAGAACAACTCACATCTCGCCAGGCACGAGCTACATACACCCGTGGGGGCTAAACGACCTGACGCCAATGTCATCCTCGGGGACTGCATCATCCAGGATTCGTCTTACCTACATCCAATAGGTATGTACTACCGATCCTACCTGATCCTGCACGCGCGGACTGCAGTGGATGATGACCGGTGCTAATATGTACAGTGTATTGCCATCGCCGGTGGTTAG